>CAUYUJ010000436.1:35000-72500 GCA_963575745.1 Prorocentrum cordatum
AAGCACGGGAATGAGGCCAGCGCTGCAGCGGGTGCACGATTCGGAACGAGCGGGGCCCGAAAATGAGGCCGGCGCCTCAGCGAGAGCAGCATTTTGAAAAAAATGTAGGCGAAAACCCAACTCCGCGGAAACCTGTGTGTAAAAAAACAGTACGCGGGGGGGGGTCGGACACTTTCAAACCGTCATCAGGGGAAGAGGGAGAGTAGTATTCATATTGAGTAATAGTGGAGGAGGAGGAGGAGGAGGAGGAGGAGGAGGAGGAGGAGGACCAGGCCCCACCCCTCCCCCCCCACTCCTCCCCCCTTTTCGACCACCCCTCCTTGCCCTCCCTCTTCTGCCTCTCCTTGCTTGTGTACGCCTATATACGGCTCGCCCCCTCTCGCTTTCTTTCGGGGCTGTATCCTCCCTGCCGTCAGTGGTCCCTCGATCGAGCCGCGGGCTGACAGGAACGCGACGCCGCAGCTCCGAGACCCCACGACAAGTGCAGGACCCGCCCGGCGCCTCCCTCCAAGAACAAGCCGGAATCCTCGTCCTCGTCCCGCTCGTCCTCCGCCGCCTCGGGGAGGAGCAGGAGGAAAGGCGCGAGGAACACGGGGAGGGCGACGAGGCGGGCGGCCATCCCGTCGTGTGGCGCGCGGGGGCCTGGAGGAGTCTCGGGGGGCATGCCGCAACACGCCGAAGATGTTTGGGAGCCAGCGAGACGGTGCCCGAAAGCCTCGGAAGGCGAACTTCTCTAGACAGCGGCGGCGACGACAGCGACGGCGGCGGCCAGCGGTGGGGGCGAAGACGACGGAGACGACGGCGGCGGCGGCGACGGCGGCGGCCTGCGGCGGGGGCGAAGGCGACGGAGGCGACGGCGACGACGACGACGAGGACGGCGACGACGGCGGCGGCGGCGACGGCGACGACGAAAAACCCGCCCGCAGGTGCCCACCCTGGTCGTGGAGCACGACGAGATGGCCGCGCCCACCGTCGACCTGGCGCGCCCTCGGCCCCACGCGCTGCTGCTGCCGCTGCTGCTGCTGCTCCTCTGGTCTCCTCGACACCTCGTCGTCGTCGTCGCCGTGGCCGTGGCCGTCGTCGTCGTCGTCGTCGTGGTCGTGGGAGTCCGCGTCGGCGTCGGCGTCGTCGTCGTCGTCGCCGTCACCCTCGTCGTCGTCGTCGCCGTCGCCGTCGCCCTCGTCGTCGTCGTCGCCGTCGCCGTCGCCGTCGCCGTCGCCGTCGCCGTCGCCGTCGCCGTCGCCGTCGCCGTCGCCGTCGCCGTCGCCGTCGCCGTCGCCGTCGCCGTCGTCGTCGTCGTCGTCGTCGTCGTCGTCGTCGTCGTCTCTGCATCCGGGCCAAGACACGCCGAGATTCATTAGTACAGTTCGAGAAGATATGTTTGGAAATGGATTCCGCGCTCGCGTCGGGCCCGCTCTCTTTGCTGCGACTTCATCAGGGTTCCAGTGGTTGTGTCTGCTTCTGGTGCCCCAAAGTATGATTGCATGCGTGTTTGATGACAGGTTGCGTTATCGCGGTTCTCTCGTCTTTCCTCGGTGCACTGTGGGTGGTCATCTGTGGGCGGTGCCTCACGACGCGTGCATAGTTGCGACTTCCCCCTTCTTGCTTTGGTGGCCTACGGCGGTGAGGCAAACGTTCGTCTGAGATTCTAAGGGGCCGCGGAATTGCCAAAAGTGCATTGAGCCCCACTTCTTGAGAATCCCACAGAAAAGAGTTGTTCCAGGCCTCTGCCAGCGGCGGGATAATTTGATCCTGGGGGTTCGGCCCGAATATATATATATATATATATATATATGTGAATGTATGTATGTATGTATGTATGTATGTATGTATGTATGTGTATATATATATGTATATATATATATATATATAACCCGGGACCGGAATTGCCCCATCGGTTTTTTACATACACTACCCCATTGTATCCAAGATCCCGGCCTTAATGATCCCAGTGGCTTTGCACATACGGAATAGTTATCCTGGGGTATTCACGGTTTCGGCTTCGGGTGATTTCGTTTTTTTCGCATTTCAGACGAGACCTCTGTCCCGCCGAAGCGGGACTTCGTCGTATTTTGCAACTGTCGTTGCGAGCGGTCGCCGTCGGCCGCCGTGCCGAGCCGTTTCGTGCCGTGCCGCGCTTGGTCTTCAGCGCGTGCAATTGTGTCGTGCCGCGTTGTGCCGCGCGTGCAGTTGTGCCGTGCCCGTGCCCGTGTGCCGCGCCATGCCGCGTTTGGTTCTCAGATTGCGGTCCATGCGCAGGGCCGCGCCGTGCCGCCCTCTGCAAGCCGCAGTGGCGTGGCACCTGCACAAGCACCACTGGGCAACAAGGTGCGCAAGAGGCCGGGCGCGCGCGCGCGGGGGCGCGCGCACGCGAACGAGTGCAAGTGCGAGTGCGCGCGCGGGCGTGTGCGCGTGCGAGCGCGCGCGCGCGCGCGAGTGCGCGCGCGCGGCGGGGGGGGGGGGGCGCGCGGCGGGGTGCGGGGGTGTTGCATGCCGGCAGGAACAGGAGCTTCCCCTTGACTCGGTCTGCGACGAGGTCGTCAGCCTGGCAGGTCTCCGTCCGGTTGTGAAGGCCGTGTGGGATGCCATCCGGATGGTGGGCCGCAGCAGGGAGACTGGCGGGGCGCCGCAGACGAAGTGCGCGAATTGTGGGCGGCCGCGCGCGCTGTCCCTAGAGCAAGAGAAGGCCGTGGCGGTTCTCGTGAAGGAGCACCGCAACAGGCGTTTCTGAAGTGCACCACAAGAACGATCGCCAACGTTGTCAACCGCCACCGCCACGGGTACCGTTGGCGCGCCGTGCCGAAGGTCCGCGGCTTCAGTGACAGAAGCGGAGGGTTTTGTGTCGACAAGTACTCGGACAAGAACCCCAAGTGATGGCAGGACCACGCGAGCTTAGTCCTCGACGGCGTCACTCTCACAATGGCGCAGGCGATCCGCCGCATGTGGATGAGGAATGGGTGAGGACTCCGACCCCAACTGCCACGTGTACAACAGGTGCGGCGCCCAGCTGGGGACGAAGGTGCCGTTGTGGGGTGAATTTACGGGGGGCTGGCGTGTTGCTTTAAGGCTGTGGACGCCCAGGCTCCAGATGGTGAAGGAGGAGTGGGCGAAGAAAGTCCCCGCGCTGAAGCGGGCCGCAGATGCAGATGGAGGCAGCGCGCGCAAGAAGCGCTCAATGATCTGGCACAACGGCGAGCAGTTCTTGAAGCAGCCTGACCTCTACGATTCGACGAGCGGGCTCACGTTCGTGCGTTTCCGTCATACTTCGGGCGATCTGAATCCGATCGAGACGGCGTGGGCGTGGTTGCGTAGGGACTTAGTTATGCGGGAGCAGGTTTATTTAAACGCCAAAAAGGTGATTATCAAGGTGATCACCAAGGCGCTTTTCTGGCAGCGGGCAGCGCGTATCCTGAAGAGCTACGAGGTAAATGCGCCCTGCCAGAAGTGGAGTCGTTTGCAGAAGCTCGCGAGGGGGATGCCCGCTCGCCTAGCGCGGTTCAAAGCTCGCCGCTATGGGGCGCGCGGGAAGTAAGACGAAGCATGTAGGACAATGACTGTCTGAGAGAAATGAGAGCATGCTTGCCGGACAATTACAATGTGTGCGACGTTCTGTCTCGCAGAAAGCACGTCCGACAATGAGTGTCAGCGAACAGTTAGAAGGGACGCGCCAGACAATAACATGTTAGATAACATTTTGCGACATCCTGTCTCGCACCAGAAAGCGCTGCCATCGTGGCGCGACGCTCGCGTTACGAAAATTGCACGATTACATGTCAAAGTTGTTTCGCAAGCTGTAGGTCGATCTACCAATCAAGGGTACCCTTTCTGTCCCTTGTTTAGCTTATCATGCCTTCTACATTCCCATGGCAACGGAGCCCTCGAACGGGTTTTGCGTCCTCTTGCGTGTCCTCTCCGATCGAGTTAGACGGTAGTGTCTCTCGTCCATTCTTGCTGTTGCCGAGTGGTTGTCCCCTCGGGCGTTTCTTCGCTCATCCTGTTCTTCCCCTCCTTCGAAGGTCCAGGGTCGAGGTTCGAGCTTGTTGGACGTTTCGGAGCTTCCAGAGACCTCCTCCTCCTCTTCCTCCTCCTGTTTTCTTCTTCTCCATCCTCGGCCACGCGAGATCTTCGATCATGTCTAGGCACCCGACGGGTTTGATGAGCTGCTTTCGCCGACATCACCTCATTTGCAGCACCGCGCGGGCTTGCGCGATTCCGGCATTCCCGCGAGCGTGGTCCGCGGCAAAGAGAGGCGCGAGAGGCTTGAGAAGGCTTAGGTTTGGGCGCCTCTGTGTCCTCACTCGTTTGGGCCTGCGCAGGTGTATCCAGTGGCCTCACACATCGATTCCGTGGAACATGCGGGAAAATATGGGGAGAGGGGGGAAGACGACAACCCCGCACATATGGGACAAGATAGGAAATCCTGGGACCTGTGTCTATTTATTTTGTGTGTCTCTGGGGGGCCGCCCCACCCCGGCCCCAGCCGGCTCTTCTTTCCGGGCCGTTGTTAGATGGTGCCGCGGCCAGCCACGGGCCACACAGGGCCCAAGTTGCGAAAGGGGGAAACTCGGAGGAGGAAAAGGTACCCATCAAACCGCTACCCTCGTCCGTTTTTTCTTCACCGCTGGATGGATTCGCTTCGAAATCCGGATCAGAACGCACCCCTGGAGAGGTCCGAGGGGTTGCGGCATTGGTACCTCTTGGTTTCCCCAGAAGCACTCGTGGCCCGTCGTGTGACGCCATAAGGGATTCTGGGGTTGGATCCTCCCCATGTTCTCTCCTCTTTGGGCCAGGTGCTCCTGAACGTGTACGACCTCGGTGACAAGCACATGGAGCATTGGAAGCGGACGGGGACCGGACTCCGATTGCCTTTATGAAATGGAGGGTGGAAATGATGAGGACGACAACCCGGTCGACAAGGACGAAGTCGAGCAGGATGAGGGTGAGGACGAAAGGGGTGAGGAGGATGAGAAGAACAGGTAATCGAGGGGTGCGGGCGAGTTTGGACAGGGGTGGGCGAAGAGGTCGAGGACGAGAAAGAGGAAATTGAGGAAAAAAATTGCGAGAAGGAAGAGGAGGAGGAGGAGGAGGAGGAGGAGGAGCTGGAGCAGTACGAGGATGACGAGAAGGCCAACGACCTCTTCGCCATCGTTCTCCTGATCTCCTTGCCGCGGTTCCGTACCACTCGCACGGGGTTTCGGTTCGTCCACGTTG
Source organism: Prorocentrum cordatum (assembly GCA_963575745.1). Classification (NCBI taxonomy): domain Eukaryota; class Dinophyceae; order Prorocentrales; family Prorocentraceae; genus Prorocentrum; species Prorocentrum cordatum. Next base: position 40,212 of record CAUYUJ010000436.1, read on the forward strand.
CCGCTTGCTGCAGACGGGTTGGACGCATCCTTGAGTAGTCAGTGTTTAATTGCACGAGTGCACGTGCTGCGCGAGACCTCCATGAGGCCTCAGGAGGAGGAGGAAGAGGAGCAGCAGGAGGAGGAGGAGGAGGAGGAGGAGGAGGGGGACCAGTGCAAACCCAACGCGCATCAACGATGTTGCAATGAACACTCTCTCCAAGTTCGCTGTCATTAGTCCCCACATGAAATTCTCTTCATTGCGGGAAGTGCCCCATTGGAAGACATACGTTTGAGAACCTTGATATGTGCAAAAATCTTGGGACTTCAGCGCCACGAATCAACGTGACCCTTGTATCCTGACAGACCTGAATGGCCCCAGGATGCCATCCATGGGACTTCAACGCCGCGACTCAATGTGACGGTTGCGTCATGACAAACCCAAACCGTGCCAGCACACCATTCCTGGGAATTCAGCGGTGCGAATTCGCGAATTTGCTGCACATATATTCAAGGCGAATGTGCGCGGCGCTGAGGCCGAAACCGAAGTTTCTTGGAGGAATCGCCATCCATCCGTCGAGTGGCTGCGAGGCTTTCAGACGAATGTGCGCGGCGCCCAAGGTATTCGCCTTCATCCGTGAAATTGTTGCAAACTTTTGTGACGAATGCACGCGGCGCCCAGGCAAGAGCAACATTTTGAAAACGGGCCGCCTTCAATCCATGAGCCGCGCTAAGGCGAGAACCACATTTTGCAAACGTCCCGCCCTCCATCCGTGACGCGACTGCAAATCTCACATCTCGAAATCAACCGTCGTTCTGGAAGTCTCAGGCGAGACGCCCGGCCCGCCCCACCGACACTTCTGGGGGCGCGACAGGGAGGAGTTGTTCGTCAGCAGCGGGGGTGCAGGCGGTAAGAGAGGAAGAGGAGGAGCAGGAGCAGGACGAGGGGGACGAAGGGGGAGGAGAGCGAGGAGGGCGAGGATCGGAGGCCGCAGGCGGTCTCCTCTTCCGGCTCTGGGGCCCACCTCGCACCCGCTGGGCGGCGCCTTCCCGCGCCGCCCCATCCTGGCGGGCCCCGCGCGTCTGGGAGGGGATGTGGGGATGTGGAGTCGGCTGTGGGTCCGAGGTGGCCCGAGTCGACTGGGGCCTGCTTCTGTGCCGCCTCTGTCCACTCCGGTCGCGCCTGGGTCAGCCAGCAGGCTCCTCGTCTCTCCGTCCCCTCCGAATGCGCCGACGAAGGCGACGTGGACGAGGACAAGGACAACGAGGGAGGAGGGGGAGGAGGAGGAGGAGAAGGAGGAGGAGGAGGAGGAGGGCGAGGAGGAGGAGGAGGAGGAGGAGGAGGAGGGAGAAGCAGGAGCAGGAGCAGGAGGAGGGGAGGAGGAGGAAGGAGGGAGGAGGAGGAGGAGGAGGAGGAGGAGGAGGAGGAGGGGGAGGAGGAGGAGGAGGAGGAGGAGGGGGAGGAGGAGGCGGAGGAGAGGAGGAGGAGGAGAGGAGGAGGAGGGAGGAGGAGGAGGAGGAGGAGGAGGAGGAGGAGGAGGAGGAGGAGGAGGAGAGGAGGGGAGGAGGAGGAGGAGGAGGAGGAGGAGGAGGGAGGGGAGGAGGAGGAGGAGGAGGAGGAGAAGAGGGAGGAAAGGAGGAGGGGGAGGAGGAGGGGAAGAATGGGGGCGAGGACGAGGGCGTCGTCTTCCTTTGCCCCTCGGCCCCCATCCTGTGCGTCGCCGCTCTCGCCGTTCTCCACCTGCTCGTGCCAGTTCTGCTGCTCCTCGCTGTCCTCCTCTCCTCATTCCCTTCCTCGCTCTCGTCTTCGCCCTGGTCTCAAATCGGGCCTGTCCCTCTACAGGAGGAATATTCACAAATAGTCAAAACATAGCCTGGGGACATTTTTGTTTTTTTTTTAATTTCTTTGGGGGGTATTTTTCTAATATTGTTTTATTCCCAACCATCCTGTAGTGTTGGGTCCTCGTTTTGAAGAGACGGTGGCCCGCGTCTCCTCTCCTCCTCTCCTCCTCCCCCTTCTCCTTGCGTTTCACCCACCCAGCACAGCGTTTCGTAGCCCCATAGGGAGCTCCACCGAAGGCCCCAGCGGCAGGGTTCGCATGGCGGCCTCGGGCCATTTCGGCACACTCCTCACGAGGATCGTGGCCCCATAGGGAGCTCCACCGAAGGCTCCAGTGGCAGGGTTAGCATGGCGGCCTCGGGCCATTTCGGCACACCCCTCACGAGGATCGTGGCCCCATAGGGAGCTCCACCGAAGGCGCCAGTGGCAGGGTTCGCACGGCGGCCTCGGGCCATTTCGGCACACCCCTCACGACGATCGTAGACTCATAAGGGAGCTCCACCGAAGGCGCCAGTGGCAGGGTTCGCATGGCGGCCTCGGGCCATTTCGGCACACCCCTCACGAGGATCGTGGCCCCATAGGGAGCTCCACCGAAGGCCCCAGTGGCAGGGTTCGCATGGCGGCCTCGGGCCATTTCGGCACACCCCTCACGAGGATCGTGGCCCCATAGGGAGCTCCACCGAAGGCCCCAGTGGCAGGGTTCGCATGGCGGCCTCGGGCCATTTCGGCACACCCCTCTCGAGGATCGTGGCCCCATAGGGAGCTCCACCGAAGGCCCCCAGTGGCAGGGTTCGCATGGCGGCCTCGGGCCATTTCGGCACACCCCTCACGAGGATCGTGGCCCCATAGGGAGCTCCACCGAAGGCGCCAGTGGCAGGGTTCGCATGGCGGCCTCGGGCCATTTCGGCACACCCCTCACGAGGATCGTGGCCCCATAGGGAGCTCCACCGAAGGCGCCAGTGGCAGGGTTCGCATGGCGGCCTCGGGCCATTTCGGCACACCCCTCACGAGGATCGTGGCCCCATAGGGAGCTCCACCGAAGGCCCCAGTGGCAGGGTTCGCATGGCGGCCTCGGGCCATTTCGGCACACCCCTCACGAGGATCGTGGCCCCATAGGGAGCTCCACCGAAGGCCCAGTGGCAGGGTTCGCATGGCGGCCTCGGGCCATTTCGGCACACCCCTCACGAGGATCGTGGCCCCATAGTTGTGCTGCTTCAACAACCGCGCCTAGGCGTCGTACTCCGCCTTGTCGACGTGCAACGCCACCTCCTCCCTCATGGCTCTCAAGGCCCTTTCCTGCTTCTGCTCCTCGGTGAGAGGGACGCCGTCCTTGTCGTCGTCGGCGCCCGCGAAGACGGCCACGAACATGTCCTTGAGCATGTCGGGCTCAGGCGGGAAGCCGTGGCCACATAGGGAGCGCGGGCGAAGATGGTATTCACAATTGCGGTATTCACAACTGCATATGGTTAGGTTCTTCGCCAGGATAATTTGTCGCCCAAAATCCCCCTGTAGGGGGACACGCCCGACTGAAGCCTGGTCTTCGTGATCGTCCTCATCCTCCTTCTTTCGGCGTCACCCCAGCATACTTGTACTATATGTGGTTCGTCCCCCAGGGGCCACGCGCGCACCGAGAAAGCTTTTAGTGTATGCGTCGTGGCGGGCGCTTTCTGGCCACGCCGCTCGGGAAACGATGTACTAACAGATGGGGGTGCTATGTGTTCGGGTCGGACGTGCGCCTCCAAGGAAGACACATTGTATTAGGATGTCTCTGTGCGTCCCATTCTTCTACTCGTCCTCCCACTCCTCGTCTGCCTATTTGCTATTGTCGTTATGCACGCCATCTGCGATGTTCCAGGATCACAGGTTCAAGACCCATGGTTGGTAATCCCCAAACGTGGTGGTGACAACACCTGGCGGTGAGTCTCGGGCGATTTTGTGTCACCACCCGGTTTGGGGACTCATGCGCTTGTTCGGGGATGTCCCGAACGCTGGTGGGCCCTGGAGTCACAAAGACCCGGCGGGTTGCCCGTGTCCCGAAACCCGGGGGTGACTTTTTGGGGACTCCAGGTCACCAGGCGAAGTGAACCCCACCCTCCCCCTCAGAAATCGTGGGGGGTAGGGGTAGGGTTCGCACGTGGCCCCCTATCACCACCTGGTTCGGGGGCTCCCAACATGGGGGGTCGAGCGTGCCACAGGTACGATCGCACACGGAGCCCAGGGGCGGGGCGGAAGCACCGGTGCCCGGGCAGAGGTCGAGAGGCCCAGGTCGTTCTGCACTCCACCTGCGATGCTCCAGGATCACAGGTTCAAGACCTATGTAGGGGTATGCATGCGATCCGGTCCTTGCGAGCGTGCCGCGGGTGTGATCGCACACACGGCGCCCACAGGGGGGGGGGCGGAAGCACCGTGGCCCGGGCAGGGGTCGAGAGGCCCAGGGACCAGAGGTAAGGCGGGCGTGCCCCCCTACAGGAGGGAAAGGCAAAAATAGTAGAAAAATTGTCAAGGCAACGATGTTTTCAATTTTTGTATAGTTTACAAGTGGCACGTGTGTGCCCAGGCTCATACAACAAGCTGAAGGGGCGTTTGAAGCAGGAGTGACATGCAACAGCGAAGTCGCACTCGAGCGCAAGTGGGGTTGCCACACCTTGCGATGTGTGTACCAGGGCCCCCCAGGAAGCCTCAGGAGGCCCGACTTGGATACCAGAAGAGGCTCCAGGAGGCCCCAGGATTGTGAGTGTTGTGTGTGTGTGTGTGATGTGTGCTTTGTGTGGTGCGTGCTTTTTGTGTGTTGTCGGTGTTGTGTGTGTATGTTATGTTTGTCTAGCGTGTGATGTGTTGGGCGTGATTTGTGTCTCTGTGTGTGCATGTAGTTCTGAAGCCCCAGGAGGCCCCAGGAGGCCCCAGGCGGCCTCAGCAGGCCCAGGAGAACTCCAGGAGGCTCCGAGGCGGGGTCTGGGGTACCAGAAGGTCCAGAAAGCCCCAGGAAGCCCCAGGAGGTTCCAGGAGGCCCCCAGGAGGCTCCGAGGAGGGGTCTGGGGCTCGATTTTGGGAGGATGTTTCATGCGAAACCGCCATTCTCTGAGAATCGGGGTCAGAATTATTGAAATTACCATGTGTTTTTGAAGGTTTTATGTTAAAATGTTGAAATTCCCGTTGAGAGGTGCGTATGAGAATATACATATATATATATATATATAATTCTGTCCCCGATTCTAAGAGAATGGCGGTTTCGCATGACAAATCCTCCCAAAATCGAGCCCCAGACCCCTCCTCGGAGCCTCCTGGGGGCCTCCTGGAACCTCCTGGGGCCTCCTGGGACTTTCTGGACCTTCTGGTACCCCAGACCCCGCCTCGGAGCCTCCTGGAGTTCTCCTGGGCCTGCTGAGGCCGCCTGGGGCCTCCTGGGGCCTCCTGGGGCTTCAGAACTACATGCACACACAGAGACACAAATCACGCCCAACACATCACACGCTAGACAAACATAACATACACACACACACACACACAACACCGACAACACACAAAAAGCACGCACCACACAAAGCACACATCACACACACACAACACTCACAATCCTGGGGCCTCCTGGAGCCTCTTCTGGTATCCAAGTCGGGCCTCCTGAGGCTTCCTGGGGGGCCCTGGTACACACATCGCAAGGTGTGGCAACCCCACTTGCGCTCGAGTGCGACTTCGCTGTTGCATGTCACTCATGCTTCAAACGCCCCTTCAGCTTCTTGTATGAGCCTGGGCACACACGTGCCACTTGTATATATATATATATATACTTGTATATATATTTATGTATGTATGTATGTATGTATGCATGCATGCCTGCATGCCTGCATGTATGTATGTATGTATGTATGTATGTATGTATGTATGTATGTGTGTATGTATGTATGTATGTATGTATGTATGTATGCATGTATGTATGTATGTATGTATGTATGTATGTATGTATGTATGTATGTATGTATGTATGTATGTATGTATGTACATATATATATATGTTTTGCGTTGCTTTGTCAATTTCCATTTTCCCTCCAAAATCCGCCTCCAGGGGGACATGCCCGATCTAAGACCAGACGTGCGGAAAGATCGGGTCGTCGGAGGCCGTGGGCCCGCTCGCTGCGCCGAAGGATGCAGTACAGCCCGTACCACAGCGCGGTGGAGGTCTACGGGTACGAGTTCTCCTGGTCGATGCCCGCGGATCCTCCCCCTTTTTTTTCTTGGAGCAACAAAAGCATCAATCTTAATGTTCGGAGGTCCGCGCGGATTCCTTGGATCTGCGCTGGACGTCCCTGGCGGCGCCTCTGGTGCCGCCCCTGGTGCGCTCCGCGCGCCAGGGAGGCGGGTTCAGCGCAGGTCCGAGACGTCCGCGCGGACCTTCGAAAGGTTCTGTTCATGCTGGTTGTTGTGCTTCTTCCCCAGCCAGCGCGCTCGGTAAGAGCTCGAAGGGAGAGATGCCCACTCGTGGGCCAAAAACATATCCGTACCCGCGGCCTCGCCGCCAGGGACCCTGGGCCGCGACCCCACGGACGCGGGGCGTTTTGGTTCCCGGATGCACCGCGCGGAACGCATCCGTGCGGCCGCGTGTCCGCGGGATCTCGTCACGGCGTCCAGGCCGCGAGGGCGCGGGCACGGATAGCCTGGCTGCCCCGATACGCCCGTGTTGAACCGCAGCCCGTGCCGTGCTCAAAAGATCGGTGTTGACACGTTGCGTGTTGGCTCCACGCTCAACGTGTTGGCCCGCGGCTGCGCGAGCGCCAAGCTCAGGAGGGAAAGAAACACACAGACACAATTAGTCGTCGACTCCCAGGAGAATATGGGAAAGTATGGGAAGTGGGGGGGGGGGAAGACCAACACCCAGAAAATATTAGAAAATATGGGGAATCCTGTTATTTGTGCCGATTCATTTGTGTGGCCCCGGGCCCCGTTCACACACGCACGCTGTCAATCGCCGCGTTGGGCTCCGTCCCAAGACGCGGCGGATGGCGTGCTGCGCACCAGGGCAGCCAGGACAGACGGGCTCGCCGCTCGCGAGCCACCGCCGGGCCTCCGTGGCCCCCCCCCCCCGGGCAGGGGCCGAGCTCTCGGCGGGCACGGGCAGGCCTGCGCCGCGCAGCGGCGCGGCGGCTGCATCGCGCGGGCGCTCGAGGTGTCGCGCCGCCGCCGGCCCGAGCAAGGCAGACCTCGAGCGACCCCTCCTCCTCCTCCTCCTCCTCCTCCCCCTCGCCTCCTCCTCCTCCTCCTCCCCTCCTCCTCCTCTCTCCTCCTCCTCCTCCCTCCTCCTCTCCTCCTCCTCCCTCCTCCCCCCTCCTCCTCTTCCTCCTCCTCCTCCTCCTCCCTCCTCCTCGTCCTCCTCCTCCCTCCTCCTCCTCCTCCTACTCCTCCTCCTTCTCCTCCTCCTCCTCCTCCCCCTCTGGTGTTTGATTTGGAATTGGAATTGAACATGGCATGCCACAATTGTTAGGGCACGAAGCGGTAAAACATTACCCATGCCTTAAACGACAGCCGTGACAATCCCCCTCCCCCGCTGTCGTGCAGCCCATGGGGCGGCCGAGAGGGGAGGGCCAGGGTCAGGAACTGCGGCTCAGCGCGTCGCGCCGCCGACTCTGGCGCGAAAGTTGTGTCCATTTTGCCAAGTTCCAGGCGGCGGAGTCCCGAGCCTTTCCTCAGAGCCCCGAATCATCAGGGGTAACTCGGGTCAGGGCTAACTCGGGTTCGTTTTTCGGGAATCCGAACCCGACTTACCCCGGACCCGAGTTACCCCGGATATTTCGGGTGTCCAGAGCCCCGAATCATCAGGGGTAATTCGGGTCAGGGTTAACTCGGGTTCGTTTTTCGGGAAGCCAAACCCGAGTTACCCCGAACCCGAGTTACCCCGGATAACTCGGGCGTCCAACAGGCTCCCGCCCAGCGGGACGGAGCGACGCGCCATCCACTCGGAAGGCATCGCGCATCGCTGGGGCCGCGGCCGAGACACGCTCGGCAGAAGTTCCCGGCCGACGGGGGTGGGTGGGTGTCAATCTCCAGGGCCAGGAGATCTCCCCAGGTTTCATGGCCCTCCCTCTTTTTTTTTCAATGCGTCCCCTGGTCCCCCCTCCCCTTCGTCCGCGCACCTGCGTCCACCCATGATCGTTGCGAACACCCCTACTGGTCGCACCCGCCTTGGACGCTCCCGAATAACGCGGATCGCTCAATAGTCAAAGATCTACGCGGAGGCAGAAGCCAGAGTCCGCATTGACACGGCAGGGATCCAGCCGTGGCGAGGGGAGGTCAACCTAGATTTGGATCCAAGATGGGCTTGTGGATATTGGACGGTGGATAGGTTGAGATTGTTCGGACGGGGGAAAGGTGAGCCCCCTGAGGCGCCCCGCCCTCCCCCGCTCCACCTTGTCCCGTCCCTCCGTTCCGATCCCTCCGTGCCGGTCCCTGTCCGGTCCCCCTCCCTCCCTGCGCTGCTCCCTCCACGTCCTCTCGCTCCCCCCCATCTCTGAGCTCTCCTGCTTCCTCCTGCCTCGCCCCTCGCCTCCTCCGTCCCTCTCTCGCCTCCTTCCTCGCCCCATACCCCCCTCTCTCCGCCGCCACTCGAGTGCGGTCGCAAGCTGGGGAACCGCAGCTTCTCGAGTGTCGACGGCCGTCTCCCCCCCCCGCTTCCTTCCCCCTCCCCTCCCTGCTTCTCCAAGGGCGCCCTCGAGGGCGCGAGGTTCTTCGCGCTTCGCGGTTCGGCTCCGATGCCTCCATCTATCCTCCTCGTCTCCCCCGGGGGAGCGGCGCGAGAGGTCGCGAAGTTCTTCGCGCTTCGCCCTTCGCGCAGCGCGAAGCGCAAAACTAGGCGCCCTTGGGGACGAGGAGGAGGAGGAGGAGGAGGAGGAGGAGGAGGAGGAGGAGGAGGAGGAGGAGGACGACGAGGAGGAGGAGGGGGGGGGGGAGGGGGAGGGGGAGGGGGAGGGGGACAAGCTAGGTGCGCTCGCGTCATATCTGACGTCCTACCCCTCCCTCCCATCCCTTACCATGGCGCTGATTTTCTCTATCCGCGGACGCGTGTCGTAGCGGACCTGTGGCTCCGCGCGCGCGTGCGTAGTGGGTGGTGGTGCACGTGCGTGCGTGCGTGCGTGTGTGCGTGGTTGTCGTGGTGGTGGTGGTGGTGGTAGTGGTGGGTGGTGGTGGTGGTGGTGTGGTGGTGGTGGTGGTGGTGGTGGTGGTGGTGGTGGTGGTGGTGGTGGTGGGCTGGGTGGTGGTGGTGGTGCTGGTGGTGGTGGTGTTGGTACTGGTGGTGGTGGTGGTGGTGGTGGTGGTGGTGGTGGTGGTGGTGGCGGTGCGGCGCGGTGGTGGCGGGCGGATGGGCGCGCGAGAAAAAGGCCCGCGCTGGGGCGAGAACGCCATCCTGAACGACGGAGGCCAAACACCGATCCGAAAATGAGGCCCACGCTGCAGCGGGAGCACGAGTCGGAACGATTCGGGAGCAGAAATGAGGCCAGCGCCTCAACGAGAGCAGCATTTTGGGAAAAAATGACGCCGGGGCCTCAGCGAGAGTCGTTTCCCGGGATTTCCCGGGAATCCTGTGTGTAAAAAAACAGTACGCGGAGGGTGCGCGGCCATCACCTGGACGCCATCAGGGGAAGTGGGAGAGTATTTTCATATTGAGTAATTGTGGAGGAGGAGGAGGAGGAGGAGGAGGAGGAGGAGGAGGAGGAGGAGGAGGGGAGGAGGAGGAGACGACGACGACGAGGAGAGGAGGAAGGGGAGGAGGGGGAGGAGGAGGAGGAGGAGGAGGGAGGAGGAGGAGGAGGGAGGAGGAGGAGGAGGAGGAGGAGGAGGAGGAGGAGGCCCCGCAGCGGCCCGCTGCAGACCTGCGCTGCCTCGCGCCTCGGCCCTGCGGCCTGCGGCCCCCCTCGGGCGCGGCGGAGGGGACAGCACCGCCGGCCGCAGGACGACCTCGACCTGCCCCCAGATGTCACCGAGAACGAGGGGCTGCGGGCCGGGGGGCAACGATCGGGGGGGGGGGGGGGCTCAGGGGCAGGCTCGATATTCGAGGTTTTCGGGCGTCTTCGTGGGGTTCATGGTCGGCATTCTAGCCTCGGGGCGCCTTCCGGCGACTGCGCCTCGCCGGGGGCGTTGCGGGGGTGCCAGGGTCGTCTCGAACGGCCTCCGGAGAGCATGTAGCTATGACCCGAAGACCGGACGACGAGGACCACTGCAGGAGAGATGGGCTCGGGGGGAGGGGGACGCGTCGAGCCCCAATCGTCGCTTTGATCGCCGACAGGGGGCCCGAGAGCCCCACCCCGCCGAGGAGCGTGGGTTTTTTCGGCATCGGGGCCCCTATCACCGATCTACAGTCGGCCCGGATTAGTACGTCGACCCTGCCAAATCAGGGGTACCCTTGTGTCCTGTGTCTCGCGGCCCATGCTTCCTACCTTCCTGTGGCAATGTGGCCCTCGGAAGGGTCTTGTGCCCCCTTGCGTGTCCTGTCCAATCGAGTCCGACTGTATCGGCGATGCATCGCCGATTCTAGCTCGATGCTTCCCCCCCTGAGCTGGTTCCCCCCTCTTGTGTCGTTGCCCCTCACTGGGGGGGGGCGGCAGCAGATCATGGGAGAATTGTGTGTCCTCCTAACTCCTGCTTTTGGGGGTGCATTAGCGTGCCCTGGCGTCTGGTAATCGATGAGAGAGCGCCGATGGAGCGTCGATTTAGCATCACGGTAGCGCCGATTGAAAAGCGTCGGCCAGCATCGATTCGCAATTCGGCGGTGAGCGAAAGGGGGGGGAGTGAGACGGGGCGGGCCCTCTCAGAAGGCTCGGAAGTCCCTTGTCTTTCTGAGACGTTTTCTGAGTCTCCCCCGAAGACACAGAAGACTTCTCGGAAGGCCAGAGGGCTTCTGAGAAGCCCCGCCGCCTTCTGAGAAGGCATTCTCCCCCTCGCTTTTCCCCGCCTCGCTCGCCGCCCAATTGCGAATCGATGCCAGCTAGGTGCGCTCGCGTCATATCTGACGTCCTGCCCCACCCTCCCATCGCTTACCAGGGCGTGGGTCACCTCTCTATTCGCACAGTCGGATGTCGAGCAGGGCAATGATCCCGAGAGGGTGCGCGATCCATCGTAGAGCACGGCATAGCAGGACGTAGAAGAGCACGACAGAGCGTAGTATGCCATAATATGGTGTGGCGTTCCGTAGTGAATAATTCCATCACAAAGCATTGCACCGCAAAGAATGACATCGCACAGCGGCACAAAACAGAACATGGCATAGCATGGCGTTGAAGATCAAAGCATAGAAGGGCAAAGCGTAATCAAGCACTGCATATCCTAGCATTGCAGATGAACGCATGGTATCGCGCAGCGGAACACCACATAACATTGCATTGCATGCAGTGGCATGGCATTGGGAATAATGACGCCAGTGTTGCAGCGGGAGCACGATTCGGAACGAGCGGAAACGCGGAAATGAGGCCAGCGCTGCAGCGGAATCACGATTCGGAACGAGCAGAAGCGCGGAAACGAGGCCAGCAATGCAGCGGGAGCGCGATTCGGACCGAGCGGAAGCCCGAAAATGAGGCCAGCGTTTCAGTGGGAGCAGCATTGTGAAACAAAACTCAGCGAAAACCAAATTCCCGGGATTCTTGTGTGTAAGCAGACATCACGCGGAGGGGGGCCAGACATCTTCCGGACGTCATCAGGGGTGAGAGGAGAGTAGTATTCATATTGTGTAATTGTAGGAGGATGAGGAGAAGGAGGAGGAGAAAAAAGAGAAAAGGAGGGGGATGAGGAGGAGGAGGAGGAGGAGAAGCAGAAAAGGAGGGGGAGGAGGGAGGAGGGAGGAAGAGGAAAAGGAGGAGGAGGAGGAGGAGAAGGAGGAAGAAGAGGAAGAGGCGGAGAAGGGGGACGGAGATGGGGCAAGGCGAAAAGGAGAAAAAGGGGGCCCTTGGAGGTATTGGCTTCTATGTTTGTTCGCCCTTGTTGGGCCACCCAGGGCCCTCTCGTCACCACGGCCGGACTTTCCATCGAAGTTCCTGCCAGCATTCCCCAGCCACGGCGCAGTGGCCCAGACCTCTCCTCGGCGTCGTGGTGCTTTCAGGGCCCAGCTCTGCTCATCCATGTCGGCCTGCCGGGCCGTGCTTCGCGCCTCGAGACCTGGCCAGAACGAAACACTTTTTCCCCAGGGAAGGGGGCGATCCTGGCCGGGCCCGCGGCTCTAGCACGAGTTTCTGCATCGGACGTCGGGGGTCGGGCCGAGCGAAAGGGGGGGATTGGGAAAGGGGGGGTGACGACATTTGCTGCATGCAGCTGGTTTCGGCCTCACCGAGGGGCCCATTCCTCGATGCATGGCCGCCTCCGGCGGCGGGAGTCGCCGGGGAAATCAGCTACGTGAGCTGATTCTCAAACCCCCCCTTTGCTATCCCCCCCTTTCGCCCGACCCGAGGGGGGTGGCGCCAGGCCTGGCATGCGCAGCAGGCCCATGGCCTCACGCATGCGGCGCTGAGCGGCGGGCTTTCCTGTCTCGGCTGGATGCTGTGGAGCCCAGGCCGCGCCCGGGCTGGAGGGGCCGCCTCGAGGCCCCTGCCCCGCCTCCCCTCCTTTCAGGGGGAAAAGACACACACACCGACACAATGAATCGTCGATTCCCAAGGAAAGATGGGAGAATATGGGAAGTGGGGGGGAAGACAGGAACCCAGAAAATAGGGGAAAGTATGGGGCATCTTTTTATTTGTGTGTATTTGTTTGTGTGTCCTGGGGCCCCTTTTATCCTTGCCTCACCAGGAGCCTCGGAGACCCCTGGATTCAGAGGAGGAGCAGATGCCGATGCCGCTGCTCGTTCTGTAGATGCCCCTTGCCGCCGCGGCTGGATTCTCCCAAATTCGTGTCCAATCGTGCGGGAAGTGGCGGTATGGGTATCTTTGTGATTCCCCATTCCCCATAGACAGGGGCGATGTGAGCTGGACGCGGATGATGATGATGATGATGATGATGATGATGATGATGATGATGATGATGATGATGATGATGATGATGATGCTGATGCTGATGCTGATGCTGATGCTGATGCTGATGCTGATGCTGATGCTGATGCTGATGCTGATGCTGATGCTGATGATGATGATGGTGATGGTGATGGTGATGGTGATGGTGATGGTGATGATGATGATGATGGTGGTGGTGCTCATGCTCATGCTCATGCTCATGCTCATGCTCATGCTCATGCTGAGGATTATGATGAGGATGAGGATGAGGATGAGGATGAGGGTGATGATGATGGTGATGGTGATGGCGATGGTGATGGCGATGGTGATGGCGATGGTGATGGTGATGATGATCATGATGCCGATGATGCTGATGATGCTGATGCTTGCGATGATTATGCTGATGATGGTGGTGGTGATGATGGTGATGGTGATGGTGCTGATGATGCTGATGCTGATAATGATGATGCTGGTGACGATGATGATGATGATGCTGATGATGCTGATGATGATTATGATGATGGTGATGGTGATGTTGATGATGATGATGACGACGATGACGATGACGATGACGATGACACTGATGATGTTGGTGATTATGAGGAGGAGGAGGAGGAGGAGGAGGAAGAGGGCAAGTGTAAACCCAATAATCATCAACGATGCTGGAATACAGCCTCCGACCAAGCTCCCTCTTCACAGGCGCCTACAAGGATTATTTCCGCTGGGGGAACTTCTTCTTTGGGAGATAACCGTTTGAAGACCCTGAAGCGTACCAAAACATCATTCCTGGGACTCCATCGCCAATAATTAATATGATTGTTGCGTCTTGACGGTCCTGAAATCGTGCCAGCATGTCATTGCTGGGGCTTCAACACCGCGAATCACAATGTAATTGTTGCGCCCTCACAATCTTGAGTCCTTCCAGAACACATATTTGGTACATAACCATCGAAATCCGTCAAGGGAGGAGAAGCAAGAGGAGGAGGAGGAGGAGGAGGAGGAGGAGGAGGAGGAGGAGGAACACGAGGACGAGGACGAGGAGGAGGATAATGGACATGGGCGCTGGGCGACGAGCCCCTGCGGCCCAAGAGTACGTCGGAGGAGAGCTCGTGCAGCATTTGTGGGGACCACGAGCAAGGCGAACCCATTATCCTCTCTCAGAGGCTCCCCTCGCCCCACCCTCGTGCTCGGCTGCGGCCCAAGAGTACGTCGGAGGAGAGCTCGTGCCGCATTTGCGGGGACCACGAGCAAGGCGAACCCATTATCCTCTCTAAGAGGCTCCCCTCGCCCCCCCAGGCCCTCGGTCCCGTCCCGGGGCCCATCGTGGCCAGGCTTCCGGGCCGCGTCGGGCCGTCGTCGCAGAGGCCCTCCAGAGACGCCCATGATCTGGACGCCCGAAATGGGCACGGAGAGAATGGGCACAATGCCCAACAGCAGTTCCTGTTCATTTTGAGCAGGATTCGCTGTCCACGCCGCCGCGGCCTGTGTCCATTCGAGACAGAAGGCCGCCTGCCCACCAGCGGCCGCTGCTGGTTTGGGACAACAGTTGTTGTTGGGCATTGTACCTTTTTTTCCGTACCCATTTCGGGCGTCCAAACATGAAGCCTCCCAGGGGAGGGGTCGGCGGCAGGGGTGCCCGGGAGCCCAGAGAAACGGAGGCCCGCGCGGGGATGTCTTGGATCGGCGCCGGGCCTCCCTCGCGGGCGCGCGCGAAGCGCGCTCAGGGGCGGCGCCGGGGGCGCTGCCGGGGGGGCCCAGCGCCGAGCCAAGAAGTCTGCCCCGATCTCTTCGACACTTCCCTTGGCATCGCTCGGACGTGTGCATTTTCTCTTCGGCGGGGACCATCGAGGAGCATCCTTGATCACTTGGCGAAAAAGCCACGCGCGAAACCGAACAAAAAACACAGGGACTGGACGTCCGAGCGATGGCCAGTTCCTAGATCTCTGCAGTCTGTGCTGTGTCTCTGGGGAGTGGAAGGGGGGCGAGGGGCGGGGTTGAGCGGAGAGGGCCGACGGATCTAGCAAAATGGGTTCGGGAGGGTTCGAGCGGGATGGGGCAGGCGCCGCGGCAGAATCTGGAGCACAAGTTCCGCAGCACGGTCTCTCTAGGCTCGCGCCGCCCGCCTCTTGCTGTCGCCCAGCGCTGTTGACTGTCATCTGCGCCCTGGCGGTCTGTGGTCCGGCAATTGGGCAGAGCTGGTTCTGTAGCACGAACACACGAAGACACAAACACACACACACACAAATGTATATATATACACACACACACACACTCACGCGCACATTTTTAGGCAGTGGCAGCCTCGCGCGCGGCGACGAGGCGAAATAAGGAGAAGCACTAACGCGTGGTCGCGGCAGAGCCCTCAAGAATCACTTACATACACGCGCACACACACAAACGAACCAGAGCACCGGTGCGTGCCGTGCGAGGCCCCAGGCCAAGAGTCCGTGGCCGGGCTCCTGACGAGACCGCAGTGCGGCTTGGGTGGGTGCCCCGCATAGGCCCAGTCCCCCGCCGGGCCGTCTCCTCCTCATCCCACCCTCACGCAGATTTCTCGGCTCGGCGGAAGGCGGCGGAGGTACGAGTGAGACGTCAGCATTTGCGCAGTGAGGTTTTTTTGATGTTTGCTCGCCATCTCCGCCCCTCAGATCTGCCGTGCCCCCCCCCCTCCTCGTCATCTCTTCCAGCTTCGCATCCCTCTGCTGCCCACGCCCCCGCTGCTTGAGCTGCGGCTGCTGGGCATGCGCCTCGGCTCGATCCACACGAGGCCCAGGAGGCGGTGCCACACCAGCTTCTCAGGCACCCTCCTTCGCAGTCCCCTCCCCCTGCCCTCCCGAAGCCCTCCCACCCCTTCACCCTGCTCTGCGCCCTCCCCCCCCACCGCTCTCTCTCTCGCTCTCTCTCTCTCTCTCTCTGCCTCTCTCAGTTTTCCCTCTGCCTTCCCGCCCTCCCCCTGCTCCTGCTCCCTCCCCCTGGCCTCCCGTGTGCCCCGCCCTCCCCTTGGGCCACCCCTCCCCCGCGCGATCACCTCCGGGCCGCCCCGAGGCCGTCCCCAGAGGGATCTCTGGGAGCGCCCAGGACCGGCCTCGACGCGGCGAGCGCAGGGAGGGCTCCGCCCTCCCCGCGCGGGGTCGGTCGCCGCCGCCTCGGGCCTCCGCCCCCGCGCGGCGTCGCCGCGAGGCTACACGGCGGTGTCGCCGAGGGACACGCTCAGCATCCTGGCGGACATGAAGCGGGAAGCGCCGGGGCGGGGATGCCCGGGCGCGGCGCGCAGGCAGCATGCAGGGCGGGCGCGAGGGGGGCGCGGCCCCCCTGCGAGAGCGCCCCCGTTTTTTGTTTGTTTTTGTTTTGGGTGTGTGTGGGTGGTGGGTGGTGTGTGGGTGTGTGGTGTGTGGTGTGTGGTGTGTGGTGTGTGGGTGTGCGTGTGTGTGTGTGTGTGGGTGGTTGGGGTGGGGGTGGGGGTGGGGGGGGGGGCGCGCCCGCCCTCCCGGGGGCCTCCTCGGAGGCCCCCGAAAGGTGGGGCCGAGGCGTCCCGAGGGGCCCTCCTTTGCGCTCTCGCGAAGGGCCCCCCCCCCCCCCCCCCCGCACGCCGGGCAGTTAGTTCGCCTTTCGGCGGCCCCGACGGGCCCCGCGCGGGTGCGGACTGCCCCTGCCCCACCGGCGACGGAGCAAGTTCCGGGGGGGGGGGGGGGGGCGCCCCCTTCTCGCCGTGGGCCCCCCGCTTGGCTCGCCGCGGAGCGCAGGTGGCCCCGGCGTGGGGAGGCGCTGGGGGGTACAGAGTCGGACCGAGGTCGAAGGGCGAGGTCGGTTCGGGTAGGATAAGTACCCTGTTCTTCTCGGGGGCGGAAAAGAGGGGGGTGATGACTAGGGGGGGGGGGATATCATGGCGGGGCCATGACATTTCCCCAGATTTCATGGCGCCCCTTCTTATTTCAGTACGTCCCTGGCCCCGCCGCCGGGCCGCGCACATGTTGCACCCCCCCCTCTTGGACACCCCCCTCTTGGCCGCTCCCGATCTTCGTGTCCGTCCGTTGTTTTGGTGCACGCTGGGGGAAGGTGCCCGCGAAGCTGCTCCAGCTTGGGCCAGCGAAGGGTCTCGTGTTCTCGAAAGATGCTGCTCTGTCCCGTGTCCGGCTGTAAAGGGGTGCAGGCCTCGCGAGATCCCGAGGCAGCCAGCGCTCCCCGCCCGACAGGGTGGGGCTGCTGCACTCTGTTCTCCAGGAGGGGAAGCACCACGCAGACACAACAAGCCGTCGACTCCCAGGAGAACATGGGAAGAGGGGGGGGGGAAGACGAACACCCAGAAGACACGGGAAAGCGTGGGGGAGCCGTGGGATCTGTGGTCCTTTACCTGTGTGTCCCAGGGCCCCTCTCGTGCTGCACGGCCCCCGACCCGCCTCGCACGCCCGCCGCCGCCGTCGGGGCCCCGCGGGGCCCCGACGCTCCCCGGAGGCCCGTCCCGCCTCGCGCCTTGGAGGAGTGACGGGCTGCAGGCCGCGGCCGCCCGGCCCCCCCCAGGGGGCGGGGATCCCGCCTCGCCCCGCGGCCGCGGGGCGGGGATCCCTCGAATCGGCGGCGAGCCAGGGGGGGGACTTGAGGAGGAGAAGACCTTGTCAGAAGGCGGCAGGACTTCTCAGAAGCCCTCGCGCCTTCTGAGAAGTTTGCTGTGTCTTCGGGGAAAGCTTCGAACACTTCTCCGAAGGCTGGGGGCCTTCCGAGCCTCCTGAGAAGGCCCGCCCCTTCTCACTTCCCCCCCAGGCGCGCCGCCTACCGAAGGGGGGTACCGCCTGCTGCGCGCAGGGCCGCTCCTGCAGCAGTGCTGCCGGAGAGAGGTCGGCCCGGGATCTGGCGTCGAGCGGCCGGGCTGCTCGCAGGACTGGCGCCGCGCGCGTCCCGCCGGCCCGGCCGCGACGCCGAGTGGCGCGCGGCCTTGTCGGGGGCGGAAAAGAGGGGGGTGATGACTAGGGGGGGGTGGATTTCATGGCGCGGGCCATGATTTTTCCTCAGATTTCATGGCGCCTCTTCTTATTTCATTACGTCCCAGGCCCCCCCGCTGGGCCGCGCACATGCCGCTGGTCATGATTTGCACCCCCCCCTCTTGGACACCCCCCTCTTGGCCGCTCCCGACCCTGCGGGCTGGTCTGCAAGAGCGGCCGGGCGCCCCTGACTTCGGCCGCTGTCGTTCCCTCCCGCCCCTCCTCCCCCTTCTCTTTGTCCCCGCCTTGCCACTGGGCTCCTGCACGCTGGTAAAAAACAAGTGTCCCGCCGGCCCGTTCGGAGCCTGCTCCGATCGAGCGAGCTGCCTCGATCGGGGGCGCGCGGGAGCATGCAGCGACACCAGGCGGAGAGGCGGGCGCCCCAGCCCCTTCGCGTCAGCCTTCGTACCTTCTCGAGGAGGGTCTCCCAATGGGGGTGCCACGAAGGCCTTTCACAGCCTCGATTGCTGGGTGCTCCGTGACCGCGGAGAGGCGCGAAGAAGTCGTGGGTCAACCGGAAAAAGACCTTCGCGAGCTCTCCCGCGGGAAGCTAGGAGAGAGCATCTGGGAGGCGTCATCGGCTTATTATGTGGTTCCCTTGCGGGGAATGAGAGGGCGTCCATGCTCTCGCGGGGGCCCCCTTGGCCCTTGGGGGCACTCTGGGGGACAATCGATCAGCAAGTAGAAGATGCTGCGTAAGGGCCTCCTTGGGACGCTCTTGGGGTACTCTGAGGTGCCTTTGGGGTAACCCTCGAGCCCTTCTGGGCCGCTCTTGGGGCTGTTCTCGGACATGTTGGGGGCATTTTGGTGCATCAGAAGCCTGTCTGAAGCGAAAGCGCGAGAATCCCACACTCATCCAACAATCTGCGGTTTTGGAAGGAGCGTGGCCTCTCGGAGGCATCATGGGGAGGCTCCGCGGACACATTGAGCCGTCTGGTGGCGATCTCGATCGAGGCCATCTTGCACCAATTTGGACTACGTTGCGCCATCTTTGAGGCTACAAGCTGGGGCCATCTTGGAGCCGTCACGGATCATCGTGGACGCTCTGACCGCTTGCAACCCCCGCCCCATTCAGACCCAGGGGAGACGGTATTGGGGAGGGGCCAACTTCTCCGCGCACTCGGCATAAGTTGTTCCGCTCATTCATTCTCACGTGAGCGGCGCAAAATGCGAGTCATCTGCACGCACAATGGCGCGCAAGCTACCCGCGTAAAGATGCGCGTGCGCCCCCTCGTTTCCAATATGGCGTGCCGCGCTGGCGGCCCGCGTAAGCTACCGCGTGAGGGCGTGCTGTCACATCGCATGCGATGGTTGCCACCCGAGGGGAACAGACATCGTGAGCCAACACAAACGCCAGGTGCGCCGTGCTCTCGAAGTGCGCCGCGCGTGCCAGGTGCACCACGCGCACTTGGTGAGCCAGTCGTCCCTGGCACCCGAGCATGGCAGGCGCGCGTGGTGCGCCGTGCTCGCCATGGACTCCGCGCGCCAGGTGCGCCGCGTGCGCGACGTGTGCCGACCATGCCGGGCGCGCCAGTGCACCATGGCAGCGCGTATGCGGACAGCCCCGCCATCCTTGCAGGCGCGCACGAGAGGTGACGGCGGGTGGCCAGCACGGCGTGAGGAGTGCGCGCCCGCGGTCAGCATGCGCCGATGCACGGCGGGCGCGGTCCAGCAGCCCGCGGCGGAGCAGAGGCTCGCACCCACGCCGTGCGCCCCCACCGTCCCGTGCAGCGCACCACTGCAAGTTGATGGTTGGGGGGGGGCGCCCGTGGCCGCAGTGTTCGCAACACCTCCTCCTCCTCCTTCTCCTCCTCCTCCTCCTTCCTCCTCCTCCTCCTCCTGGCCCTCGCAACACCTCCTCCTCCTCCTTCTCCTCCTCCTCCTCCTTCCCCTCCTCCTCCTCCTCCTCCTCCTCCTCCTCCTCCTCCCTCCTCCTCCTCCCCCTCCTCCTCCTCCCCCTCCTCCCCTCCTTCCTCATCCCCTCCTTCTCCTCCCCCTCCTTCCCCTCCTCCTCCTCCTCCTCCTTCTCCTCCTCCTCCTCCTCCTCCTCCTCCTCCTCCTCCTCCTCCTCCTCCCCCTCCTCCCCTCCTCCTTCTCCTCCTCCTCCTTCTCCTCCTCCTCCTCCTCCTCCTCCTCCTCCTCCTCCTCCTCCTCCCCCTCCTTTCTCCTCCTCCTCCTCCTCCTCCTCCTCCTCCTCCTCCTCCTCCTCCTCCTCCTCCTCCTCTGGTTGTCTCTCTTTTCCTCTTTCTCGAGTGCAACTTAGGCTCCTGCTGGTTAGCTGAAGCTCTGGACGGCGCGCGGCCCTTCCGCTTGCGCTCGCGATCAAAAAAGTGCACGCGTCTTCGACAGGGGGTTGGAGTGTGTGCCAGCTCCTCGCGCGAACCCCTTCCCTGACGGGGAAACCACGGGACGACATGCGCGATCTGCAGCACTGCCTTTGCCCCGAGGGTTGATGGGATGAAGTCGTTTCCCTCCCTCTCCTGCTACTCCTTTGGCGCTTCCTCGTCATTGTCCTATTCCTCAGCTTTGTGTTCCCTCGGTGGCTGTCTCCCTCATGTCCAACTTGAAGCGAACCTGCACGCAGGAGGCAAGCGCTGCTACCGCGAATGGTGATGGCATTGCAACAGCGGTGGTTGCGGTCGGCATCACGGTGGGATGAGGAGGGATGGGTGGTGATGGCGGAGGGCGTGCCGAATCACAACCATCTATTCCCATCAGGCGTCCCGTTGGAGCTTTGTTGTGGATGCAGGTGCGCAGAAATCTTCGATACTACCTATGAGATGATCCCGTCACACGTTGGGCTCGAAGCGTAACATCTGGGTCACGTGCCCTGCTTGCGCCGCGCCAGCCCTTCCCTCTAGCTGTTCGGTCCTTGGGACCAATGATTTCCAAGGGGAGTGAGGGGCGCAGCTCGCCATTCGAGCCGTTTTGGGATGACGAAGGTGTTGAGACCGAGCAGGAGACTTCAGATTCGGAAAGCCAGGAGTTCACCGCTGGCCCTAATGTCGATTACCGATGTACTGATTGTGGTTGGGCAGTGCTCTTTCTTTCTTTCTTGGCACTGCGACTCGTGTCACAATTGCATGGAGCATCATCATTCCTGGAACCCCTGGCATCATCCTCGTGGCTTGCAGACTCCGATGGACACCTTTGTGGGAGCGCTCGCAGCAACAACTCAGGTCGCCCGTTTCTCCATTACTGCGTGGATGGCTCAAGCAGAAAAACTGCTGCAGCGTGTGTTGCTGATTGTCCATTTGAAGACACCGCGCCCGAGTGCCCGTCGGGGTTCTATATGCCATTCAATACGACTCTCTTTCTCGGGATGGTTTGCACGCCGGTGACGATTCATGGCGTGAAGCGAGAGTCTTTTTGGAACAGGTACGTATCTTTGTGCATGAACGGCAGTTCAAATTTTGTCATCGTCTACATTTCCACGTTATGGCGCGCTTGGCAGCTGTTTGTCGCTAGCGGAGTGTCCGGTTTCATATTCTCGTTGTCGTATTTTGTTTTTTTGCACAAGTCTTCAACATCACTTCTGTGGGTTGGGCTTACTGCCGCCTCCGTCATCCCTGTAGCGGCCGGAGCCATGCTTCTTCTGGATATTAGCGTTCGAACTCATATGAGCGCCCGGGATCACTTCAATGAAATGATTTGTGGCATTTTCCTTGTATGTTTGGGATTGAGCGTGCGTTGTGCGATTGCACAGCACCGCGTTGCCATCACAACTGCATCGAGCTGCATCGCCAGATCATGCAATGCTGTGTTGGCATGCAGGTCTTTACAACTCCAGCCGTTCATCAGTATCTTATCCATAGCGCTTCGCGGCACCACGTGAGGACCAAAATAGTGGCAGACACCTTTGTGGGCCTCTTTGCAAGAACACTTAGGATTGAAAGCACGGCAGGTCCTACGAATTTGATCCTAACGTCGGCCTACCTTCCGATATCCGCTCGTCAATGGATGTTCAACATTCTGTTCATGCTCTTACTGTGTCCTACTCGTGGGGCCAGCTAGGGCCTGCATGGCAGGCCCAGGGCCCACATATACATCACCGCGGGCTTGTGTTCTGCCATTGAGGTCGATAGGGTGGCGGTCTTGGCGTTAGGTCGCAGAACGCGTTGCACCTCGCTAAGCACGATGTCTGCGCAACATGCTTGTTGCTTTTTGGCGTGCGCTCACATGCAGAATATTTGGCACGATTAGTGGATGTATGTTTGGGGTTGGGGCATACGGTCTGGATGTTTTGCTCAGCACGTCGCGGCGGCGGTCCCAGCGACACGCTATGCCCTGCGAGCGGATATCGTATCACTCCGCTCCGCGGGGGGAAAGGCTGGGAACAGTTCGGGACGCTGACGCTTGGGAGATGGGGACGTGGACAGCGTCCTGCGCCGGAGCGTGTCGGGGCCAGAACCAGCGGAGCGCGACACGCCAAGCCAGAGATCCTGGCCGTCCAGTCTTTCTGGGGGTTGGGGCCGATCGTTTTTCACAGGTGAGACGTTCGTCGTCGAGGATCGAAGGAGTTGTTACTTCTGCCTCGGCGGAACGCGGCGGAAGGGCGGGGAAAGGCGGCGGAAGGAAGACGAGGCCGACGCCGTCGGCGGCAGGCCGGCGAGAAGGCCGGCGGAGGCCGGCGGGGGAGGGTAAGGCGTTTGCTGGTTGAGGGTTTCGGCTGGTCGACCGCACGTGCGCGAGTTAATCATTAGACTGGTCGACTGGCTGACTCCGCGATGTAATCATTAGGCTGGTCGACCCCGCGATGTAATCATTAGACTGGTCGGCTGGTCGACTCCGCGATGTAATCATTAGGCTGGTCGACCCCGCGATGTAATCATTAGACTGGTCGGCTGGTCGACTCCGCGATGTAATCAGTAGGCTGGTCGACCCCGCGACGGAATCATTAGACTGGTCGACCGGTCGACTCCGCGATGTAATCATTAGGCTGGTCGACCCCGCGATGTAATCATTAGACTGGTCGGCTGGTCGACTCCGCGATGTAATCAGTAGGCTGGTCGACCCCGCGATGTACTCATTAGACTGGTCGACTGGCTGACTCCGCGATGTAATCATTAGACTGGTCGACCCCGCGATGTAATCATTAGACTGGTCGACCGGTCGACTCCGCGATGTAATCAGTAGGCTGGTCGACCCCGCGATGTACTCATTAGACTGGTCGGCTGGTCGACTCCGCGATGTAATCATTAGACTGGTCGACCCCGCGACGTAATCATTAGACTGGTCGACCGGTCGACTCCGCGATGTAATCATTAGGCTGGTCGACCCCGCGATGTAATCATTAGACTGGTCGGCTGGTCGACTCCGCGATGTAATCAGTAGGCTGGTCGACCCCGCGACGGAATCATTAGACTGGTCGACCGGTCGACTCCGCGATGTAATCATTAGGCTGGTCGACCCCGCGATGTAATCATTAGACTGGTCGGCTGGTCGGCTCCGCGATGTAATCATTAGACTGGTCGACCGGTTGAGGGTTCCGACTGGTTGACTCCACGATGTAATCATCAGGTTGGTTGACCGCACACGCCCGTTCTCGGCTGATTGCGGCGCCTGCCTGCGCACATGGGTGATCGGAAAGCCCGCGGCGACCTCTGCGCAGGCGCGCATGATCTGTGCCTCGTCTATGGCCGCCCGCCCAGCAGTGGTGTATATCTATGGGCCTCGCAGCATGGACTCGATTGAGGCTATCTTGAGACCCCCCGAGGGCATACCGCCCGCCCAGCAGTGGTGTATATCTATGGGCCCCGCAGCATGGACTTGATTAAGGCTATCCTGAGGCCCCCCCAGAGCCTACCGGGGCATTCTTGTCAAGAGGGGGGAAGGATGGTTACCGATGCCGTTGCCCTTCCCTCGTCACCACGGCTGGACTCGCCTCGAAAAATCCTGGTCAGAACGCGCTTCAGGAGAGGTGCGTGAGGTAGCGGTATGGGTGTTTTTTTGTACATCTCGGGGCAGCCTTGGAATTGCTAACTTGCGTTGACGACGGTGGTCGGAAGCGAAAGCGACCCCAGAGGAAGACCCTCACAAACGAGCCGCGAAAGTGAGACCATAAAAAGAGCGGCTAGATCTATCTTAAGTCGAGGCCGACAGCATCCATTCGTTGCTGAGCGAACAATAAGAGCAGGACCCAAAACGCACACTGTTTGTCGCGGGTCCGGCGAGCACACACACACACACACACACACACACACACACACACACACACACGCACACACACGCACACACACACACACACACACGCACACGCACACGCACACGCACACGCACACGAACACGCACACGCACACGCACAAACACACACGCGCCACAACCAGCCACACACACACACACACACACACACACACACACGCACGCACGCACCACTGTGTCTTGCGTTTTCCATGTCTCGGGGACATCTCAGGCCGTCTCTGGCTGCTGGGCGGGGGGGGGCCTGTTCGGGCCCGGAAGGCCTCCTGGGCCCTCCTGGCCGTCCTCTGGCGCCTCCACGGGCCTGCGGAGGCAACCCAGGCAGACCCCGGCCGCCGTTCGCACCAGCCCGCACCGACAGTTTTGAAAGCTTTTGTCCGGTGGCACGGGGAAGAAGTGCCGCGGCGAGCGCCGAGTGACGTCACCAGACCGGCGGTCCAGACCAGAGCGCCGAGTGACACGCACGGTCACACTCTCTCTCTTTACCTCTTTCTTTCTCTCTCTCTCTCTTTCTCTCTTTCTCTCTCTTTCTCTCTCTCTCTCTCGCTCCCTCTCCCTCTCTTTCTCTCTCTCTCTCTCTTCCTCTCTCTCTCTCTCTCGCTCCCTTTGTCTCTCTCTCTCTCTCTCGCTCCCTTTGTCTCTCTCTCTCTCTCTGTCTGTCTGTCTGTCTGTCTGTCTGTCTGTCTGTCTGTCTGTCTGTCTGTCTGTCTGTCTGTCTGTCTCTCTCTCTCTCTCTCTTCCTTTCTGGGACTACTTGCGAACCGTTCCCCTGCGGGTCCAGTCGACGCTGGGGTATCAAATCCCCCCGTGGCTGCCGACTGGAAAATTGGATTCGGCATATCCGTGGTCGAAATTCGGCCTCGTTTGGCACAGTCCCGCGCAATCCCGTCGAGTCCCGCGCCATCCCACTCGATCAGGCGTAGCCCCCGGGTGGAAGCGGGCCCCTCTGGAGCAATCGCTCGTTAGTCGGACCCGCCAGCCCTTAAATCGTTCGGGGGTGGACAGAACCCCAACAGTGACACGTCGATTAGTGAATTGTCTGTTTTCGGTTCTCGAGAGGGCGGCGTGGCCGTCATTTTCCAGGCTTGCGCCCGCCAGGTTTGGGCCTCAGGTCGCTTTCACTAAACCACGTTTTGCTAAAGGGGGGTCTGTCCATCCCCGAATCTTCCTGCCGAAGACCTCCCGACGAGCGCAGACGTTCGTGGCCCGCGCGCGGCTCCCTCGCCCCCCGCGGGCCGCCGCCCCGCGCCTCCCCTCGCGCCCTCCGCCCGTCGTGCCCTGCTTCTCGGAGGCCTTTGAGAGGGACGCCAGCACCGGCACAGCTGGGGGGGCTTTTGCCTCCATATCGGGGGCAGAGGATCCCTCCTTGAGGATCCTCCTCCTCCTCCTCCTCTTCCTCCTCATCCTCCTCCATCCGTGGCAGAGGCTCCCTCCTGAGGAGAAGCTGCCTCGGGGCACCAGCTGCGGGCTCCTGTGCCGCGGGCCCGCCTGGGGGTGGTCACCAGCCTCGAACGTATCCCTACCCCTAAGGTTGACACGCCCAAAGGCGATGCCAATCTTAGGGATTCTCGCCCACACAAAAATAAGAGAATCCCTAAGATTGACGTCGTGATGAGGAGGTGCCCAGCATGGGGATGGGGATATGTTCCGGGCTGGTAAGCGGGGGGGGGCGGAGCCGCGGGGGGCGCCCTCCGCAGGGGTGCGCAACCCGGGCGCCGCGGGCCCTCGCCGAGGCGGCCGATGGCCGGGGATCGGCGACAGAGGGTCGAGGGGCGTCGGCGGCGGGTCCTGCAGTGGAGGCCCATGCCAAGAAGGACGAGGAGGAGGAGGAGGAGGAGGAGGAGGAGGAAGAGGAGGAGGAGGAAGCGGAGGCTGAGGAGGAGGAGGAGGAGACGTTTCCGAGACCTCTGGCAGTAGAAGCCCACGCCAAGAGGCGCCCTGCTTGCCTCCAGGGTGCCCTGGGCGGTTTCTTGGGCTTCGGTGGTTCTGCTGTGGACAGCGTGACGTTCCCACAGCAAAGATCAGTGGACGCCCTGGGGTCCCAGGGTTGGGTTCCTTGTGGAAGGTTTCTAGCGGTCGGGCCCCTGCTGTAGGGCAGCCGAGGGCAGCCAGGAGGCCGATGGACGTCCCCCGGGCGCGAGCTTTACCGCCGTGCCCCCCCCCCCTCCCCAGCAGGCAGTAGAAGAGACTCGGGGGAGGAGAAGGTACTGCTGCCGCTGCCCTTGCCTCGCTTTCACATGTTCGAGCCTCCTGAAAGGCCCTCGTCGCCACGTTTGGGTTCGCCGTGAGATTCTGGTCAGAACGCAGCCGGGGAGAGGTTCGGGGAGTAGCGGTATCAGTACCGTGCGGTTCCCCCAGAGACGAGATTACAAGTGACGCTTGCCAGCGTGGACCCGAAACAGTGGTTTTTAGCATAGTCGGTGATGCAAGCTACGCGGTGCAAGCTATGTGGTGCAAGCTATGTGGTACAGGCTATGTGGTGTAAGCTGTGTGGTGCAAACCCCCGTGGTGCAATCTAAGTGGTTCGATCTATGGGGTGTGCAAGATGTAGTGCAAACAATTTGATATAATACATGTGGTGCGATCTATATGATGCAAGAGATGTGGTGCAATCCAAGTGGTGCAGCATATGCAGTGCAATAGATGCGGTGTGAGCTATGCTGTGCAAAATGTGTGGTGCAAATTATGAGCGGGCAACGTACTCATCTAGGTTTTGTGAGCAATATTTGGTGTAGGCTATGTGGCGCAATCTATTTGGTCCGATCTATGAGGTGTGAGCTGTGTAGTGCAACCTATGTGGTGCAATCCATCTGGTGCGATCTACGCGGCTTCAGCTCTGTGGTGCAAACTAAGTGGCACAATATATGCTGTGGACTATATGTCAGCTATGTGGTGCAAGGTATGTGGTGCAACCTATGTGGTACAAGGTGGCAGGGGCGGCACACAAGCCCGCGGCGAGGCGGCGACAGGCGGCGACTGCGCGGCGACGGGGCGACGACAAGGCTGGCCAGGGCGACGCGAGCCCAGTTCCTTTCAAACCAAGACAGACCCCCGAAGTGCAAGCACTGCTTGGGGAAGGAGACGACATATCGAGGTCGAGAAGCCCCCTGTAAGGCAGCAAGCCAGTAGGCCTCAGTGCAGCCGTTGCCTCCCCAGGGGTCCGGCGGATTACGGCTGGTAACCATGTTCGTTTTCTTGTTGAGTTTGATGTCTCATTATTTGTGTATCGTGCAGCAGGGCCGTAGAGGTTGGATGCTCGCCTCGGCCATCTTCGCCTTCTTCATGGACGTGTGGACATTTCACCTGCTGAGCGCATTATCCAACTTTGTCATTGCGTTCACGACGGAAGCCTGGTATTTCAATGGCGGCGGTGTTTTTGGAAATGCTCGATCCTCGTGCGGTGCCTGCACGGCTTACTGGAGGGCCTTGCGGTATCATTCGGGCTCGTTGATCCTCGGTTCATTGGTGGTCGGGCTCTTGTACCCCTTACGGACAGTCCTCGGTGCGATCACGGCCACCGCGCGAATCAATGACGGCTGCGCTGGCCGAGTTTTCCGATCGTTGTGTTGTTTGATCCCGAATTGGTTTGAAGATTATTTGGGACAATGGGACAAGCATGCCTTCATGGAGATGGCCATGGTCTCGAAGCCTTTCTGCGAGTCTGCTGAAGACGGCTGGGATCTGCTCCTGGAGCAGTACCGCGACGCAGCGACTGTCTTGAATGCCACAACCAAGGTCTTTCAGCTTGCTGGTATTTGCGCAGCCGCGAGCATTGGCATGCTCACAAGCTGGCTGTCGTACAGATGGGTTATCATAGCCGACGGTTTCTATGACCCCGACGACCCTCACTTTGTTGAGAATGCGGAGCTTGTCTTCGTTGGTGGCGGCGTGATTGCTGGCCTTGTCTCTATTCCTTACCTCGCGCTGTTAGACACCGTCTCAGATTCTATCCTGTATTGCGATGCTATGGTGAAGCAGTACAGCCAGGCAGCCCAGGCAGCCCAGGGAGGGTGGCTGGGGGATGCCGGCAGCTTTGTCGCAGACATGGGTTGCGCCTGCGCCGGGCAACGTGCGAAGGGCCCGCGGGAGCTCACGCTGGAACTGGCAGATGCGGGCGGGCAGTGACTTTTTTAATTGGAATCGGCGGGGGTTCTGAGGTGGCCAGGCACTCGTTCCGCCGAGCAAGAATGGGGGTGTTCGGGGTTGGAGGCTCTTGGCTCGGGAGGGTGTTTTGGGTCTCCTGGGGCTGTTTTCGGGCCCCTGGGACCGTCCTGAGCACGTCCAGGGTGAAAATATACACAAGATAGAGCCCGGGAGGGTCCGGGGACCGATTTTGAGAGGATTTGGCCTCCTGCCCCCGCTCTTTACCGAATTTCTCGGGACCCAACCAGGCTAGACCTCCCGGCCGCCTCGAAAGTTCTAATTACGATATGGCCATCGCTCGACGAAACATGTTTGTGGTACCCATAGTTGCGACTCTTGGCATGGCAGTTGGACCGTTGTCCTTTCTTCTGTGGGTCCTTTCACCCGTGGGTTACACAATGACGACGTCGTTGGTCGCGGGATCAGGGCTTAGGTCTTCGCGTGCGTGGTCGGGAGGAGAAGGTTTTTTGATTTGGTTCTGTCGTATACCACGGCTTGACGTGTAACGGCGCCAGGTGTACGCATGCGGGCCTAGTGCCCCAACTATCAAAACGTGCCAGCGTCTCCCGCTCCCGATGCGGCCAACCAACCGCCACTCCAGGAGGATTGGTAGTGTTAGGGGAGGAGGAGAATGAGAAGGAGGAGGAGGAGGAGGAGGATACTGTCATTGGATCGCTTCGCTCATTCCGCTGGCCCATATTGTATCACTGGTGCTATATGTTTGTGTGCTCGTGGCGAGCGAGGAGGAGAGGGAGGAGGACGAGGACGAGGAGGAGGAGGAAGAGGGGGGGATGAGCATGACGAGCAGGCCTCTCGATGGGTTTCTTGTGGCATTTGGGGTCCAAGCTGGTCGTGGACAAGACGCCTCTTTGGGAGGCTGCTTGGGCTTCGAGAGGCCTCTCGGGGGCCTGGTGTTTTTTTTAGGGGACATCTTGGGGCTTCTTGGGGGCCTCTTGGAGCCTCTTGTGCGCCTCTTGGGGCCTCTTGGGGCCTCCTCGGGGCCTCTCGGGGCCGAGATCTCGAAACTTTCGTTCGGGTCCCCCGTCAAGGCCCGCTCTTGGAGCCGTCTTGGGGGCCTCGTGGGCCGTCTTGGAGGCCTCTTGGACTGTCTAGTGGCCATCTGGGGCCGTTTTGGGGCCCTCTTGCAGGCCTCTTGAGCCGTGTTGGGGCGTTCTCAGAAGCCTACTGGGCCGTCTTGGGGCGAGATTGTGGGCCTCTTGGCCGCTCTTGGAGCATCGAGAAGTTGAAAATGCGAGAACGAGAAAATCATCGAACATTGTCGTGAAAATCAATGGTTCTTACTAGTTGGTGCGTCTTGGAGGCTTCTTTAGGCGTCTTGGGGCAAGGAGTCTTGGAGCTATCTTGTGGTGTCTCGGAGCCCTCTGAGATTATCTTGGCGACCTCTTCGGGCCATCTTGGCTCTTTTTAAGGCTACTGGGAGGCCCTGAAGGCAGCGCCCAGGAGCAAACTCACCTCTGAGGCGGACTTGCCAGGACCTTGCCGGGACCTTGCTGGGGTACTGTTCGGTCGGGGACCCCCAGGGGCGGCCCCGCGCGCGCGAATTAGAAACTTTGAACCAATCGCCGGAGATGTTTGCACGCCTCTGGCCCGCTGGGCCGGCGAATAAGGGCAAAGGAGAGAGAGAGAGAGAGAGAGAGAGAGGGAGAGAGAGGGAGAGAAAGGGAGAGAGAGAGAGAGAGAATGATAAAGAGAGAGAGAGAGGGAGCGAGAGGGAGAGGGAGAGAGAGAGAGAGAGGGAGGGAGAGAGAGAACAACAAAACAATGATGACCTTGCAAAGCTGGGTCGGCACGGAATGTGGCCTGTTGCCAACTGGTGGGAGGAGCAGCTAGCAGGCATGGAGCCGTGAATGGGCGCCATCCTTGGCCTGGATTGGCGGCGAGCAGGGGGGGGGGGGAAGTGAGAGGGGCCGGGCTTTCTCAGAAGGCTCGGAAGCCCCCCCGAATTCTGAGAACGACGCCTCCCGCCAAGGCGCAGGACACTTCTCGGAAGGCCAGGGGGCTTCTGAGAAGTACCGCGCCTTCTGAGAAGGCCTTCTCCCTATCATTTCCCCTCCTCGCTCGCCGCCGAGACGGGGAAGGAATGGATGCGGGCACCTCCCGCTGGCACAGTGCCTCCAACACCTGTGCAAGCAGGCTGTGCCCACGCGTCGGGGAAGTACCATGTAGTGACGTGTCCGCGACCGAAGGTGGACCTGTCGTGGTTCTGCCTTCGCGAGAGGCAGAACGCGCGCCACAGCCGCCTCTATCGTATGCGTGACAAGGGAGGGTGGAGGAATCACCCAAGGAAATGGATCACTCACGCTTGGCGGTCTCTACGGCATCAGTTGGACCATGAAGAAATAATGGCGTTCTGCAGGCAGACGCCCTAGAACGGATAAGCGACGCTTGCCTCGAATCTAAGATGTGACGTCCTACCGCGGGACCCTAGCCCCACGAGTTTACAGGTACGCGCGCTACAAGCTTCAGGAGAAGCGGGATGGCTGAGACTCGGCAAGCAAGAGATGAGGAGAGGGAAGGTAGTGGAGAGAGGATGGAGGGAGGTCTGGGAACGAAGGAAGGAATCACGCCACGCCAGAAATTCTTCGCCATCCTCCGTCGTCTCCCCAGGGATTCCTCTGGGTCCGGGGGTCCGTCAACGGAAGAGCCAAGGCGAGCGAACGGTCTCTGGGACGGGGTCGGGAATTCCAGGAGCCAGGGGTTCGAGATAATGCAGGTCGTCGTATGTAGGAGGTTCTAGCCTTGGAGGCCTCCAGGGTCGCCCCAGCCCGAGAAATGCCGCAGATAAGGTCGGGTCGAGAGCCACGACTGCTCCCCATTCGATAGGACGGGGCCGTTAGATGATATGAGGAGGATCGGAGAAATTTCCGATCCCCGCGCCCGACGCGCGCGCCGCGGCCGCCAGGTTCCAAGGCTCCCAGTTGGTCTCCAGCGTCCCGCCTCGCGCCCTCCATTGGCAACTACGAAACGCATGGCGCATCCAAAGGAAAGGCAGAAATCATACATTTCATGAAGAGCACACGTATACTTCACCACACGTATAGTACACACATGCATAATACACGTGGCGGACATGCGCTTGTCATACTTGGTCAGAGGTTGATGACAAAATTGCATCTAAATAGTATGGTATACAGCTGTACCAGGTATGCAAACCAACGTTTATTGCCATGCGTACATCACAGTCACTAGGCACTGGCATTTACAACAAACACGGGAACACACTAATAGCAAATATTAGCACGCGGTGGCAAGACAAAGGGAACAGGGTTCACACAGCATACGAAACGTATCTAGATTGAGGTTCATTTTGCGAGGCGATGATGTGTATACATGCGCATGTTAGCCAAGTGGGACCCCAAACCGTGTGTTTTTAGCAAAACATGTTGTGCAGTCGATGTGGTGCAACCTTTGTTGCGCAACCTATGTTGTGCCGTAAAAGATGTGCGATCTGCAGTGCAACCTTTGTTCTGCAATCTGGATGTGCCATCCATGGTGTGCACTATGTGGTGCGATCTATGTGCTGCAAACTATTTGAAGCAACCAATGTGCCACAATACGTGCTGTGCAGACGTTTGCTGTCCAATGAAGGTGGTGCAAACTGCGTGGTGTACTAGATGTGGTGCAACTGATGATGTGCAACTTATGTGGAGCAACACATGTGATACGATCTATGCGGTGCACTCTACGTGAAGCTTTTCAGGTGGCGCAAAACGTTGCGCAACCTATGCTGTGCAATATCTGCTGTGCAATGTAGGTAGTGCAATATGCGATGTGCAATACATGTTGTGCAACACGCGTTGTGCAACCTATGTGGTGCAAGCTATGTTGTGCAATCCGCGTAGAGCAATATAGGTTGTTAGTGACCAAAGGGTGCGCCACAGGCGCGACAAAGCACATCGTGCCATCTACGGGCTGCAATATGTGTGGGGCACGCTATGTGGTGCAATAAATGTTGGCAACCTCTGAGGTGCATTCGATGTTGTGCAATACGTGTTGTTCAAACTACGGGAGGCAATCTATGGTGTGCCACGTATGTAGTGCAACCGGTGGGGTGCAATACACCTGTTGGTGCAATTGCTGTTGCGCAGTCGATGTCGCGCAACCTATGTGGTGCAATCGATGCTGTGCAGTACTTGTAATGCAATATCTGCGGTTTGCAATCTATATGTGACGCT
>CAUYUJ010000436.1:77500-110000 GCA_963575745.1 Prorocentrum cordatum
TAAAGAGAGACATCTTCAGGACCATGCGACAGCTCCCTTGTAACATACACTGTGGCTGTGGCAATGGTTTTACGTAAACTACTTGGTCAGGCTTTCTTCGCGGCCGTCTTGAATTCACCAGAGGAATATGCTGAGGAGGATCAAGTGTGACCCCTTCACGTGGGAACAAAACCTTTCCCAGGAGTGGCCTTCAGGAGACCTGTCAAGCTGGCAATTCGAAGGGAAACTATGGTGGTCGGGGCCCTACCCACACCTGCGGGGTCAGTGCCTGGAGGCTTATCTTCACGCTGATCGACGGTCGTGCGAGCTGCGCAGGGAGATGACCAGATCGCTCGCATGGGCTTCCATTCGACCGCAGGTTGCGCGCCTCTAGCCCATGGCGGGGATGCTGGATGCTCAAGCCAGCCAGACGTGCCTGCACGTAGATGCTCAGCTGGTGAGCGGAGCAAGGCATGGCAGATCTGCGATCCCGTCCGAGCCTTTCCCGACGGGCGCCTCGTGGCCCGTGGCCTTCGGAACCCCCAAAGGCATGCTGCGCAGTCCTGGGCGGAAGGGGGGCCGCCACCCTGCCATCTCGACGCCGGCCACGCTTCATGTGGCGGCCACCCGCCACAGTCGATGACGCGATGACATCCGCTTTGCTCTTATCCACATTCGAGAACCGTTGTTTCTGGGGCGAGGTCTCCACGTGCCCCGTCGACCGCTGTGTCAACACCGGGGGGCTGCGATCGAGCACTCGATGTGCCAGTGCGCATCTCCTGACCAGCGATGCCCACGTAGTACACTATGAACGAAGAAGGTGCCGCGTTGCAGCGGCACGTTCTGAGAAACAGAAGCTTGAGAAGTCCGTTGAGTTGTACATGTATGGAGGTGGCTTGCGAGTTGGGGCTGAAGTTGCGGGGGACTTGTTGAGCATCTTCTGATAGTCTTTCCCAGTCTGGGGTGGGGGATGACGTAAACCTGCACGAGACTTCCTGAGCCTGCTCGGGACCGGGAACTCATGCCATATACTGCACCTCCTCGATCGAACCCCAGGGCCTCTGTGAGCAGGGCGCTCTGTGCGCTATCTTCTTTGCCCTGCCTTCCTCTGAGTATTAAGCTTCCCTTCCTCCTTGTTCAATCTAAGCGCCTCGTCGTACGTGCAGTGCGGACCACAAATCCAGTACACCACCGCGCACCGTGCATAATCGAAGACAAGGTGGGCTGTAAGTGCGGAGCGTTGCGCAAACTGTTGCATGCATGTCGGACATTGCGTGCTGCTCTCGTTGGTAAGTCGGATACCCTGGACCCCACTATGATCGCCACGACTGGCATGCATAAGTTTTGTAAACTTTTGAGCCGTCGGGAAAATCACGTTGCACCATAACCATGTTCAAACGTTGGGCTCGCGTGCTTGGGACGTGCGGGGAGGGCGGAGGGGGGCCGTCGTAAGCTGGCGGAACTCCCGAATCCCATGGAGCAGCACCAGTTTCATGCTCAGCGGCAGTGGCCCGAGCTTCACGCTTCTGCTGTCGAGTTGTAGCTTCGGTAGCCTGCCGACCTGTGTTCGCCCACGCCGTTGGGGACTTGGGGATCTCAACCTCCCAGGCGTGCAAGTCCCCACGCGGGTCGGGGCACTTCTTGGACTTCGGAAGCTCGCGGAGACAAGCGAGGAGGCGCGCGCGGAGCATTTTGCCGCGCAGGCGACACCGATGCGCGGCTAACGAGCGCTTAACAGCGGCCCGAGCGACCGCAGCAAGCACGGGGGCGTTGCGAGCACCGGCATCATCTTGCCTTTGGAGACGAACGGCTGCTCTGCAGTATCTCACCAGACCTTCGCGCAAGCGGCGCATCGGTGCAAGTTGCGCAAGACGTCCTCGACTAAGGCGCGAGCCCGGGAAACCGGCGGCAGATGCGCGGCTCATCGAAGTATACGTGGGCACGCGCGTGCGAAGGGAAAGTCGCGACCGGTGGCGTCGCTTCCGTCTATGCGCATCGCTTCCGTCGCGCGCCGCGCTGAGGCGCGCGCAGCGCCAGGCTCTACGCCGCCCCGCCGCGCCCGCGGCATTCGCGCAAACGCGCATGGTGGCTTGCGTGCATGTGACGAGGGCGCGCTGCATAATCCGAGCTCTGGGCCCGCGGAACTGGAACATGAACGCTGACGGCCCGGGCTCCGCGTTGACTTTAAGGCCCCTTTTCGACAGGGCCTCGATGATATCAGTTTCTGGACTGGGCGGTTGCGCGAGCAATGAACGAGCGCCGCCCGCGACGCCAACGCGCGCATCGTCGAAGAGGGCAACTTCCATGGAGTGGCAAGCATGCGCTGGCTCCTCGAAAACTCGGTCGACCTCCAGCGAAGAACTACGCTGCGCCGGGGACGTAGTAGATACGCTGGGCTCTGAGAGCCCATCCTGGGCGAAATTAGTGATCCGAGCTTTGATGCAGTCGCGCGCGAGGTCACCGCATTGTTGACTGGGCCCCGGCCCGACGAGCGGGAAATCGCATACTTGCCGTCTTGCGCGAAGAACCAGGACTGATCGCGCGCGCCCGATCGGATGGCCCGGCGACGAGCAGGGACCCCGCGTTCGTCGAGCTCCGCGGCGTGAGATGTAGTCCGGAGGGGAAAAAACGCACAGACACAATTAATCGTCGATTCCCCAGGACACATTGGAAAATGTGGGAAGTGGGGGGGAAGACAAAAACCAAGAAAATATGAGAACACATGGGGGCCCTTGTTATTTGCGCGCATGCACTTGCGCGCCCCAGGGCCCCTTCGCGCAGGATCGCCCCGCGCCTCGCGGGCAGCTGGCTCGGGGGCGCCGCGCGCCTGCAGCAGCCGAGCAATCGATTCGTCGTCGCCCGCCGCTGCAGAGAACGCCCCCCTGCTTGCCAGGGCTGGGCCTACACGGTGTTTTGACGATTCCGTGGGCCGTTTTGGTTTCGATGCCGTTTTGCGGCAAAGGCGGATTGTTGGCAAAACGAAGGAAAACGAAAACAAGACGAAAACGAAAACACCGTTGAGGTTTAGCCCTGCTGATGGCCCTGGGAGATCGCCCGCGAATTGCGAAGGCTCAAAGCTCCGTGCATCTTCCCGAGAGCCCCCCAGACTGCTTGCCTCCTGCCAGCTGGGAAAAAGCCAGAGCAATTGTGGCTATGGCGAGAGGCCTGTTTGCCCATCTGGAAGGAACCCAAGATTGACCTTGTCTCGGCGGCTTCCTGAGGCCCCCCCCCCGATTTGAGAAGCGTAGATAATGCCCATTCAAACCATTTGATTGGCTCATGCACTCTGACAGTGCTCTTGGCAACTAGCGGGCGATGCGCAGCTGAAGACGAGGTGGGCAGAACGCTGGACGATTGAACCGGGGGGCGCATCCGGTCCAGCAGCCGAGCCCTCAGCTTCCACGCGCCTGCTGTCAGTCACCAAGGGGCGGGGCGTCTTCGAGCTCAACGCGCGCGTCGCGCGCGACGCTCGCGTCGAAGGGGAGGGGGGCGAGAGATGCCTGCCTAGACCGCGCCCCAGAGCGACAGTTGAACATTTATCCGCGCGGGGGCGCTGGAACCGCCGATTCGCGGCTGCGACGATCGACGCCAGGGGCGGTCTCCAATCCTGCCAACTGCGGCAAAGGCGAGCCCGAGCGTTTCTTCCTGGGACACGCGCCCGCGGGTCTCTGCCCGCCGACGGCCTCCTTGAAGTCGCGCCGCGCCCATGCTGATGAGACTTGGGAGGCGAGATCAGCGGCGCATGCGAGCGCGCCGAGACCGGCGCTGCAATTTGTGGAGGTCGCGCGCTTCACGGGCGAATTGGCGCGTGCTTGATACTTGCAAGACGCTCGCGCGCCTACTGATGCCTGATAGGGCGTGCTATTGAGAGCCCGCTTCAGCTCCTCGGGGGCATGCTGGGGGGCCCTGTCGGGGCCCTGGAACTTGCCCTAAACCCTCCCCCACAAACTGAAGAAAAGCCAAGCAGGAATCCGCGTCGCCCGCGAACCTCGGCAACGTCTCGAATTACAATTTGGAGAGCTTCCAGCAGAGAGCTACTAACGCCTGCCTTAGTGCGGCAGCTAAGCTCCGAATCCTCCCTGGGGGCCAATCTCGCGGCAAGCGGGCCCGAACGTCCACTGTTGATTTTCCATTGTTCGGCGCGAGTACATCGCTGGAAAGCCCACCTGGCCCCACTTGGAAGCGGCAGCCCAAGCATGAAACAGCACTGCCTCGCGCAGCCTCGCACCATTCAGCCCGGAATGGCGAAAATTTCGGACCTGCGGCGTGCGCTCGTCCATCTGAACAAGTTTAATATGTCATCCAGGGCTGTCTGAGAGCGCGCCCTCCGTCCATCTTGCGCATGGGGGGTCAGCTTCTTGAGAGGTGAGTGCGCTGCCTGGTTGGGTAGATCGCAATGAGTCGAGTGAGTAACCTCGAAAGGCGCAGTTGGCAACATTGCAACGCTTCCGCAAAGCACTGCGCTGCTTCTTCGTTTCGAAGCTTGGTCGCACAACGCGTCGGCCCATGCTGCCCACTGACGCTCCACGGCGCGCTGGTCAGCGGAGGCACAATTCGAGCAGGGACTACCAGGTGGTCTAAGATCGAGACGGCGAGATCAACATCCGAAACAGCCTGGCGACAACCAACTTGCGCGCCGAAGGGAGAAGCGATTGTCAGCTTGCGATTAACAAATGAGCCCCCCCCCCGCGCTGATGAAAAGACCTTGTGGGGCGCGAGTGGCTTTTTTGATTGAAAAGGGCGCGCGCGAGCCACCGCGCCGCGGATGATGGCAAACGGCATGAGAGACGAGGAGGGGGGGAACGAAGGGCAGCAGACGGATGAGCAGGATGAGGAGGATGAGGAGGAAGAGGAGAAGAAGGAGGAGGAGGAGGAGGAGGAGGAGGAGGAGAAGGAGGAAAGGGAGGAGGAGGAGGAGGAGGAGGAGGAGGACGGGGAGGAAAAGGGGTAGGAGGAGGAGGAGTGGGCCATGGGCAACGAATGTGGGAGGAGCTTTGCAGTGCGCTCGAAACGGGCACGGGCTGTGGTTGTGGAAGAGCAGCGCCAGCAGTTTTGCATCTTGCGGGCGTCGCCACGGGCGTTGACAGTACGATGCAGCGAGCCCCCTGCCCAGCAGGGGCCGCTGTTGGTGTCGGACAGCTTTTGCGCGTGGAAGTCATGCCGATTTGTTATACGCCCCCTGGGCGCGCAGAACTTCGCTTTGCGCCTGGCTGATTCGCCTCTTTGGACTCGCTACAGGGCGTCGCGGTTGACGCGTGTCCTGCGGGAAGTGGGCCCTGGCAGGTCAGGCCTTCGGCGGGCCTTGGGGCAGCCGAGAAACGACTGAGCTGCTGAGCTGGTCCTGGCGGGAACTCCAAGGTTCTGGGCCGGTTTCCGTCACGGCCCGTTCTCATTGCGGCGACGGGAGTTCCGTCCGACTGCGAAACAGCGCGTGGCGGCGGTGGCGGCGCCGACGGCCTTTGCCTCTGTCGTTTTTGCCTCCCGCCCCCCCCCCATTCCCCCAGTCCGCGCTGCTCCTGTCGGCATCTCGGCGGCGGCCGGGCGTCGGCGCTAATCACAGGTGCCGCAGCGGCGCGTTTCAAATTGGCGGCGCCGCCCCGCGATTCGCCGGAGCAGGGGGACATTTTTGTTAACTGCGCGAGCCTCGCGTTCGTTGAACACGTTGACGTTATATCGCCAATGCTTGGTGAGAACCCATGGGGAACTGGAGGAAGCATGTCGTTGTTGAGGTTTGTATTTGGTCGACGACGGTCGACGGGAGACAGGGCCCAATGCCCTGGATAATCGCGCGGGAAACTGGCCTGGAACAGCTTGCAACTCGGCGACCACCGTCCCCGCGCGCTTCAAACTGGGGGAGCCGACGCGGGCGCCGGCATTGCGCAAGCAGGTGAAATCAACATTTGAAGCTCGAGGACACTGAATGGGCTGAACGAATGCGGAGTTGCACGCCCGCGCTATTGCACGCAAAAATCGAAGCTGCGCTGCGAGAGTTCGGCTGTGCTTATCCGGACGGTGGATACCTGAAACGTCTTGTATGCTTGTATTGATCCAGAGCGATTCGCCATGCTTCCTCCGCGTGTCGCTCCGCGCGTGCACCACGTGGCATGGGGCAATCCGGGAGGTAATTGATGGAGCACGCTTGGTTTCCACAGTGCCTACCTTGGAAAAAATGTTTCCCAAGCGCAGTGTCCAGTTGCATCGTGCGCCCCCGACATGTACAACGCAACAAGGCGAAACGTTTTGTTAATGCGCGCTCTCTGGGGGGGGGATCCAGGGAGAGGACGTTGGCTGCAGCCGCGTATAGCGGAACAGACGATGCATGCGATTGGGCAATTTCCGTGAACAACGCTTTGTTGCAAGACAATTCTACCGATGCAGATAGGGCAGCGTTTCGTGTCTAGGCCGATTCATGGGAAGGTGAACGCTGTTTTCTTGTTGTTGGCTACCGCAGTTGAACCTGATGGGGCTCGACGCGGAGCCATCGCCAACAACTCGCTTGCGTTGTGATGAGATCGATTGCCGCCACTCGCGATCCGGTAGTGGTACACCACGTGTGCCCGTGAAAACGAAGCTTGAGATAGTAGCAGCCGTTCCGTTCCATGGGCCTCCGTTGGGGCCTTCGACGCGGACCCCCCAAATCAACCTGGTATAATTATTGGCGACCTTGACTGGATTGTCGAGGGTTGACCGAAACTGACGAACAGATTGGCGACGGGCTCCTCACTGGGAGGGGGGGAGGGAAAAAGGAGGAGGACGAAAAGGAGGAGGAGGAACAGGAGAAGGAGGAGGTGGAACACGAGCAAGAGGAGGAGGAGGACGAGGAGGAGGAGGAAGGCGAGGAGGCTGGAAAAGGGGAGGGGGGACAACTAGGGGGAAGAGAGGGATTTCCTCCACATCCTCCTCCTCCTCCTTTTCCTCCTTCCCGCCCTCCTCCTCCAGGTGGCCCACGTCAGGCGCCAGCGCGAGCGCCACCCCCAAAGCGGCCACGCACACCCACACATTTCCTTCCGCGGGGTGCATGCCCCCCATGGATTGCGCGGGCCTGGCGGCGGCAGCGCCGCGATGGCAGCAGGTCTGTTATGCATAGTCCTGTGCAACCCGCTGCGTGCGAATACTCACTCCAGGCCCTGAGACATCGCGCGCGAGCTGGGCACCAAGGATTTGACAAGATTGGTTGGAATTCAGCTCGACAGCAGAAGGGATGTTGTGGAGGAGTGCGGGTACGGTGAGCAGATACTATACGATTGGGGCGGGTTATTCGTACGGCCAGTTTACCACCAGAAGTTGTGGAGTATCCTTGTTGCTGAGGCGGACGAGGTTCCCCTGACGCTGTGCCGAACATACTTTTGATGTGCCGAAGAGTATCAGAGGACGAGCCCTTGGAGTACTGCTGGAGTCCCAGGGGCTGAAGTGTTACATCATTATTGCTTACCTTCCTCCCAAACGGGCGTTGTCAGGCGGACGGCATCACTTTGAACCGAGGGTTTGAGCACTTACTTCAATGCATTTCCGAATCGATGGTTGTGTTACGAGAGCGGGGAGCGGCGCCCATCGTATTGACGGGTCTGAACGGATCGCTGCCGCACAGCCCCATCGACAAGATCGCGGGCACGCGCGGGACAGGCAAAATCACACCTTCATCGGCGAGGCTCATACCTTATTTGCACGGGTGAGGGATGACCAGCGCATCGGTTCACTTCAAAGAGGGCCCCCGACGTACGTCGGCAGCTCGTGCATCGATCACGTGCTCATACCAAAGGAGATGCTAAATACCGTTGGGCGCGTGCAAGTCCAGTCGAACTCAGCCAGACGTCTACAGCTGACCAAGTCTCGCGAGCCTCGTGACCACAGGCCCGTGCTGATCACCAACCTGGTTCAGATTTCCGACGAGCCCATGCCGAGGCGCCCGCCTAGACCCAGCCGAGAGGCGCTTGATCAGTGCGTGAAGACAGGATCTATAAGGCATGAGGTATTGGATGAGATGGGAGAGCAGACCAGCCAGGTGGGGGAGGAATTTCAGGCAGCAGCAGCAGCAGCAGGCGACGTGGACAGCATGAACGAGTTTTTGATTCGCGCTTTGAGCATGGCGGCGGTTGGCTAGCTGGCAGAGTCCCCGCTGTACTCAGAGAGCCACAAGCAGGACGGTAGGGATATATCCAAGTTACTGCATGAGCGTCGTGAGTTAACAGGACCAACAGGAAGAACGGAAGACATCGATGAGCTCACGAAGGGGATAAAGTATATCAGCAAGCATATACGTAAAGCTAGTATAGAGCACTGGAAAGAAATTCAAGAACGACGAGTTCGAGAGTTGAACGCAGCAGCCAAATAACCAAACAACTATCCCGTGCAACAAGTGGATCGGCTCCTGACATGTGGATGGCGAGGCCCGCGCCAGGGGTCGTTCGCGGCCATCGCCATCAGTTCGGCTTCTGCCGGAGCGTGGGCACATCGAATGAGACTCGGCCCGCTGGCTGGAGGCTGTCGCGCGGTCGACGAGCACCCCGCGCAGAGTAAGCAGGATATCGAGGATCAGGAGAGGGGGGGGGGGGGGCCGGGGGCACTATATCAGGCGGCAGAAGATCGGGGCGCATTGAGTTGAGCTGCGTGGGGGCTACGATTCTGGAGGTGGAGGACGTGGCCAGGGTGGCCCCTGCCACCCGAGCTCTTGCGCTTTTCTTGTTTTTAACAGATATCCCGGGCGGGTCAACGAGAGGGGGCCCAAGATGGGCGAGGGTCTCGGTGCCGGACAGGAGTTTGGGAGTACCAACAAGGCCCGCGATTCAATGAAGCTCCTCCTGTTGACCTGTGGGAAGCACGAGAGATACCCAGTCATGTGGCGCAGCGTGCATGCAGCGCGCGCCCCGAAGAACAATCGCAAGCTCGATTGCGACGGGGAGCGACGTATCGCGGTTATGTGCTGGCTTGGGCGGGCCCTCCACGCGGCTGCGCTTGCGCGTGAGTGCCATCTGTGGGAACCTCCCAATTGGCTTCGCGGGGGATTCAGGAGGAGGAGGAGGAGTGAGACGGCCATGGGAATTCAAGTCGCAGGGTCATATCATATGCAGGCTGCAGGTATCGCGCATGTAACGATGTCATGATGCTACGAACGCGTGCTGCACGATCAAGCACGACATACTGCTGGACAGCTCACCCCCATGCTATGCACCAGTAGATGCGCCGTTCATCGCGGGCCGTATTCAGCGCAGCACTTTCCCTTGAGAGGGCGAGAGCGGGGCCTTCTCGCGGCGGGCGAGGTCGGGCCTGTTCCCCGGCGACGCCGGCGCCGCCCAGCTGTTTCCAAGAGCTACACTGGCCCCATCGTGGAGAAACTTGCAGCTTGCGCAGTTCCCCGAGGATGGCGCCCCGTTGCCGAGGCTGCTAGGCCATGGCAGCCTGACTATCCCGAGCAGCAGTTTACCCTCGCGGGCCACGTGGGCGTTTTAGCCGACGAGGTTTTGGAGGGCGGGGGGGGGGCATTGCGGAGACCATCGAGAGAGGGGGCGAGGAGGGGGGCAAGTCGAT
This sequence comes from Prorocentrum cordatum, assembly GCA_963575745.1. NCBI lineage: Eukaryota > Dinophyceae > Prorocentrales > Prorocentraceae > Prorocentrum > Prorocentrum cordatum. The sequence continues at coordinate 87,005 of CAUYUJ010000436.1, forward strand.
GGGCGATGGGCCGGGCGTAGCGGGAGCAGGGCAAAATGCGCCGGCGCAGGGCGACGCTTGTTATTTGCGCGGCCGTAGGGCCCATCAGTTTCAGAGGAGATTGCGCGCGAAGAGAGTTCCAGGGGTCGCGGGATCCACAAACATCGCGCGCGCTACTTGGGGGGCCTGCAGTCGGCCGCGTTTGCGCCGGGGCCTGAGCTACAAAAACGACTGGCCGCCGTCGAGGCCTCGCACATATCCGCGGGGCGCCTCTGGTTCAGCCCCCCCTCCTCCATATTTCCGTCGAGCGCGCCATCAGGGCCCTTCTCTACCCTCTCTGGGCTCGTGGTCTTCAGAGTCTCACTTTGAAGATGCGCCGCGCGATTCTTCGTGGCGCGGCCAGGTAGGAGAGGATGGCTAGACGCGTGAGGGCGATCGTGAACGCTGAGGCCATGGAGAAGTTCAAGCTTGCCCCCTTTCCTCTGAATGCGACGGACCAAACGGTTGCAGAAGATGGTGGAGAGGGGGGGGGGCTCGCAGTTGCAGGACTCAGATGCGCCCATGGCCGCGGAGTCGGGCGCCAGCCTACGCGAACCTCAGAGTGCGTCTGTTTGTTTTGTTCACGGACTGGCGCGAGTTTGTGAGTCTCGACGTGGACGAGCTCCGCGCGAGGTTTTTTCTTTTCGCAGACCCCGCCGCGGGGGCGCCCCAGGCTGGCGCGGGCAGAGGCGAGTGCAGCTGCAGCGAGTTGAACGCAGAAGGCACCGCGCGCGGCACAACATGGCCCACAAAAACAGCCGCTGCACGCGCGCATGTCATCTACGCGGGGGGGCAAGCGCGGCAAATGGCGCATGGGCAGAGAGCACTTGCGGCGACAAGATATTGCATGATGCGCCAGAGCCGTTCAGGGGCGAGGAAATTGCAATGCAACACCTCGCAGCGAACATGGTTCGAGGTTATTGCCCGAAGTCCGGGTCCCGATCTGCTAGCGTATTGGAGGAAGCCGATCGCCTCGAGTGCCCCCTGTGCCTCGACGCACACGATGCCACAGCTGATATATTCGAGCGCTCTCGTGCGCGCATTCAACCGCTTCTTCCACCTTCGTTTCGCATGCGAGAGTTGCAGCAATATGGCGGAGGAGGCCTCGAAGTGGCGGATCGCTCGCCTTGGGGCGCGGGCGGCCAGTTGGAGGCCCAGCATCGCAGGCGACGCCGCGGCCAAGATGTTCATGGGCGGCGGCAGGGGCGAGGCCATGGAGGACGGGGGCGAGCTGGACTGCGCGATGGCGGCGATGCAGTCGCTGCTCGCTGGAGAACGGGGTGCGCAGAACAGTGCTGATCGTCAAAAATTCGCCCATCGCGAAGGCCGTCAGCGACAGTTTCTAGACGTTCGCGACGAAAAAAAAGACGGAGAAGGCAGAAAAGTATATGGGCACTCCAGTTTTCCACCGCCTTTTCGGGGCTCTCGACGCTAACTTCGAGCGCAAGGGCGGGCCCCCGCGGATGGCCCGCGCGTTGGAGCACTCAAGCGCTTCGAGGAGATGCTCGAAACGGGCTCGCCGCAGGGCGCAGAGAAGTGGATCCGCGAGCTCCCGGCTCTACCGACCTCCGACGAGCCTGGCAAGGCAAGCAAGGTCCGCGTTATGTTCAGTTCCCAAGGCAAGTCGCTACTCTCGAAGGACCAGAGCCAGAACATCCCGATGATGAAGGCCATCGAGGACAAGGACCACGAGCTCCACAGCCTCAGCCCGGCGGAGCTCCCCACCGAGATGCTGCGCATGAAGGCTGCCCTCGTGCCCGTGTAGACGGCGTGCGCGGAGTCGCTCAGGAGCCTAGGCGGACAGCTACTTGGGGGGCGGGCTCCAAGAGGGAACATGGCGCGACTGATTGGAGGTGGAGCCCGGGGAAGTAAGCGTTAAACATCCTAGCGGTGCTAGGTTCGCGTCGCCACCTTGGTCCGTCGGTGGGCGTGGAGGCTTCCCCCCACGAGCTGCTTCCTGCTGGCTCGTGGGTGTTGATGGGGAGGGGCGGCCCAGTTATGCTTGGACGCAGCAGTCTTTCCGTGTTCAATGGTTTCTGCGAGTGCGGCACAGAGACGCACTCCATCTTCAGCTTTGATGCTAAGACATCATCGGACACCTCTTCCTCATGAATGTTCGGGAGTTGCTGGGCTGCTGGAGCATCGCAGATCGCACATGCTCGTTCGTGATGAGCTGGAACCTCGAGAGGCGAGCGGCTTGCCGCCTCGTGCAACACCCCCGCGCTGGCCCCAGGCTGCGGGCATCAGCGTCTGCAGGCACGCAGATACCAAAGAGCGGGCGTTATATACTGGTATCAACTCCATACCCGGGGTCGGTTTCCAGAGGCTGTTCAGAGAATCTGACCTGAATGGGAAGAGAGAGAGAGAGAGAGAAAGAGAGAGAGAAAGAGAGAAAGACAACAACACAAAACATAACGAGAGAGAGAGAGAGCGGGAGAGAGAGAGAGAGAAACAAAGAGAAAGAGAAAGAGAGAGAGAGAGAGAGAGACAGAGAGAGAGAGAACAACAACAACAAACAACTCCTCAACCTCCTCGTCCTCTTCATGCTCCTCCTCCTCCTCCGCCTCCTCCTCCTCTGTTCCCTCCTCTTGATCCAACTCCTCCCCCTCTTATGCTTCTCCTCATCTTTCTCCTCCTTTTCCTCCCTCCTCCTCCTCGGTACCAAATCGCGGGGGCTTCGTGTGCTTCCGAATTTCCGCTCTCAGAGTGCATTGGCGTGCGCTGGCGTCTGGTTATCGATGAGAGAGCGCCGGTTTATCGCCGATTGGTGTCGATGCGGCGGCGGCTGGCGTCAGTTAGCACGGGTCAGCGTGATTAGCGTTGGTAAGCGTCGGCCAGCGTCGATTTGCAAAAACAAGGAAGATGACACGGGAGGCTGCCGCGAGTTGCTGCAGAAGTCAGGAGGGGAAAAACACGCAGACAAAATTAATCGTCGACTCCCCAGAAAATATGAGAATATGGGAGGTGGGGGGGAGACAAAAACTTCAAAAATATTGAAATACATGGAGGGTCCTTTCTATTTGTGTGTTTGTGTGTATTTATTTGTGTGTCCAAGGGCCCCTTTCAAGAAGGAGAGAGATCCATCGCCATTCGTTGTCTCTGGGCCTTCTGGAACGGGGGTGAGCTTCGAAAGCGGCCAGCTTTCATGATCTCACAGGACCGGCCCAGGACGGGGAGGACCCGAACAGATTTTAGGAGGAGGAGGGGGAGGAGGAGGAGGAGGAGGAGGAGGAGGAGGCTGCCCTTCGTTGTTTCTTGGCATCCGGGGGTCCGGGGGGGGGGGGGTTCGTCGCCGCGGCGGGGGGCCTCGCTCGAGATTTCTGCTCGCCAGACAGCGCCCCGTGACTGGTCCGGGGTCCCACTCGCGAGGGGGCTGCAGACAGAACGCCGGAGCGAGGGCCTTCTATCGGAGGGCACCGACTATACACCAACACCGATCCTGGCCCAGGATCACCCTGGGCCCAGGATCGGTGTATATGCCTTCTTGCGCAAGGCAGGAGGGCCTATACACCGATCCTGGGCCCAGGGTCATCCTGGGCCAGGATCGGTGTTGGTGTATAGTTGGTGCCTTCCTATTCTATGGCTCTGGCTCCCTGATCGCTGGATGCCGGAATTTCCCAGCCGCGGCCGACGAGGTCGACCGCCACTGACTTTGCGTCAAAGTCCGGTATCGGTGGCGACCGTCTTGCCTCGAAATCGGTCGCGACCGACGGCTCGCGGCCGTCTTGTCGCGATCAGTCGCGACCGAAAAAATGAGATCCAATAATCAGGGCTTGATACGAGGCTCGGGGCTTCTTCGGGCTTCTCCCTGGGAGTTTCTCGTGATTCTAGGCCTCCCAGATGGTGTCCTGGCAGATGAGGTCGGAGGATGGTGCCGCATCGCCGATGCATCGGGGATGCGGCTCGATGTGGAGCCCGATGTTCTCCATGCCGACGTCGCCGATGCATCATCGGTGCGGCGCGATCCTTCGGCGGCATCTGCTCGGACCCCATTCAGGGGACCTCCGGGGCAACCGGGGCCAGAAAGGGGAGCCATTCTGTGCGTGATGTTCCCTCGGACGAGGCTTCGACTGTATATCACCACCCACCAAACCACCCCAACCCAACCCGAAAGCCTCAAATTGACCTCCATTTCCAGTGGAGGGTGGTCGGGGAACATCGAGAAAACACATATGGAACCCGTACCCCCCCCAACCCGAAATTCGGGTCTTCGGGTTGGGTTGGGGTGGTCTGGTAGGTAGTCAGTATAGTGTCGTCTCCCCCTGACGTCGGGGCGTCGTGCACGAGCGCTTCCTCGGCCCGCGTCTGGTCCCAGGGGGCCCGCACGGATCGCCCGGGCTGGAGCCACGCGCGGAGGCGTGGTCGAGAGATGTGGTTCGGATTGTGCGGCGTTGTTTGCTTGCTTCAGACGTCGAATCTCGAGGTGCTGATGTTCCATCCTCTCTTGCGCATCCTCCTCCGATGTTCTCTCGTTCTCTCTCTCGCTCTCGCCCTCGCTGCCTCGCTCTTTCTTTTTTTGTATCCCGCGCCCTAGCTTTCTGTTTGTTCTCTCTCTCTCTCTCTCTCTCTATATATATATATATATTTCGTTCTCTCGTGCATGGTGGTTATTGTATTCTTGCTCGCTCGCTCTCTCTCTCTCTCTCTCAATCTCTCTCTCTCTCTCTCTCCTCTAACTCTCTCTCTCTCTCTCTACCCACCCCAATCCTTCCATCCGCCCCTTCTGCAGCACTGCACCCTTCTCTGGTATGTAAAAGTGCCTCATTCGTGGCGGCCCAGTGCGGCTATCAGATGCCTGCGTGCACAGTTTCAGCTGTATGTAGTCGCGCGCGGTGTATATTTGTCGCTGCACCGACAGGCGTCCCCCGCGTTGAGGCATTGGCGATGTGCTCCAACGTTGCGCGCTCCGCGTCGTCATTCTTGGCTGCACCGGTTTCCTCTTGTGCCGCCGCCGCCCCCCCCCTTGGGAACCCGGCGCAGAACGCACAGTCGGCGGCAAGAGGGCGCGTGGTGGCGAGCTCAGTCGGTATTGGATGTATCCCTCTGCCAGCTCTGCCTCCACCCTCCTCTCCCGCCTGTCCTTTGCTACCCCCTGGCTGTTGACGGGGGCCGCACATCCTGCCCCGCCTCCTCTTCCTCCTCTTCCTCCTCCTCCTCCTTCCATCGAGAATAACATAACCCCTAACCCTGATAAAACAGTGAGGACGTGTCCTCACCGAGGTCCCCGTCTTCGCATCAGGGATGATTCTGGGCGGTTTGGTTCGATACATCTGCAGAACAGAGCCCCTGTCCCTACTGTTCTTGGCCCTCCTAACTTAGGGCCCCTCCCAAAGGATTAGGGGTTCTTTTTTGGTTAATCCTCCTCTTCCTCCTCCTCCTCCTCTTCCATTCCTTATCTGTATAAGTAACTCCTCCCTGTCGCACCTCGCGGCGTGTCGGTAGGGCGGGCCAGGCGTTTTGTTCGAGATGTCCTCACCGCCTGCGATCCTTGAGCCGAAGCGCTGCAAGAGCTTCACGGATGGAGGGCGGGCCGTCTTCAAAATGTGGTTCTCGCTTCAGCGTCGCGCACATGCGTTTCAAAAGTTGGCAACAACTCCACGGATGGAGGGCGGATGGCTTTCAAAACGTGGCTCTCGCCCCAGCGCCGCGCACATTCGTTTGAAGAGTTTGCAGCAGCTGCTGGGATTATCATGGTTAGCGCCCCAGAAACTGCATTTTGGCACGATGTCGGACGATCGGTGCGCAACAGTTACGTTGAGTCGCGGTGTCGACGTACCAGGAATTGTGTTCTGGCACGACTCAGGGCCGTCAAGATTCAGCAGTAACGATGACTCGCGGCGCTGGAGTCCCAGGAATGGTGTTCTGGTACAGTTCTGAACTTTCGAACGGTTGCCTTCCAACCGGGCATTTTCCTAGTGACAGCGAATCTTCGCAGGGGCCTTTGAGGAGGGAACTTGGAAGAAGGAACTTGGGGGTCTCCTCCTCCTCCTCCTCCTCTCTGCGCTCAGCGTCGTAGCCTTGCACGCGCCGGTCCGCAAAGGTGGCAGGGAGCGGCCATTAGAGGCTTGTTTCCTCTGCGACCAGCAGCACGGCTCGTTGGTTGTGTGTTGGCAGTTCTGTCCGGATCTTTCCAGAGAAGCGTGCAGCCCTTGACATCTTCTTGGGAGAAGCACGGCACCCCCCTGACGTCAACATGTCGCATGTGTCAGGCCACAGTGTACGAGCTACGATGAGTGCGGGCCCAAGCGAGCAGTTTCAGGACTCCTCTTGCGCACATGCGTGCAGCCGACGAGCCGGGTGGTGCGTGTCCGAAGTCGCCCACGTGTTTTTCGGTTGTGCGCAAGAGGGTGCCGGCCGAGGGGCGGCCTGCTAAACAAGAAGATGAGGTTTTTTTGTTTCCTCCCCAGGGTAACGCTCGTCACCCGGGCCAAACCCCTTCCCCCCCGGGTAACGCCAACGATCGTGCTGGGGGGGGTGAACACCCCCCAACATGCTGTTGTGCACACAGGCGATTGATGCGCCGGTGGCGCGGCCTGGCGGGTGCACGCGGCGGACGCCCGTTACCCTTCCGCCCGACCCCCCCCCCCGGTAACGACCGTTACCCAGAAAGAAAAAAAGCGGTCACAAGACGCCACGTTTCTTAGAAGCCCTCCCGTCCTACAAGAGGCCCTTGAAAGATGCCGACCTTGCTTGCGCGCCGTCTGATCTGCACGCCCTCGCCGCTTCATGATCGGCAGTCCAAGTAGGTTTGCAGTCAAAACCGCAGATGTCCAAGACGGGCTCTGGATTGCGCGACTCGCCAGTTCGAAACCGTGGTCTCGCGCGTGTGCAAAGAGAAGTGTAGGAGGTCAGCACAAGCGCTGGTGTGATTGAGTTGTTTCACTACGGTGGAAACCCATGGCAAGGAACACTCTTGGGTGCCCAGGGTTTCTTGGGTTCCGTTTCTTGTTGCTGTGGGAGGCGTGACGCTCCCACACCAAACCTCAAGGGACGTCCTGGGGTTCCAGGGTTGGGCTTCTCGTGGAGGGTTCCTTGTGTAGGGGGCCACATGCCAACCCTACCCCCACCTCCCACGATTTCTGAGGGGAGGGTGGGGTTCACTTCGCTCGGGAGCTCCCTAACGAAGTGAACCCCACCCTCCCCCTCAGAAATCGTGCGGGGTAGGGGTAGGGTTCGCATGTGTTCCCCTATTGTGGTCGAACTCCTGCTGCACTGCCTGGCGCGCGTGCTGTTTCACATCTTCCGGCCCAGCGCCGCGCCGTGGACCACGGCGCTCGGCCCCTCCCCTCGGGGCCGCTGCGCTGTGCTGTGCTGTGCTGCCACCCCGTGGTACGTGGCAGAGCAGAGCAGGGCGCAGCGAGGTCTTCGACACCAGCTGCGAGGGGAGGGGGAGGAGGAGGAGGAGGAGGAGGAGGAGGAGGAGGAGGAGGAGGAGGGAAAGGACGGGAGGAGGAGGAGGAGGAGGAAAGGAGGAGGAGGAGGAGGAGGGGAGGAGGAGGAGGAGGAGGAGGAGGAGGAGGAGGAGGAGGAGGAGGAGGAGGAGGACGAGGAGGAGGAGGAGGAGGAGGAGGAGGAGGAGGATCAGGAGGAGGATCAGGGGGAGGGCTCGCGACTGGAAGCGGGCGCGTCCTTCGAGGCCCCAGCCCAGGCCGACCTCTCCGGTGGACCCGATCGGGAGGAGCAGCGCTGCGCGATGGTGCGGTCAGGGACGTCTGCGCAGCGCGTCGGGCCGCGGGTTCTGGCCCACCGTGCTTCGGAGCGGCACGCTGACCACCTTCCAGTCCCCGGGCGTCGGCGTCCCGCGCCTTACCAACCGCGCGTCTCGCCAGGCGCAGCGGCCCGCTGTCGGCTCGCGTGGCGTGGCCCTTGCGCCGGGGCCGCCGCCGCGACACGCTAAGCAGAAGGTCCTGTCTCGGAGTGCGGTGGGCGCACAGACAGGAAGAGCAGCCAGGATCGAAGAGGCGTTGCGCGTACTCCGCTTGTTCCGCCCTTGTCCTCGCCGCACGATGGTTACTTCATGTTCAGTCTCCTGCTGTAGATCGTCCTCAACATGTGCACCCTTCGTCCTCCTGCTCTTCCTTTCTTTGCCTTCTGCGCATGCTCCTCGTCACCATCATTCTAGTTGTATCCCTGCTACTCTTCCAGCACGCCCTTGTCCGTCTCTCCCCCTGTCCTCCTCATTCCCCTCCTACTACTGCTACTGATCATCATCATGAAAAGGTTATCCTCCCGATCGTCATGCTCCTGCTTTATGATTATTCCTGCTCCTACTCGTTCTCCTCCCCGTCCTCTCTGCATCTGTTGATGCCTCCTCTTCGTACCCTCCCCGTCATCCCCTTCTCCACTCCTACTTGAGCTCCTGCCCCTCATCCTTCAACCTCTCCTCCTCCTCACCACTACCACCATCATCATCAGCAGCATCATCAACATCATCATCGTCGTCGTCATCGTCATCATCATCACGGTCATCATCACGGTCATCATCATGGCCATCATCATCATCATCATCATCATCACCATCATCATCATCATCACCATCATCATCATCAGCATCATCATCATCACCATCATCATCATCAGCATCGTCATTATCAGCATCATCATCATTATCAGCATCATCATCATCAGCATCATCATCATCATCATCATCACCATCACCATCACCATCACCATCATCATCACCATCACTAGCAGCTGTCATCTTCCCATCAACTTCCTCCTCGCCAGCCTCATCACTAGAGGGTCCCAGGAGGCCCGGACACAGACAGGCACAACCAGAGTCACAAACCAGCTCGGCCCCCGACCCTCGACGAAGGATTCCCCCCCGAGCCTAATCTCTGGCTCCCAGGCCTCCCCCCGTCGTGCCGAGGTGGTGCGGGTCTACGACCTCGGGCAGACCATCATGCCGCGGGCCGACGCCCACCTCCTCCCCCCCGAGACGCGAGGGGCGACAGGGAGGACCCCGGCCTCGAGTGTAAAAGGGTGGCGGAGACTTCGATTATAACAGGGTGCACCAAGCAGTGTCTGCCGAGGAACAAAGCAGGAGGACACCCCGGCCTCCACGCGTCGAGGACGGGAGTGCGGGCGGGCGCCGCTCGGCGCCCGGGGGGCCTCGAGAGCAGAGGCCCATGGACGCTCGAGGCGCGCAGGGGGGGCCCACAGGCGGAGGGCGAGCGGCGTCGTGAGCCTCCTCTGGTGGCCACGCCCGGGGCTCGCCTCGGAGATCGGCAACAGAGCGCTCCCCGGGACAGGTCTGCGGGTCGACGCTGAGGCATGGCGCCCAGACCCCTGGCAAGGAGGAGCTGGGAGGAGGCAGGGAGGGGGGCAGGGATGCACTGATCAGCAGGGCAGCAGGGCCCCTGCTGCCACCTGTCGCAGGAAGGCTCATTCAAAGAGTTGGGAGGAACGACTTCGCAGGAGAGAACGAGTCCCGGTCTCACGGTGGAGGACGCTGGAGACGGTACGAGGACGAGGAAGGAGGTGTGACATAAGGAGGAAGGGGGAGGAGGATAAGGAGGGAGGAAGAGGGCGGTGGAGGAAAAGGAGGAGCGGGAAGGGGAGGAGGAGGTGGCGGAGGAGGAGGAAGCGGAAGAAGAGGGAGGAGATGAGGGAGGGGGGGAGGAGTGAGGAGGGAGGGGGAGGAAGAGGGAGGAGGAGGAAGAGGAGAAGCACCAGCACGCGCGCACGCCCCAGCGGTGTGGGCCAGCGGCTCACGTGCGACGCGCCCTTTTGCGCCGAGGGCTTCCTCCGCGTCCTCGCCGTCCTCCCCGGACTCCCCTGGCGACTCGAGCAGATTACGCCCTGGGTGTCCCTCGGGCGGGGCCCGGGCGAGCGTTCTGGAGGGCCTCTGGAGCGCTCTTTGAACGGCCGAGGCCGTCGATACGTCCTCCAGAGCCGTGGGATCTCAGAGAGCCACGGCCTGTCCGGGTCCGGTGTTGTCTCTGTCCTTGTCTTGCCAAGCATTTTCTTTGGGTGGAGGGCAAAGGGTGAAATCTGACATGCCATTTTGATTGGCTTTCGAGGTTTGCATCTGCAGAAGGATAATCACAAGACGGAATGATTCTCGAGGTGCAAACGCCCATAATTATGGATTTCACCCTGAGCCCTCCACCCTAAGAAAATGATCAGTCTTAGTTTCTTCTGGGCCTCAGGATGTTCTGCGTGTGGAGGCTTTCCCTCGGGCCTCGGCCGCGTCGGCAGGACGGCTCAGAACGGGCAGCACGTCTCGGGAAAGGGGGTCGGCGACTCGGGGCAAGAAATAAGTCGGGCCTGTCCCTCTACAGGAGGAGTATTCAAACATAGTCTACAAATGAGATGGGGACGACTGTTTGACTATTTGGAACATTTTTGGAGTATCTTCTTGTCTACGTTTATAAACTCCTCAAACTCCCCCTGTAAGGGGACACGCCCGACTGAAGGCAAGACCAGGCGTCGGAATATGGCTCCTCCTCTCGTGTTGCACACTACGTTGTCCCTGCGGCTAGTCCGCGTAGTGCCGACGCGGCGGCGACCCCGCCGCGGGCGTTCGGAGTTGAACGCCGGCCGTGGCCCAGAATCGGCCACTAGGGAGCGATGGGCGATCGGAAAGCCGCCGATCGTTCGTGGTTGAACGATCCAGGCGGCATCAGAAACTAACGCCAGAGTCTTCACGACTGGATTCTACCGCAAGTACCCGTGACCACGCAATCACCGGTGACCCTCATGATTGAGTGATGCCAGGCTTTCAGTGACCATGAGCAAGAAGATCCGATTCGATCTTCTCCGAAGCAATGCAGTTTCAATGCTCTCCTCGTCAGCGTCGACGTCTTGTCGTCGCCGACGCTGCAGATTGCTATAGATGTTCTTTTAGAAGGGTCCTTCCTGGGGCCCACCTGACGGAATTGTTGGACTCCAGTTCGAAAATGATTCGCTTCTAGATTCAATTCAAGTTCGACTCGAGTCGACGGACGTTCGCTGCAGCATCGACGCACGAGTGCAGCGAGTGGCTCCAGGAAGGCCCCCCGAACGAGCATCTAAGATCTGCGGCCGGCGGATGCGGAGAGAGCGATGGCTGTCCCGCCTCACCCGCTCGGGCAGCCACCTTCCAGGGCACGCTTGCTCCGAAGGAGGAGGAGGAGGAGGAGGAACGAGGAACGAGGAGGAGGAGGAAGAGGAGGAGGAGGAGGAGAATCATCGATGGAGAGGGGAGGACGAGGACGAGGGAGGAGGACGAGGACGAGGGAGGAGGAGGAGGAGGAGGAGGAGGAGGAGCAGGAGGCGGAGGAGGAGGCGGAGGAGGAGGAGGAGGAGGAGGAGGAGGAGGAGGATCATCGATGGAGAGGGGAGGAGGACGAGCCTCCTCGAGAAGGGGGAGGACCCTCCTCCTCCCCCTTCTCGAGGGCCCTCCTCGAGAAGGGGCAGGGCCTCCGATCCCCGATCCTCTTGGCGGTGCGTGAACCTGCTCCCGAGCGGGCAGGCACCGGTGGCGGCACCGACGGCGGCACCGGCGGCGGTATCTCAGAGCCCCGAATCAGCAGGGGTAACTCGGGTCAGGGATAACTCGGGTACGTTTTTCGGGAATCCGAGCCCGAGTTATCCCGGACCCGAGTTACCCCGGATAACTCGGGCGTCCAGAGCCCCGAATCATGAGGGGTAACTCGGGTCAGGGCTAACTCGGGTTTCTTTTTCGGAAATCCAAACCCGAGTTACCCCGGACCCGAGTTACCCCGGATAACTCGGGCGCCCAAGTATCGGGAGGAAGGGCGTGAGAGAGCGCAACCGTTGAATTGGTCCTGCCGTCTACTTTGACTCACGTTGCCAGTCCTGCTCTTTCTCTTGCCTCCCCTCTGCGGGGGCAGTGCACCCTCCTGGAGCGGTCGTGGCGAAAAGTCTTCTGGGGGACTTCTCTGGGAGCAGTTTGTTCGTCCTTGGTCCGTTTCTGACGCTTCCTTGGTCCGGAAACCGCCCCCAGAGGCCAACAGCTACAAAAAACGACTGCGACGAAAACACACATTTCGACAGTGAAAGTTGCATTACTTGTTTTGAACCATGCAGGACGTGCCCGCTGCTTCTCCTGTCACCTACTCGTCCTCGCCGCGACCTTCTTGGCTGGAGCGGTGGTGTCGCATCCGAGCGATACGTCTTTTCGCACACGCCTCCTTTTCACTTCGCATCGCAGTCAGCATCGTCAGACCGGGCCGCACTCTGGACTGGTCGCCGCTCTTCCCCCCCCCCCTGGGACCCACTCTCGCCAGCCTTGGGCCCCCTGTCTGGCCTGCCCCCACCCCCCCCCTGCAGGGTAGTCGAAGGCCAGACTGTCAGATGGGATTGGGCCCCAAAAGGGCCAATCTGGCCCGGCCAAACTGGAGGATTTGGGTTCTTCGCCAGACTGGATTCGCGTTGGCTCTTCCTCGCCGGATTGCCCCCGCTTGCCAGATTGGGCCTGCCAGATTGGCTTCGACTACCCCCCCCTGGACGTCCGAGCGATGGCGAGATCCCCCGGTGCCCCGAACGCCAGCGCCCCGAGCCTCTCCCGGCCTCCCACCCCGCGAGGCGGTGCGAGACCCGCTGGCCTCTCGCAGGGCACGGCGCGTGTCGCCGGGGCCCCCGCCGCGGCACGCAGAGCTTTCGGGAGGGGGAAAGGACAGAAAACCCCCAACAGTGACGCGTCGATTCGTGAATGGTCCGTTTTCGGTTCTCGAGAGGGCGCCGTGGCCGTTATTTTCCAGGCCTGCGCCCGCCAGGTTTGGGCCTCAGGTCGTTTTCACGAAACCACGTTTTACTAAAGGGGGGTCTGTCCATCCCCGGATTCAGGAGGGGGAAAAGACACAGGCACAAGTGATCGTCGATTCCCAGACAAATGCGGGCAAATATGGGAAGTGGGGGGGAAGGCAAAAACACGGAAGATATGCGAACATATTGGGAATCCTGTTGTTTGTGTCTATTGGTTTGTGTGTCCCAGGGCCCTTTCAGAGCTCCTGACCGGGGGCTCGGGAAGCCCCCCCCCCCACCTGGAAGCCAAGCGTCGAAGAAGGCAAAGGCGGCATCAACATCAAGTTTCGGCGCTCCGCGCGGGTTTCTTGGATCCGAGCCGGGCGGATCTAGCACGAGCTGGGTTCAGCCGTGGCGACGAGGAGGCTTCCCATAGGCCCAGGAGAAGAAACAAGCAAACGGGATCTCAGGGACGTCGTCGGGCGTCTCAGGCGAGTCGACGCTGGATGTCTGCACCGGCTCGCTCGACGTAGGCATTCGGGTGTACCGGTGCAGTCCCCAGTCGGTGTCGCCAATCGAGGAGTCACCTGGCTGGGTACACTCACCTGTGCCCATCCACTGTTGCCCCGCCCGGGTCCCCCCCGACTGCGGTGCCGTGCTCACGCGGAGCGCCCCTGCTTACAAGGCATCGCCCAAGAGCGTGTTGCTAAAGGGTGTGTTGTCAAACGCGGCCGCACGCAGAGGGTGGCCATTCGGGGGGGAGGGACGGGCTTCTCAGAAGCAGCCCTGCTTCTTAGAAGGCGCGCGCCTCGTCTGTAGATGCAAGGCCGGCGCCTTCTAAGAGGCAGCCTCCTTCCAAGAAGTCTTCCCCCTTCCCCCTACCCCCTTGCGCGCGCCTCCAACATCGGGCGGGGCCAGGACGAGGATGAATCCGGTCCAGAGCCTTCCGAACCGCTCCCGGAGCATTCTGCAACGCTCCGAGAGGGCCGCGGCGCCCGAGGCATCCTCGAGAGCCGCTGGACCTCCGAGATCCTCGATGCATCCCCACCCGATCTTGTCCTCGCCCTGGCTTCGTCCTACACGGGAGCCCGTGTGAAGCTCGTGTCGCTGGACCCCTGCAGTGGACTCGGCGAGCCCGCGGGACCTTCCGACCCCCTCGAGCGGCGCCCGGCGCCTGGCGTCCGCGGCGGCGGCGGGCCGTTGGGGGCAGGGCAGGGCAGGGCTGGATGCTCGGCATCGCCCAGGCATGGGCGCTTTGTTTCCCAACCATCTTGTGGTGTTGGGTCCTCGTTTTGAAGAAGCGGCCCCCGCGTCTCCTCCTCCCGTGCCCCCCCCCCCCAGTGAGGGTACCACGTGCGCCCGCCACACCTGGTACAGCGCTTCGTGGCCCCATGGGGAGTTCCACCCAGGGCCCCGGCGGGGGTGGCCACACGCGTCCGCCACACCCACTACGGCGCTTCGTGACCCCATAGGGAGCCCCACCTAAGGCCCCAGTGGGGGTGGCCACATGCGTCCGCCACACCCAGTACAGCGTTTCGTGGCCCCATAGGGAGCCCCACCCAAGGCCCCAGTGGGGGTGGCCACATGCGCCCGCCACGCCCAGTACAGCGCGTCGTGGCCCCATAGGGAGCTCCACCGACGGCCCACATACGTCCCACACATCCAATTTGGCAGTTTCACCCACCCATTACAACGTTTCGTGGCCCCATAGGAATCTGCACCGAAGCCCCCAGTGGGTCCGGCCGCATGCGTCCCGCACCCAATTTGGCATTTCCACCCACCGAGACCACCGAAACCTCGAGTGGGACCGGGCGCGTGCGCCCCGGAAGCCCAACTTTACATTTTCACCCACTCAGTACAGCGTTTCGTGGCCCCATAGGGGGCTCCACCGAAGCCCCCAGTGGGACCGTCCGCATGCGTCCCGGAAGCCCAATATTGCCCACCCCGTATAGCGTTCCGTGGCCCCATAGGGAGCTCCACTGAAGCCCCCAGTGGGACCGTCCGCATGCGTCCCACACACCCAATTTGCCATTTTCGCCCACCCAGTACAGCGCTTCGTGGCCCCATAGGGAGCTCCACCGACGGCCCCAGTACTACCGCCCGCATGCGTTCCCCCCTCCAGTGCAGCGCTTCGTGGCCCCGTAGGGGGCTTCACCGAAGAAGGCATTCACAGTTGCGGTACTCACAACTGCATATGGTTGGGTCCTTCGCCAGGATAATTTTTTTGGGGGGGCTTCGCCTTACAACAGACATCGACGACGAAGCAACGCCACGGACCTAAACTTTTGGCGCTGACCTGCGACGACGTCGTGGATTTTGAAAAGGAAACGCGCCATGGACATAAACTTTTGGCGCTCCGCGCGGATTTCTTGGATCCGCGCTGCCCCCCCCCCCCCGGCGGCGCCTCCGGCGCCGCCCCTGGCGCGCCCCGCGCGCCAGGAAGGGGGCCCAGCGCAGATCCAAGAAATCCCGCGGGGAGCGCCGACAAAATCCCGCGGGGAGCGCCGACAGTTTATGTCTGTGGCTGCTTTGTATGTACGTATGTATGTATGTATGTATGTATGTATGTATGTATGGATGTATGTGTGTATGTATGTATGCATGTATGTATGTATGTGTGTATGTATGCATGTATGTATGTATGTATGCATGTATGTATGTATGTTTGTAATATATGTATGTATGTATGTATGTAATGTATGTATGTATGTATGTGTGTATGTATGTATGTATGTATGTATGTATGTATGTATGTATGTATGTATGTATGTATGTATGTATGTATGTATGTATGTATGTATGTATGTACGTGTGTATGTATGTGTGTGTATGTGTGTATGTATGTATGTATGTATGTATGTATGCATGTATGTATGTATGTTTGTATGTATGTATGTATGTATGTATGTATGTATGTATGTATGTATGTATGTATGTTTGCATGTGTATATATATACAAATAAATATATAAAAAACACGTTGTCACAGGTCAGGGCCGCTGTAGGTCTGACGATGCTGCGCCAATGGCGCCTCCCGCGCTCCGCGCCGCCGCCTGCGCGGGCCTGCTCGGCGCCTCCGCCGTGGCGCTGTGGGCGCCGCAGGAGCGCCCCGCGGGCCCCCACCGGCCGTGTGGGCCCCGTCGGCCGCGTCGGCCCCCCCCCAGGGCGTCGTGCCCTCGCGGCTGTGATGTTCCGACCTGCTTTGGTGGCGGGCCTGTCCCTCAGTGGGCCCTGGAAACGACAGGGCCGTTTTGTTGCCGGTTCCGTTCTGCCGTTTTTTTTTTGTTGCCGGCTCCGACGCCGCTGTTTTACCGGCTCCGTCGCCGTTTTTTGACCGGTTCCGGCTCCGGTTCCAATCCTGGAGCCGTTTTTTTTGCCGTTTCCGGTCGCCGTTTTTTTGCAGTTTCCATTTTCAGGGGACATTTTTCTGGAAACGGTGCAAAAACGGCCCTGCCGTTTCCGGGGACCACAAAGGCCTGTCCCTCTGCAGGGGGATCGGACGTGGACGGAGCTTCTACTCCTGACGCGTCGATGCAGGAATTGGCCGTTCTCGGTTCGCGAGAGGGCGTCGCGGCCGTCAGTCTTGCGGGTCCATGTCCGTCGGTTTCGGTCCTAGGCCGTGTTCACTGAAGGGAGGTTTACTAGAGGGAGGTTTGTCCGCCGCCGATACAGGAGGAGTATTCAAAGACAGTCAAGAAATAGTCTGGGGACGAGTGTTCGTGCTCTCGTGATGATTTAGCGATTACTTGTTGGACTGTGCTTATTCCTCTTCGAGCTTCCGCCTGTAGGAGGACATGCCCGACCTAGACCTACTGTAGCCTTGACGCCAGGAAGAATTTCGAGCACCAGAAAAACACTGAAACCGGAGGGCTTTCACGTGTCGGGCCCTGGGAGGCGAGTGTCGCTCGACGTTTCGCAGGCGTGTCGGGCAGACACTGTGCTCGAAATTCTTTCTGGCACGTGATCCTTGCGCACGGTGGGAACGCCATACCCTCGGCGTCAAATCCCGGACCCCCGACGGCGGGCCTCTCCAGGCCATCCCGCGGTGTCGGGTTCCCGTTTGGGAGGGGCAGTGCCCCGAGCCTCCGCCCTCCTGTCCCCCCCCCCATCCCGGAGCTCCGACGATGTGTGTTCTGTTCTCTCTCGGGGTGTTCTGCTTCGAGTTCAGCCCAGACCCAGGCGCAGTCGGTGTGCGCAAAGGTGCAGTCAGCAGTCTTGGGAAGCTCATCAAGGCCAGCGCCAGGAAAACGATTCAGCCGACCTTGCGCCGGGCGCTCCATCGCACAGCGAGCTCTCGCCCACTGTCTCCGAATTTCTCCAAAAAACAAATCTGGGCGAAGAGGGGGGACTCGGGGATACGCCCCCAGGGGCTATTCCCAGATCCCCGACGATATGACGCTTTCAATCCGAACGTTTTACTTACCTCGATTTCCGGGCGCCGCCATCGGCCACGGGACCATCAGAAATGGACTCGGGGTGAAAAATAGACCCTGGAGAAAAAAGTCGTCGACTGCACCAGCATTCGCGCTTAAGCTGCCCGCGTGAGCTCCATCTGCTCCCCTCCTCATTTCCCTCTCCTTCCCGGATTGCCATTGGAACCCGCTTGCGGCTGTGAAGCAGCATGTGAGCGACAAAAGCAAGCGTGCTCGACTGCACCGACAGTGGCGCGCAAGTTGCCAGCGGAAGGTCGGGCGTACGCGCCTTCGTCTCGACCGTGGCGTGCACAACACGCCGCACTGGGTGTGGCGGACGCAGGCGGACACCCCCGCTGGGGCCTTCGGTAGAGCTCCTTAGAAGGCCACGGAACGCTTTGCTGGGCGTGGCGGACGCATATGGCCACCCCCATTGGAGCCTGGTGTGGAGCTCCCTATGGGGCCACGAAGCGCTGTACTGGGTGTGGCGGACGCCTGTGGCGACCCCCACTGGGGCCTTAGGTGGAATTCCCCATGGGGCCACGAAGCGCTGCACTGGTTGTGGCGGACGCATGTGGCCACCCCCATTGGAGCCTTGTGTAGAGCTCCCTATGGGGCCACGAAGCGCTGCACTGGGTGTGGCGGACGCATGTGGCCACCCCCATTGGAGCCTTGTGTGGAGCTCCCTATGGGGCCACGAAGCGCTGTACTGGGTGTGGGTGCGGCGGACGAGTGTGGCCACCCCCATTGGGCTTTCGGTGGAACTCCCTATGGGGCCACGAAGCGCTGTACTGGGTGTGGCGGACGCATGCGGCCACCCCCACTGGGGCCTCAGGTGGAGCTCCCTAGAAGGCCACGAAACGTGTGAGGGGTGTGCCGACATGGGTGTGGCGGACGCCTGTGGCGACCCCCAGTGGGGCCGCAGGTGGAGTTAACTATGGTGCCACGAAGCGCTGCACTGGGTGTGGCGGACGCATGTGGCCACCCCCACTGGGGCCTCAGGTGGAGCTCCCTATGGGGCCACGAAGCGCTGCACTCGGTGTGGAGGACGCATGTGGCCACCCCCATTGGGGTCGCAGGTGGAGCTCCCTATGGGGCCACGAAACGCCTTACGGGTTGTGGCGGACGCATGCGGGCACCCCCCTTGATGATGACGATGGCGATGATGATGCTGATGATGCTGATGATGATGATGATGATGATGATGGTGATGTTGATGATGATGATGATGATGATGGTGGTGGTGGTGGTGATGCTGATGCTGATGCTGATGCTGATGCTGATGCTGCTGCTGCTGATGCTGATGCTGATGATGATGACGATGCTGATGATCATTATGATAATGATGATGATGACGATGCTGATGATCATTATGGTCATGATGACCACGATGATGATGATGATGATGATGATGGTGATGATGGTGATGATGCTGATGATTATATTGCTGATCATGATGCCGATCATGATCATGGTGATGGTGGTGGTGGTGATGGTGATGGTGACTCTGGCGGTAGTGGTGGTGATGATGCTGCTGACGATGATGACGATGACGATGATGATGATGATGATGATGATGATGATGATGATGATGATGATGATGATGATGATGATGATGATGATGATGATGATGGAAGGAGGGAGGAGGGGGAGGAGGAAGGAGTGAGGAACGCGGGGCGGTGTCTTTTCAAAGCGAGGACCCAACACCACTGGATGATTGGGAAAAAGATCGGATCGGCAGATGTTCGAAAGCAGCGTCAATCCCGCGCCCACGTGCGAGCCTCTGCGGAGGCCATCCGGGGCGCCCAGGGCTCGAGAATTGGCTACCCACCGAAAGTAACAGCATGGCACAAATGTGAACATTCTGACGTCCGCGCGGATTTCTCGGACTCGGGGGGGGGGGGGACAGCGGCGATCCAAGAATTCCGCGCGGACCCCCGAGAGTTGTGTTCATGCAGTTTTCTCTTCTAGACTTGGGGGGTGCTACGCATCCTGGCTGGGGTCATACGCCTCCAGCATGTCGTGGCACCTCTTTCGCTCCTGCAGCGCATCTGCTAGCCCGCAGTCGCCCGTGCACATGCCTCGAGCCACGAAGATCACCCCCCCCTCTTCTAGGCTCCCCTCTCCAGCGCACCTGGGGCAAGCATGCCTGCGGTCTTCGGTCGGTTCGTCTGCGTGGCAGCGGGGTGGCATCCAGTCGGTTCGATGCGGTCGGTCGATGTTCCGTTGCAGCGTCGTCGCGTTTTGCTCAGTTGCTTTCGTTGGATTTCGGTTTCTAGCAGTCTCGGTTTCACTGTCGACTCCAAGGGTTTCCAAATGCACTGTCGCCAGGAACGGCTTTGAAAGAGCTCATGTCTACGTCGTGTGCAGAACGTTGTTGCCATCCTGTCCCAATGGCGCCCATCGTTCCTGAATCGTGGCTGGTATTGGAAATGGCTGGGGTCAGAAATGAAGCCGCGGGCGCACGACCGCCTCGTCCCCATTGACTCCGCACCGGCCTGGACAGCCCGAGCCCGAGATGTTCCCAGAAGGTGCGAAATGTATGGCCCTTGCAGGTCCGCTTGATCTTGGGGTCTCTGACACCTCCGTAGAGGTTCACTTGGCTGCAGTCTGCCTTCAGATTCTGAACCCTCGACTGCGTTTCAATAACCGATCCAGCACGGGGTAGGGTCCGCGCACGGCTGTCCATCGACCCCGACGTGGTTCCTTTAATTTCGGCCTCTCGTGGCTTCTTCGGGGCCCAGGGCAGTCAGAAAACGATCCGAGACGGAACAAAAGGCCCCCTGGAAGGGGTTTCGAGGTCCGGGTGCGACGCCTTGCGAAGATCATGACGCCAGTGGCCTGGGGAGGACGGCTGGCACACGAAGCCGCTGCCGGCGGACCTCGAGAAGTGGGCTCACGGGCCGCTCTTCTCGGACAACAGCTCCTTGTACCATGCGACGGTGAAGAGCGCGACGGGCAACTACAACCTGACCGTCGCCGCGTTTGACCGGAACACGGATCAGGGGGTCTCGGGGGAGCTCCTGGCCAACAACGGCTGGGAGACGAGCCACATCGCCGTGTTGTGCGAGCGTTTCAAGGCACACGGCGAGGTCGGCAATTTCCTCGACGTCGGCGCTAACATCGGGACCTTCACTATCCCGATGGCGGACTGTCTCAGGCCCCGCGGCGGCAAGGTGATCGCCGTGGAGGGGATGCCACCCATCGCCGACCACCTCGCGGTGGGTATCTTGGCGAACAACCTGCAGAACGTGGATTTGTACAACTACGCTGTGGGCGCGCCTGATGACCCGAAGAAGGTGACGATGTCACTCAACCCTGTCAATAAGGGCGGCTCCGCCGTCAAGGGTAACAAGCCGTTCACCGAGATGAGCGACGACCAGTTGCAGGATTTGTTCCACCCGAGCAAGCATGAACAGAAGTTTGCACCGAGAGTCACTGTGGAGGAGTACGAAGTGCCGCTCACCACCGGCGACCTCATGCTCCAGTACAATCCGGCTTTCAAGGCCATCCTCATCGCCAAGGTCGATATCGAAGGCCACGAGGGCCACTTCCTCAAGGGCTCCCAGCAGCTTTTCTCCAAGTACCCTCCGTGCATCATGACCATCGAGATGATCCCGGAGTGGCTGGAGCGCGCCGGAACCCCAGTGGAGGACGTCCTGGACTTGCTGGTCCGCTGGGGCTACGACCACGTCCCCTCGGCCGCCCACCTCAGGTCGGCGGCGAGCGAGGGGGAGAAGTGAGGAGGGGCAGGCCTTGTCAGAGGGCCCGGAGGACCCCCGGCCCCGTGAGAAGTGTTCTGCGCCCTCCCCGAAGAGACACAAAGAAAGCCTCGCAGAAGGCCCGAGGGCTTCTGAGAGGTCCCGCCGCCTTCTGAGAGGGGAGGAGGAGGGAGGGAGGGAGGGAGAGAGGGAGGGAGGGAGGAGGAGGAGGAGGAGGAGGAGGAGAAGGAGGAGGAGGAGGATTAGGAGGAGCCTTCTGCTTCGCACCTCAGGGCTTCGAGCGCCCAGGGCCAGACCAAGACCATCTCGGAGGGCGGCCCGCCGTGCGCCGATCCGGGGCCCTGGCCGCACTGTTGCCCTTCGCCGCCGGGGGGTGTGCGTGCGCATCCCCGGCCGAGGCCCAGGGGCGCGTGCGAGGGCGATCCCGGGCCCAGCGTCGGCCCTGCCGGGATCGCTTGCGTCGACTAGGCGTAAGAGTGACCTTTCGCCGGAGTGACCTTTTTGGTGCGGGCACACATGGGCCTTCAGATGGCTGGAAGCGAAGCGGGAGCAGCGGCCTGCGCGCCCAGGTTTGGCCCCCCCGCGTCCCCCAAAAAGCCGCGCACCAGAGGTCACTCTTTCCCGGGGTCACTCTTGCGTGTAGCCGATGGCGGGGCAGTTCGACGAGGCGACCTACGGTCGGGCAGTCGGGCGGGGCCAGGGCGAGGACAAAGTCCGTGCCAGAGCGCTCGCAGAGCGCTCGCAGAGCGTGGCAGAAGGCTCCGAGAAGGCCGTTGGCGCCCGAGGCATCCTCCAGACCTGCCAGGTCTCAGCGATTCCAAACGATGTTACCCTCGTCCTGGCTTCCCTGGCGCCCGAGGCATCCTCCAGACCTGCCAGATCTCAGAGATTCCAAACGATGTTACCCTCGTCCTGGCGTCGTCTTGCATGAGGTCGAGGTCGGCTCGGGGAGGGTACTCCAGATTTCGGAATAAAAGGGAGGGGGTCTCATTTCGGGGGGGGTCTCTTCCAGGCTATATTGGAGGGCCCGGGGGGGTCTTGGGACGATGTTTTGGAGGGTTCTCCCACGGGGGAGGTCTGAAGTGGCTTGTCTTGGAGGGTCCAGACCCCCTCCCTTGTATTACGAAATATGGAGTACCCTCGTCCTGGCGTCGTCTTACACGAGGCCGAGGCCGGCTCGGGGAGGGCACCCTGAGGTTCTTCGTGCTGGTGGGATGTTTTTGTGTGTTCCCAGGGGAGGGCACCCTCGAAGACTCTTGAGGAGGAGGAGGAGGAGGAGGAGGAGGAGGAGGAACTCTTGAGTTTGGCCGGCGGAGGGTGCCTCATGTTCTTGAAGGATGTTCTGGGGTCCTACGGTCAGGGGGTTTGGTTTAGCGTGTACCATTTGGGAGTGGGCGTACACGCTGAACAGGGTCGGCGTTTAGCGTGTCAAGATCGGCTCGGCGTTTGGCGTGTAATCCAAAACTCGGCGTCTTCGTTTAGCGTGTACCTGTCACGCGGTCTTCGTTTAGCGTGTACCGACCACGCCGGGCCACCACCGTAAATGGTACACGCTAAACGAACCCCCCTGACCGTAGGTCTGGCTGTAGAATTGCCTAGGGGGTGTCTGGGAAGTGGTCGATCGAACAGAAAGTCCCACTCTGTCGTCGAGGCAGCCGGGCCGAAGCCAGCAACCCAGACGAGAAGCAGCCCGGTGTCTGTCATCGCCCCTACCCGTTTTCGTTAGTTCTCATCGTTTGGTCGGCTCACGGCTGGCGCCCTCCTGCAATCTGGCAGAAAAATTTCATGGCGTGCATGAAGCGCGTGGAGACCTACGCTGCGGAGAGCAGGGTTCAGGCTAACTTCTCGGATCCTGATGCCCTGAACGTCATCCATGACCGGGAGGCTCGTGCGAAGGAGCTGGACGCTATGCTGGTGCGGCCGAAGCCATGAAGAGCCACTTGCGCCAGCTGTTCGCGACAGGAATGCATCAGACACGATTTGGGATGGCATCTGCTCAACACCCCTCACAGAAAGCTTGCACCAGACTGGCCGCCCCAGGCTGGGGGGTGAGGGGCCCCGAGGCGGCGCAGCTCCAAGAACACGCTGAGCTCATAGCGACATACTGACAAATGATAGCGTTTGGACCTCTGCGGACGTCCGATGCGTGTCCGTT
>CAUYUJ010000436.1:115000-137500 GCA_963575745.1 Prorocentrum cordatum
TCCTCCTCCGCCGCGTAAGGGGCACACAAAGGCGAGCCAGGGGCCACGCATGCTCTCTTCTTCATCCTCCGCAGCGTAAGGGGCACACAAAGGCGAGCAGCACGGAAGACATAGGGGCTGCATGCAATGTGCGACGTGTACGCAGTTGGCCAACCAAGCGGCCAGGGGAGAGGGGAGGGGAGAGAGGCGAGGCACATGTTTGATTCCGCAGGCGATGCGACAGCACAGTCGCGATCATTATCAAGACGTGTTACGTCGCATTGAGTTGCCAGCCTGCGTTGAGGACGGCATTTGAGAGTGAAAGCGAGCTAGGCTCGCACGCACATCATACACATAATACACATGTTTCCTCCAAGGCGGCCATGGAAGCCGTCACTGGGTCAAGTAATGACAGGTCACGTTCAAAGCGAGTTGCACACCTTGTGCGGGGGCGCGAACAAAAGTCAAGAACCCCAGCGAGTGTCAAACGAAAGGTGGGTCACAGTCAAGCGCAATGCAGGAGCAGGCGGCGTTGGGAAGCACCGAAGACAACAGCGAGGCAGTCGTTCATGCCAGGATGCGAGGGGGGCGAAGTGTGGGGGAAGCGAGACGGCACGCCTGCAGAGGCGAAGCGTGAGCCGGGTGGCCCGTGGCCGACCAGCACTTGGAAACCCGCGGGCGGACGGATATATAGAGGGAGAGAGAGAGAGGGGCATAGGCGCTGGCACATACAGTCTGTTTTGTTCCCCCGAAGTGCTGTGCCAACGATTGGGTCATAGACTGGCGGGACGTCTCCGCACAGGTTGCAGTCGCACGCGTGACCATCTCGCTCGAACCAAGGCCGCGCCCGTTCGGGCCAAGGACGGCACCGCGGCGAGCGGCGCAGAGGAGGCCCAACAATCAGGAGGGAAAGAAACACACGGACACAATGAATCGTCGATTCCCCAGAACATATGGGAAAATATGGGAAGTGGGGGGGAAGACAGGAACCCAGAACATATGGGAAACTATGGGGAATCGAAGGGGCGAGGCAGCGGCAAGAGGAAGAGTCGCGGAAACGTAAGACTCGAGAACGCCAGAATTCGGGTTTTCCGACGGTTTTTGACGAGCGCGTCCTGGATTTTGACGGTCCAGTTTTCGTGGGATGCTTGCAGCGGGAGCTCGCGTCAAGTTTCAAATTTGGTTTCGTTATTTTCATGATGGCCCCGTCAGGCCAACCCGAGTCCCCCGAACCCTAGTCTGACGTCTCCCCGAAAGAGCAGCAGCGGCAGCGATCGTGGTCCGCCAGACCCGCCCGAGCCGACTTTCCCGCGGCGGGGAGGGGGGGTGCAGAGAGCTGGTGGAGGCAGCCGTGGCAGCGAGACGCAAGCTCCAAGCTGCTGCGCAGCTCCAGCGCAAGCTCCAGGCTGGACGGGCCAGACGGCGGAAGCAAGCAGCACGATCCTCGCGGGCGCGCGGCCAGCCCGAGCGCAGGCGTGCGGCCCGACGGCGCTCGAGCGGCGGGGACGGGCTGCGGTGCCCGTGTCTGGCTGGGCGACTGGCAGCCAGGCGGGCGGCAGAGCACTCGGGTTACGATGAAGATGGCTGCGGGAAGGAGGGGCACGAAGACCCACGGCAGCACATGGCCATTCTGAACCGTATTCGTTGTCGGTATCGCCGCGGACGTTGTCCATTTGAGACAACAGGTCGCCTGTCCAAGAGCGGCCGCTGTCGATCTTGAACAGCATCTGCCGTTGGGCCTCGCGCCCATTTCCCCGTGCTGATTTCGGGCGTGCCAAAGCGCGGCAGGCCTCCACGAGGAGCTGCCGAGCAGAGCGGCGGGGGCATCGGCGCCTGCAGCGGGGGAGGGCCTCCGCGAGCGCGGGGCCTCCAACGATGCGGGGAGGGCGGAGCGGGGAGGCAACGGCGAGGGAGGCCGGCCAGGGCACGGTGGGCGCACATGCGATGCGTCCGAGCGACGCACGCGCATACACTGTCGGTGGTCGGTGCGGGCTAAGCCTGGCCACAAGCCGAGGGTCCAGGTAAGGAAGCAGCAGCTCACACGATACAGGGGAGGCCAAAGCCGGCCAAGCGGAGGCCGAAGCCGGCCAAGCAGGACGACAACGGACCAGCGAGAGAAAGGGCAAGGTGGGCCGATCAAAGCGGAGCAGTACGCGAGGAGCGAGTAGCAAGAGCAAACGGCCGAGGGAGACACACGGGCGGACGCGAGCGCGAACACACACACACACACAGACACGCGCACACACAGACACGCACACGCACACGCACTTTCACTCCGCCGGCGATGCGGCACCACTGTCGCGGCATAATGCGCATGAGGAGCAAACTTATTGAGATCAAATGCGCGCGCACGTGCTCTCTCTCACACACGCCACTTGTCCTCCGACGTGCTGGAGAGTCCAGTCAGCGGTTGAAGACTACGGCGGGCTACGCTCAAAGCGAGTATCTTCCTTGCGAAGCCGACACGCATACACGCGCACACGCATACGCGCGCACACGCACGCCAGGTCAGCGACGTAGACACGGGGGATCGGCTGCGCAGACACTCGTGCGCGGGCTGTTCGCGCAAAGCCGCGCGCAGGCCTGCTCTCTTTTCCTCGAGGTGTGCCCCGTCGGGCAGCCCGCGGAGGCTTCCGCGTATGGATGCCGCGCGAGTCCTGGCGAGAGGCGTGGAGAAATGGAAGAAAGGTCGTGGGCCCGCAAGGGCACGGAGTTTGCGCCAGCCAGGCGGTGAACTCCCTCTCCTTCGCACTCCCTCTCCTCCTCCTCCTCCTCCTCCTTCTCCTCCTCCTCCTCCTTCTCCTCCTCCTCCTCCTCCTCCTGCTCCTGCTCCTCCTCCTCCTCCTCCTCCTCCTCCTCCTCCTGTTCCTCCTCCAGCCCCGCCTCCTCGGGGCCACTCGGGCCGGAGCATGCTCGTCGAGTGGCTCGGCGCCCGCCGTCCGCTCCCCGCGCTGCACTCCTCTTCCGGCCCATGGGGCACCCTGCCTGCCGCACACGCCCGGCCTCGTGTCTCGCACGGCGCTGCCTCCAAAACGACGCGAAGATCGGGACAAAGTCGGATCGGGATAGCTCGAAATCTCTGAGAATCGGCGGGTTTGGAGGATGTATTGGGCGCCGCGGCCGCTCCAGGGCGTTCCGGAACGCTCTGAGAGCGCTCCGGAACGCTCTGTAGCGATTTATCCCGATCCTAGCCCTGTTTATCCCCTCCCGTAAACGCACCCCCCCTTCGCGGCCCTTTCTGGATTCAGGGTGGGGTCGTTCTGGTCGGAGTCGCATATGGCGTGAGGCAAGGGGCCAGCCCTGTTACGCCAGTCTTCCTTTGCCGCGCCTGCGGTGTTCAGCGTCATTTCTGGCTTCGCTCGTGATGCAGCTCTCTCACTCGGCGCGCACAGTGGAGGCGTTTTGGACCAGCGTGGGCTCTTTGTGCTGGGTCGTGCCCCGAGTTGAACGTAATGAGACGCATGAAGGTGTTCGAGGATGACCGGAACGTCTTTTGAGTGCGCAGTATTGTTTATTCATATCATTGTCATTGTTTCGGACCAGGTCTACGGGAAGGAGTGGTCGTTCGGTATGACCCCCGACACCGTGTCCACCGGCATCTCGTGGGCCGGCCCGTCGTCGTTGTTAACGTCGTCCTCGTCGTCGTCTGGGGATTGGGAGGAAAATGTGGGGGAGGGGCACGGACTTCTGGCGCCGCGAGCAAACACACGGCGTACGATCTTTCTCGCAGTATCGGCCTCCAGAGGCGTTGTTTCGGGCCCGAGGGCAACCAAAAGCGATCCGCGACAAAAAACGGATCGTGGGGACAAATCGAATCCAGGAGCAAGATAAATCGCCACAGAGCGTTCTTGAACGCTCTGAGAGGGCCGTGGCGCCTGATACATCTTTCAGGACAGTTCACTATATTGTATAAGACTCCCGATGTATCCCGATCTTGTTTTAATCATGAGACTGCTTCTGTTTCTGGGATGGGGTGGAGAACCCACCCCCCTCTCTCCTTGTTTACAACCAAATGAGGCATGCTGCAGCGGCCAATCCTGAAACACTGGATTCGACCCCGCCTCTCTGGAGCCCGAACATTTTCAGTTTGGGGCCCTCTCGGGATGTTTTCAGGGCCGTTTGGGGGGGCCATCTTAGGGCCACCTTGGGCAGATTGGGATCTATCTTGACGCTTGGGATATCGTTTGCCACCATGGATGTAGTCTGTGGCGCTCTTGGGCCTGGAGCCATCTTGGGCCATCATGGGCGCTCTACCTGGTCGGACCCACCCCGTCCGAACCCATGGGGGAGGGGTATGGAGGACGGGCCCCCCTCCGCTCCCAGAAAGGGAAGGAGGAAGCGCGCGAAACCACCTCCGCTGCCCAGAGGGCCGGTTTGATTTCAGCGCGTGGGGGATCCACCGGCAGGAGAGGCTCGCAGGGCGGGGACGTCAGGCGCGGTTGGAGGCGAGCAGGCCGGCCGGGGTGGGGGTTCATCGAGGCTACGGGGGCCAGGTCGCTTGGCTTCGCGCGTCGCGGGCTGGGCTAGAGCGGTTGTCCTTCTCCAAGGGGGCGGCCCGAGGGCACCAAGATACAGTGGAGACCCATGCCATGATTCACCCTGCTTGCCTCCTGGGTGCCCTGGGTTTCTTGGATTTCGATGACGTTGGTATGGACAGCGTGACGTTCCCACCAAAAAAATCAATGGACGTCCTGGGGTCTCAGGGTTGGGTTTCCTGTGGACGATTTCTTGTGGTGGAGCTCCTAATGTAAGATGATCGCGCCTCGCAGGGCGCGATGCACGATGCACGAAGTTCATTGGCCTGCGGGTGGGGGCGGAGGGGGGGCCGAACAGGCGAGGTCGGGCGGGGGGGGGGGTCCGAGAGGGGAGGCCCCCGGGTCTGGGAAGGCGCGTGGGGTCCGCCGAGGGGGGCGGGGGTTCCAGGCGAGGCGGGGTCGAGGTCCCCTTGGGCCAGGGCGGAAGGAAGAACGAGGGCGCGGAAGGGGGCGCCGAGAAGGATCGGCTCAGGGGATGGAGAAGGTCAGGCGGGGCTGGAGCCAGGTGGCGGGGGCGGGGGCGTAACATCGATGGCGTGCAGGGGGTGGTCCTTTAGCCCCCCTCCCCTCCCGCTCCTCCTTCTTTCTGCTCCTCTGTGTTGTTGCACGTTTCGTCCCGTTCTGGCCCCCATTTTCGCCCCTGGCCCTCCTCGCGCTCCTCCTCACGCTCTCCTGGGCCCCCTTCACGATCCTCTTCCTGCGTCTTCTCATCATGGGCGTCACCGCTGTCATCGTTCGTCTCCCCGTATTCCTCTGTTGTCCGATCCGGAGCATCCTGGCTTTTTGAAGCAGGTTTTGCGGCGTCGGCATGTGTAGCGCATTTTCGGACGAGGCGAACAAGCAGCCTCCCGTCACCGTGCAAGGGGAGAGTTCGTTCACGAGAAGAAGGACCCAAGGACAACAAGGACAGACACATTCACGACAACCGCCGAAAGTGGGAGTCCGCTTTCGCCTCCCATTTTCGCCTCCCGCTTTCGCCCCCCGCTTTCGCCTCCGGCTATCGCTTCCCGCCTTCGCATCCCGATGTCGCTTCCCACTTTCGCTTTCCGCTTCACCTCCCGCTTTCGTTTCCCGCTGTCGCCTCCCGTTTTCGCCCCCCGCTTTTCGCTTCCTGTTTCACCTCCCGCTTTCGCCTCCTGCTTTCGCCTACCGCGTTCGCCTCCCGCGTTCGCCTCCCGCTTTTGCCTCCCTCTTCCCCCCCCCCCCCCCTGATTCACCTCCGGCTTTCGCCTCCGCTTTCGCCTCCCGCCTTCGCCCCCCGCTTTCGCCTCTCGCTTTCGCCCCCGCTTTCGCCTCCCGCTTTCGCCTCCCGCTTTCGCCTCCCGCTTTCGCCTCCCGCTTTCGCCTCCCGCTTTCTCCTCCCGCTTTCGCCTCCCGCTTTCGCCTCCCGCTTTCGCTTCCCGCGTTCGCCTCCCGCGTTCGCCTCCCGCGTTCGCCTCTCGCTTTCGCCTCCCGCCTTCGCCTCCCGCTTTTGCCCCTCGCTTTCACCTCCCGCTTGTGCCTCCCGCTTGTGCCTCCCGCTTTCGCCCCCCGGTTTCGCTTCCCGATTTCGCCTCCCCTTTTCGCCTGGCCCCTTCCCGCTTTCGCCTTCCGCTTTCGCCCCCCGCTTTTCGCCCCCCCTGATTCACCTCCTGCTTTCGCCTTCTGTTTTCACTTCTCGCTTTCGCCTCCTGCTTTCGCCTCCCGCTTTCGCTTCCCGCTTTCGCCTGCCGCTTTCGCCCCCCCCTTTCGCCTCCCGCTTTCGCCTCCCGCTTTCGCCTCCCACTTTCGCCTCCCGCTTTCGCCCCCCGCTTTCCTCTCCCGCTTTCGCCCCTCGCTTTCGCCTTTGCCTCCCGCTTTCGTTGTCGCCTCCCGGTTTCGTTTCCCGCTTCCGCTTTTGTTTGCCGTTTTCGTTTTCGCATCCCGCTTTAGCCTCCCGCTTTCGTCCTAGGCGAAAGCGGGACGCGAATGCGGGAGGCGAAAGCGGGAGGCGACAGCGGGAGGGCGAGAGTGGGAGGCGACGCCTTCATTTTCCTAGTTTTTCTCGTCGTGAGTCTGGCCTCCGCCTTGTTTACTAGTTGCTTATCGCCAAACCAGCGCACCCATCCCTCGTCCTCCTCGTCCTCTGCCCCCTTCTCTTTCTCTTAACACTAGTTTTCTTCTTTCCTCCTCCTCCACGCGGTCCTGAGATGGAGTCGGTAATGCTGCCTCTGCAGATGAGGCACCCGAAGACCTGAAAAGCTAAACACGATGGGCCCTGGCGACCGCCGTGGTTCCGAGGGTGGTGACACCAGGAAGCTGGGCCCTGAGGCGCCTCACAGCAAAATTACCTCACATCCTCCTCCTATTCCTCCTCCTTCTCCTCCTCCTCCTCCTCCTCCTCCTCCTCCTCCTCCTCCTCCTCCTCCTCCTCCTCCTCCTCCTCCTCCCCCTCTGCTTCCTCTCATGGTCCTCCTCCTCCTCTTCTTGCTATTCCTGCTGCATCTGCTCTGTCGATCAGCCCCTTCCCCCCGGTACCCGCTCGCTTGCTCTCGGCCTCCGTCGCGTCGTCGGCCCCGTTACACTACCTTGGAAAAGTATGCAGCTCTCGCGCGCGGTCTGGGGTTCAAGTTTAGTCGGGCCTGTCCCTCCACAGGAGTAATATTCAAACATAGTCTAAAAAATAGTCTGTTGACTATCTGTTCGTAGTTCTGAATATTTTTAGGGTATTTGTCAATTCCACGTCCAGAAAATAGCCTGGAGGGGGACGCGCCCGACCTGAGGTGAAAGTGAGACGAGGAGCACGGGCGAGGAGGAGGAGAGCTCTGACCCTGCCGCGTAAGTGAGAGGTGGAACCCGCCCGGGGAGTGCGAGAACCACAGCTTCAGGGAGGCGAGCCGGCTGCGGGCCGCAGGGGATCGGGAGCGGGAGCGCATTTGCGCACACCGAGAGGGCCAAAGTCCCTTGCAAGGTGGGCCGCCGAAAAGCGACGCTACTCACGAAGGGCTTCTTCGTCCAGTTCCCGGGCCCCGAGGCCCCTGGCGGATATCCTAGGTCCCCCACGGGAGGCGCCGCAGAGAGGTGGCGTCCACGACCGAGAGTTCGTGCACGTTTGACGGCCCTGTGTTTTTCGACACCGGGGGATGACAGCGCCGGATCTCATGGACTCCCAGCGGGCCCAGGTTGGGCCTTGGGCCTAGGCTCGTTGGGGCCTTGTCCGCGAAGGTTTTTGTTTTTGTTGCTGGATTGAAGTAGCCAGCGCGCGGGGCAGCCCATTGTGGCAACGACGTTGCCCATTTTTCCCCTTCCCCTTCCCCGTCCTCGGCCTCCTCCATCCCTGTCTAATGGCTTTTGGCCCATCCCACCACCGTGCCTGGGTTGTGGATAGGCCTTCAGGATGTTTCGATGGGATGTCGCGGGAGGCCTGTCGGGGGCCTCGTGGAGGCAGTGTTGAGGCCTCTTGGCTGCCGTTTTGGGGAAAAGGTAGGGTTTCGCCCGGTGCGGATTTCGCCTGGTCCTTCGTTTTCGCCCAGCGCTATTCTCGCTCAGAACGCTTTCGCCCGGGACGTTTCCGCCCGGTGTCGTGTTCGCCCTGTCGTTTTCGCCCGTCGCCTGGTCGTTTTCGCCCGGTCGTTTTCGCTTGGTCGGTATTGCCCAGCCTGTTCCGCCCGGGCGTTTTCGCCCAGTCGTTGTCGCCGGGTCGTTGTCGCACGGTTATTGTCGCCCGGTCATTTTTGCCGGATCGCTTTTGCCTGGTCGTTTTCGACCGACCGTTCTCGCCCGACCGTTTTCGCCCAGTCGTTAACGTTCTTCCGATTGTTTTCGCGTGGTCGTTTTCGCACGGCCGGCCGGTGGGGCCCAGTCGGTTTCGCCCGGTCGGGTTCGCGCTGTCGTCTTCGCACGGACGTTTTTTGCCCGGGCGGACTGGCCCTCGTCCTCGCTCTGCTCGTTGTCCTCCCTCCTCCCTCTCCTTCCTGCCTCCCCCCTCCTCTCTCGTCCCGCACGTCAAGCAGAGGCCCCCCGAGCCCAGGAAGCGAGGCCCCTGGCCTTCGAAGCGAATAATCAAGCAGTGGCGAAGCGTCCTGGCTCGCCTATAGCCCCACCAAACAATGTTCTAAGAACCTTCTGTGGTTCTCACGACATGTTCTTAGAACATTTCTGGTTGGGACTGTCTTGTTTTACCACGTCGGGTTAATATTCTCAGGACATTGTTTTGTTATTCGAACATTTTTGGATTCTGAGGACATTTCGTGGTAGGACTATAGGAATGCCGGGACAGTCGGTCCCTGCTCAAAATAAAGACCGTCATGTTTTATTCGTCTCGTGGCAACGCCTGGGGGGGCGAGAGAGTACCCTTCGACTCGGCTCGCCACGTGGCAGCGCCGGGGGAGCGAGCGTCTCCACGCTGGTCTTCGCGCTGCAACGCCGCGAGTCCCAGCAGCCAGTATTCCGATCCGCTCGCCACGTGGCAAGGCCTGGAGAAGCGCAGTTATTCTAGTCCACTCTACCCGCCACGAGGCAATGCCGCGGAGGCCGAAAGAAGTACAATTCCATTCAACTCACCGCGTGGCAATGCCTGGGGTGCAACAACAGATTCCCCAAACAGTGTTTGCATTCAAAGGCCTCACTCATCTTCCAAGGAGCTGGGCCTGGATGTCGGCGGTTTGTTGTCGCCATCGCCGCCTGTGGGACTTGTGCGACCTGCGAGACGCGTGCGACCTGCGAGGCCTGACTTCTGCGACTGGCGGGCCCCGCATAGTTGTTGTGCCAGTGCGTTAATTGTATTTGGTGTGCCTGGTGCGCCCCGTATCTCTGATGTGCCTGGTGTGTCTGGTGCCTGCGGTGTGCCCCCTTGTGCCTGGTGCGCTCGGTGTTCCTGGCGTGCCTGGAGTGCCAGATGCGTTTGGTGTGCATGATGTGCCCCGTGCGCCCCGTGCTCTTTAGTGATTTGGTGCGACTGGTGGGCTCTGCATCCCTGGTGTGCCAGAGCGCTAGCTGTCTTTGGTGTGCCCGGTGCGCCCCGTATCCCTGATGTGCCTCGTGTGTCTGGTGCCTGTAGTGTGCCCCCTGGGCGCAGTGCGTTCGGTGTTCCTGGCGTGCCTGGAGTGCCAGAGGCGCTTGGTGTGCTAAATGTGCCCGTGTGCCTCAGCTACTTGTTGTGCCGGGTGGGCCCCGTATGCCTGGCGTGCCACTGCGTTGGTTGTCTTCGGTGTGCCCAGTGCGCCTCGTTTCCCTGATGTGCCTGGTGTGTCTGCTGCTTGTGGTGTTCCCTCTGTGCCCGGTGCGTTCGGTGTTCCTGGTGTGCCTGGTGAGCCAGAGGCGTTTGGCGTGCCTGATGTGCCCCGTGTGTCCCGCGTGCCCTGGTTATTTGGTGTGTTTGGTGGGCTCCGCATGCCTCGTGCGCCACTGCGTCTGTTCTCTTTGGTTTGCCCAGTGCGCTGCGTATCCCCTTTGTGCCTGATGTGTCTGATGCCTGTGGTGTGCCCCATGTGCTCGGTGCGTTCGGTGTTCCTGGTGTGTATGGTGTGCCAAATGCGTTTGGTGTGCCCTGTGTGCCCCGTCTGCCTTGGGTATTTGTGCATGGTTTGGCCTCGTATACCTGGTGCGCGAGTGTTTCTTTTTGGTGTGCCCAGTGCGCCCCGTATCCCTGATGTGCCTGGTGTGTCTGGTGCCCGCGGTATGCCCCGATGTCCCCGGTGCGTTCGGTGTTCCTGGTGCGCCTGGTGTGCCAGATCCGGTATGCCAGTGCGTTAGTTGTCTTTGGTGTGCCCGGTGCACCCCGTATCCCTGATGTGCCTGGTGTGTCTGGTGCCTGTGGTGTGCCCTCTGTGCCTGGTGCGTTCGGTGTTCCTGGTGTGCCTCGTGTGCCATATGCGTTTGGTGTCCCTGATGTGCCCATTGCGCCTTGGGTAATTGTCGTGCCCGGTGAGCTCCGTATGCTTGGTGTGCCTGGCGTGTCTGGTGCCTGTGGTGTGCCGCCTGTGCTTGGTGCTTTCGGGGTGCCTGGCTTGCCCCAGGTGCCAAGTTCGTAGCATTTGCCTCATTCGGCTTGTGTGCCCCAGTCGTTTGGTGGGCATGGTGCGCCTCGTGTGCTTGGTGTGCCGTGCGTGTGTCTGGTGCCTGTTGTGTGTCCCTTGTGACCGGTAGCATTCGGTACGTCCGGCGTGGTTGGTGTGCCCGTCCCGCGCTGTGGTGGTGTTTGGTCCCTGTGGTGGGGCCCAATCGCTTGGTAAGTCTCGTGTGTCTCATATGCCCAGGGAGGACCCCGCGTGCCTGGCGTCCCTGGTGCTCGCCCGATCCACACGTGCAGCGCTGCAGGGTGGTTTTCGAGCGTGCTCGGCCGCGCTCGGACCCAACGCGGGTACACCGCTAACATGCTCACTCTTCCTGGAGCCCGCCTATGGCCGCCTCTTCACCGCCCGTGTTGGCCTTGGTGTCGGTCTGGCGGCTATGTCGTTACCGTCGCCGCATCGTCGCCGCATCTGTGCGATGCTTTGTGCTGCTCTGCATTGGTTAGCATTACTTTGCATTGCCTTTCCTTGCGTTTCATTGCTTAACTTTGCGTTGCCTGGCATTGCCTGGCCTTCCTTTGTGCTGTTTTCCAGTGCGTTTCCATGCTGCGTATTGATCTGTTTTGCTCTGCGTTGCTTTGCATCGATATGCGCTGCGTTTCACTGCTTGTCACTGCTTTGTACTGCATTGCAATGCTTCGAAATGTTTTGAGTTGATGTGCATTGATTTGCATTGCTTGGCATTGCTTGGCGCTGCTTTGTGTTACTTCGCATTGCCTTCCATTGATTTGCATTGGTTTCGTTGCTTTGCTTTGCATTGATTTGCGCTGATCTGCATGAATTGCCATGCTCAGCATTGCTTTGCGTTGCATGGCTTCGCATGGCTTCGCGCTGTTTCCCATTACTTTGGATTGCTTTGCGTTGCTTGGTATTGCTGGGCATTGCTTTGCATCGCATTGCATCGCATTGCTTTCCAATGTGTAGATTGCGCCACTAAGGTTGATTGCACCAACCTATTTTGCACTACATTGATTGCACCACGTAGACTGTATCACTCATATTGCTCTACTTGTACTTGCATGGCACTACATTGGTTGTTGCACGACCTATATTGCAATTTCTAGGCTTCAAGGAAAGAACTATTTGGGGTCCACGCTGGCTCACATGTAATGCTCATGTCTTTTTTCAAAATGTGGGAGGAAGGTGGGAGCCGAGGGATGAGGCGTGGAGGCTCCTGTGTCCCCGGACTGGCCCGGGTCCCCTTCTTGCAGGCCCTCCCCCTCCCCGCGCCTGGCAGATGATCTCCATGGGCTGGACCAGGTACTCCGAGGAGCAGGTGATGGCCATCATCGAAGAGTTGCATGTGGACCCAAGGGGCGGAGAGAGCAGCGGCAGGATGGAGGATTGAGGGGGAAGGGGGGAGATCGACTGCACGTAAGAGTGACCCTTCGCCGGAGTGACCTTTGGTGCTGGCCCATTGGGGCTCCCGGATCGCTGAATGTGATGCGGTAGTAGCGTCTTGCGCGCTTGCGTTTGGCCCCCCCCGCGGCCCCCCGAAAGTCGCGCTCCAAAGGTCACTCTTACCCAGGGTCGCTCTTGCGTGCAGCCGAGGAGAGGTCGAGCGGAGGGAGGATGAGGAGAAGGGAGCAGGACGTCAGTGAAGTTGGAGAGGATCCGAGCGGATGGTGATGATGATGAGGACGGCTCCGAGGACGACGATGCTGATGTGCTCATCCTCCTGCTCTCCCTCCTCCTGCCATCCTCCTCCTCTTGCTTCGGATCCCCTCCCCCTGTGAGGCGCGCGTCGGGCCGGAATGGCCGCCGGAGCGGCCCCCTTCAGGAGTGGAAGGGCAACAGCTACGACCTGCTCACGAAGAACTGCCACCACTTCTCCGAGGCGGCCCGCCGCGCGGCGGCTCGGCGCGCCGTCGTCGCCGTCGGCCGCCGCCGCCGCCGTCGTGGGGCGCTGGTCGCCCTGGTCGTCGGGGGCCGTCGTCGTCGCCAGAGGCCGCGATCGTCTTCGGAGGTCGGCGCGGGCCAAGGAGGGTCAGCGTCGTCATCGGAGGTCGTCGTGGAGGGCACCGTCGTTTGTGGCCGACCAGGAGGACGGGAGGAGGAGGAGGAGGAGGAGGATGAGGAGGAGGAGGAGGAGGAGGAGCGGCAGGGTCAGCTGATGTGGCAGAAGGATCAGGAGCATGAGCAGGAGCGGGATGGGGGACAGAGGGAGAAGATAGCGGGGGCAAGGGGACGAGGGTCGCGGAGAAGCGGAAGTGTAGAACGTGTAGAGATGGATATGGAAGACGAGGAGATGAGCAGCAGCAGCAGCAGCAGTTGCAGGAGAAACACGAGGAATGGAAGCAGGAGGAAGAGCTTGAGGACGAGGGGCAACAGCAACAGCAGGAGCAGGATCACGATTAGGGGCGGGAGGAACGAGCAGGAGGAGGAGCAGGAGCAGGAGCAAGAGCGCGAACAGGAGTGCAGGGAGGGGAGGCGCCGCGGTCAGCTAAGAAAGAGCAAAGGAGGGAGGCTGTAGAGGATGGCGGAGGAGGGGAGGGGGGAAGCGGGGGCGGGGAGAGGCGATGGGTACGTGAGCAGACGGCTCTCTGTCTATTACTATGAGATTGCTTTCGTATCCCTAGGGAGGCTCGGAAGCCCTTCCAGCCGCCAGGCCTGCGAGATGACCAAGTCGGCCGCGGCAGTGCCCCAATTGGCCCCTGCGTGAGCCACTGAGCGGCTCGGCGGCCCGTACACAATCGTGCTCGCCGTCGCTGCTCGTGGTGGACCCGCAGGCGCAGCTTTTCGTCTGCATGGCTGGCTGGCGCAAGCTTCGGACCAGCGGCTCACAGCCTCGTGTGCCTGTCTGCGTGCTCTGCCCGACCGGCTTACCCTGAGCAGCTTGTGGGTATGGGGCTCTCCACAACTTTCCGAACGCCCTGCGAGGGAGGCTGGGCCCCCAACGTCGGTGACCAATCGTGCCCCCCCCCCCGGCTCTCGCGGTTGTGTCAAGCTGTCAAGGGTTTTTTGTCGCAGGGGTGGCGTTCGTGTCTCTCCTTGTTTGGCCGCAGCTGCCGAGAGGTGGTGTCCAGAGTCTGGGTCCACGCACCGGTGCCTCGCTGCCGAGACCTGCTCCGGTGCGCCATTCTGAGGCGATGTTCAGTGTTTGTGTCTGTGTGCGGCTACCCCCCGCCATTCTTGCCTCCGCCCCGCCCACGCAGTACCCCCACGACTCCCACAGTCGTGGACCTTGGCGTTTGCCCCGTGCTCGCTGATGCCACACCAGGACAGAAGCGCGCCGCCGGCGCAGGCCTCTGCTCGGGTGTTGCCAAAGGTGTCTCCGGGATTCCCGGGGAGCCCTAGATGGCCTCCAGAGCACCCCTCGCCAGGCCCAGGGGGCCCCAGAGACTCTGGGGACACCGGGCGCCAGGACCACTTTTGGCAACACCCGACCTGTTGTCAGTGACGACTCCTAGTCCTTCTCGGCGGCGAGCGAGGGGGGGAAGCGAGAAGGAGAAGGCCTTCTCATAAGTTTTCGGAAGTCCCCTTGCCTTCTGAGACGTTTTCGAAGCCTTCCCCGAAGATCACAACAGCGGCCTCTGAGAAGTCTCGCCGCCTTCTGATCTCCTTCTCGTTCCCCCCCCCCTTGCGCGGCGCCGTTGTTTTGCACCCGGCGCCACCCTCACCAGCAAGCCTCGGGCCGGACGAAAGGGGGGGATTGGGAAAGGTGGGGGGTACGAAATCTGCCCCATGCAGCTGGTTTCGGCCCCGCCGCCGGGCCCATACCTCGATGCATGGCCGCCTCCCGGCGCCGGGAGGCACCGGGAAAATCAGCTGCGCGAGCTGGATCTCAAACCCCCCTCTTCTGCTCTCCCCCCCTTTCGGGGGTGGACAGGCCTCCTACCCTGACACGTCGATTAAGGAATTGGCCGCTTTCGGTTCGCGGGAGGGCGTCGCGGCCGTCATCTTTGCGGGTCCAGGTCCGTCGGCTTCGGTCCCAGGCCGTTTTCACGAAGGGGGAGGTTTACTAAAGGGAGGTTTGTCCACCGCCCCCCCTCTCGCCCGGCCCGAAAGCCTCACGGCCCAGACCTCCCCCCCCCCCCCCCCATTAAGGCCTCCGGGACCACGCGGGCCCGGGCGGCCGAGCCCCCGACGGGCGCCCCCCGCTCTCCCTCCCTCCTGGGCGGGGGGAGAGACACTCCTGGTCTGAGCGGTTCGTCCCCCCCCCCATCCTCCTCCTCCTCCTCCTCCTCCTCCTCCTCCTCCTCCTCCTCCTCCTCCTCCTCCTCCCTCCTCCTCCCCTCCTCCTCCTCCTCCTCCCTCCCCTCCTCCTCCTCCTCCTCCCCCTCCCCCTCCTCCTCCTCCTCCTCTTCCTCCTCCTCCTCCTCCTCCTCCTCATCCGTAGCCATGTTGGCTCAAGATTCCAATGTGGGCTGGCACAGCGCCAGCAGTCTTTCCATGCATACCGCTACGCCACGGCCAGCTCTGGAGTTGTTTTTTAGATCCCTTTTTTACATACTCACGCGGAATATTCCCGAGGTGTCGCGGCCTCTCTGCGCATCCGCCCGCCTGCTGAAGTGCAAAAAGAAGGATTGCCCACATGCCCGAACACGACAGAGACCGATCTCCTCGAGGTGGTATTGATCCCTGGCATGAGGCAGTTACTGGCAAGAAACTGGATTCCATCAGAGCCGAGTTGGAACAGCTCCTCTCCGCCCAGGTCGCTGCCGCCCCAGCCAAGTCCCAAGCTACTGCCGAGAGAGTCACGGCCGATGCTCAAGCCGCCTTCCTCGCCCAAGTTCAAGGAGTTGCAGGTTCTGTCGCAGCCAGACAAGACGCCTTTGAAAATGGCATTGCTGAGCTCAAGCGCAGGGTGGCCAACGCTGAAGATGCACGCCAAACACTCAACAAATCGGACGAAGAGATCAAGTCCACGCTCGCCATCGCCGAGGCCAAGGTACCCAGCCTGGACAACGCCAACACCGGAGATTGGAATCGACCTGGACACATTGGTACATGGTGGTGCGCGTCTACGGTCGACATCACCAAGGACCAACTACAACAAGCTCTCACTCCATGGTTTACAGCGGCTGGGGTGGACTTGGCAAACGTGCGCTTGAACAACGCTGCTCCTGGCAAGCGAGTAGTTTCCATCATCACTCTCTTGGGAGACGACACCGTCGTTCGACCTCGTGCTTAAGCTCTTCACAGCCATCTCCGAATCGGACGAGACTGGTTGACATCTGTAATCTCTAATGGTAACATCGACCACGACCCTTTCGTCAGCGCAGGCAAAAGGCCCCAAGCTGGTACGACAAGAAGTGCAACTCATGCGTCTCGCCAAGCTCACAGCCACCGCCTTCCCCGCGCTCGACATCCGCACGCACAGGGCTGACGCATTCCTTCCAGTCCACAACGGGGCGATCGTCCGCATTTACGTGGGCACCTCGCCATGGGAGCCGACACGAGTCCCATGGTCTGACGCAGCAGTTCGGCACGGAGTTTCTGAACAACACCGCAATGACCTGGGCGCGGCCCTCGCCAGCTCCCTCGGCAAGACTCTGGAAGCAGTGTCGTGGCGCCAGCACGCGCTGGGCGCCGCGGGCGCACGCAGACTCGAACACGGACTCCTCCATGGTCAGCTCTAACGCACAGGCACTCTTGCACTTCGACCCCCGCAGGAGAGACATCAAGCGGAAGATCTTGGTGTCGCACCTCAAGAAGCCCCCCATAATTGCTCTTCAGGAGACGCATGGGACTCGGACCTCCCTGCGCCAAATGGCCAACTCCACGGCGATCAAGTACCAGGCGTACCACAGCCCTATTATTGGCAACCTTGCCGCGGGTGGCGTTGCCTTTCTCGTGCCCAAGTACCTCCCAAAGCCTGGAGGCATCGACCAGACTGCCACGCCCGACATGCAGTTCCCCGCAATTGTTCCCGGCCGTGCTGCTCTCCTTCGCATCGCCGATGTCACGAAGCAGTGCACTCACATCCGTTTGAACGTTCACAATGACGGCCTTTCTTCCGCTGACCGTGCTACCATCAAGCACGCTTGCTTATCCGCGAACAACGAGGCGCTGGCCGACCCCGACCATACTGTTCTTCATGATCGGGGAATTCAATATCGCTGAGCACCCAGCGCGCAGTCTCACTCGACCCATTGGCATACATGCGAACAAGCGATGCCAGTACCAGCCTGCCTTTTGGAAGCAGCTTCTCCGCCTGCTGACCGAGATTGCCGCCGCGTCGACCACCCGCCGCTGCGCAGCGAGTTCCACGGGGTCTTGCACTGTTCGCTTCTTCGCGCCTTTCGCCGCCAACGCTTCCCTGCTGATCGAGACCACCATGGTGATTGATGGCTCACCTCTGAAGCGCCTTGGCCGCCCAGCCAGCGACCACGCGCCCATGCATGTTCGAATCCGACAGCGTGCGCAGCGCCCACATGCTAAACGAGGCACCCCCGCTTATCCCTTCCAGTCCAAGTCATATATGAGCGCCGTCGAGCACCTGCCCCTGAACACAGACTACGACAACCTCGCCCCCATCGGCAAGCGGAAAGCCCTCAAGGAGAACATGACTACGGCTGCCTCTTAAGCTCGCGACGCATTCACGCGTCTTCATCTTGACATCTCCAAGGAGGCCAATGCCATGACCATGCGCAGTATTGCCCGAGCGGCGTGGCACCGAGACGCCAACCCCCCCCCCCCCCCCCCCCCCGCATCCTCATCGACAAACCGACACTCGGCGCGAAGTACCTCCAGATGAACGCGACCCCAGCATCCCCGCATTGCTACTCTGTCATCGTGCTGAAGGACCCTGCGGTCTTCGCGACTGACGCCGCCAGTATCCACGCCGCTGCCTCTGATGAGCGACGCGCTCAGGCCGCCGCCGCTGCTCGTCGAGCTTTTCCAAAACAACAACAGCTACGAGGCGATAGGTGGCGGAAACGAGTCAACGCTGAGCGTAGGCAGGGGGAGTTTTGGACGCCCTTTTCCAAGCGCCTGGTGCTTGCTGGTGTCCGAATGTCCCGCGGCGTGTCTCACGCGCTGGTGAAGGGCCCAATGGACACGCACTCCGCCATTCAAGCCCATTGGGTGCCGATCTTCACCGGCAAGCACGTAAACACCAACGCCATGCATTCTTTACCTTGACTCGGCCTCCCCCCGCATGCCGACCTTCGACGCCGCGATTCCCGACGAGCACGACCTCAATTTGGCTGCGAAGGACGCTTCAGATTCCGCGCCTGGACCTGATGGCCTTCCCTATCGTGCCTGGCTCGTCACTCCCAACAGTTTCTCTATCCTCGCCGAGCTCGCTGCCCATTTGTCCAGCGGCCTCGTTATCTTGCGCGCGCTGAACCACGCCATGATGGCAATGCTGCCGAAAGGAGACGAACCCGCTGGGCAATCAGAGTGCACTCGTGAGCCTGGACAGTTGCGCCCCCATCGCCACGAAGAACGCGGATGTGAGGATCATCGCTTCCACCACAAACCGAAAGCTCAAGCCGCTGATGAAACATACTTCGCCCATCTAGCGTGGCTTTGTCCCTGGGCGACAGTTTTTGGTCAACGTTGTCGAGGTCGCCACATGCAGCCGCAAGTGCATAGCACCGTAGCACCCATCCTGATGCACTGATGCCCAAGCCCTTCAACTGTGCTTCCTGAGCATGGACATCGCGGCCGCCTTCCCGAGCCTCTCGCACGCCGGGATGTGGCATGTCCTACAGCGATGGGGCATGCACGGCCGCATATCCACCCGGATACAGGCGTTTTACCACATGCCGATCGCGTTGCTCGAAATGGGAGGCACACGCCGACCGTTTTTTCTTGCGTCAAGTGCGGTCGCACAACGTTGCCTTCTCAGTGGCACCTTCTGGGCATTGATCTTCGACCCTCCACTCATCGGCATCAACGTCTACATCAAGACAGTCCAAAGGGGTATTGCCACGGCGTGCGCTGATGAACTAGGACGCGTTCTTGCCTGACTTCGTGACATTGAAGGATTGCGACCTCACCTGTTTGCCATTGCCCAATTTGCTGGCCTGCGCCCTCAACCACGAAAATGCGCATTGACACCCGGTCTGGACCATTGCCTCTTCCGACCTGATCGACAGCATCAAAGACACTCTCGCTTACATCCACGCCGACTGGGCCCTCTTCAAGATCGAGTCATCTGCCAAGTGCCTCGGCGTGTTCATGGGTCCAGGAGCTGACGGACGCACTCAATGGTCTGGCCCTGCCGCCAAGTGGCTTTACCGTGCCCAGATCCTTGGCGAATCTCACGCATCGATTCAGAATAACGTCAATTCGTAAAACTCTTCCGCGCTGGCGACGCTCTCTTACGTTGGCCAACTCTTCCCTGTTTCTGAACTGATACGCAGCCGCGCGATCCATGTCCTCCACCAAAATAATCCGTTCGCCGCACTCGGCCTTCACCAAGCTGGACGCACTGGGTCTGAAGAACTGGGCTGGAGCTGACATCCCCACGGGCGCCGAGGTGCTGATGAGTGCGACGCTGTGGACATCTGCTACTACCATCAAGAGTTGGCCTCCGCTGATAGACATGCTTAAGTGGTCCGCCACGGGGAACCTCCCCATGGTCGCGACGGTGAAGGGGCACTGGTCTGCTGGGTGTTGGGCCTCGCCCTTCTCGATCGCCAAAGATCTCCAAGCGGCGAAGAACGGCGCCGCCTTCCCAGCGGGCAAGGGCTCCATCTTCATGGCGCTGAAAAGAATGAAGAACGCAGTCGATGCGCGGCAACAACTTCTTGAGTGCTCACCGCAGTGCTGCCGCTTTGGCGCTTTCTCCGCCACGTCGTCCCGCTCTTACCTCAATCGAGGTACTCGGCCAACCTTGAGACCCACCTCAGGAGGGCAACTTCGACATCACCATCGTGAAGGGGCTGAAATCTTGGTCCCCCGTGCACCCCCATGGCCGCTGACGGGCAAGATCCCACAGCAGGAGACGAACACCAACTGATCAGCCCTGCTACTCGAGCATTACTGAACTCTACGATTTCGATTTCTCATCGGACGACATCAACACCTGCTACCTTTTTTTTCCTGCCCCCACACCTGATGAAAACCTAGATGGCCATATCGCTGCCGTTCGTGAATTACATGTTCTTGCTGAAGTACTTGCACATTGGGCCTCGGGCTGGCTTCCCGACCTGTGCATCGACAACTGGGACCACACGCTGCGCCGAGACATGGGCTGGATGGACTGGTGCGAACAATCTGTGCCCCGTCATCTTCTCCGATGGAGCATGCGCATCCTCTACACCGCCGCGTCGGAAGAAGACCTCCGTCGCCGCGCTCGCAACATATGCCGACAGGCCTGGCACGACTCGGACGCTAACCGCTATGGCAGGGCGGTGTACATGACGAGGATGCCGCGCTCATATGACACACAGGCAGCGTTCAACCTGGCGGCCGAGGAACAACGTCTACATCGCCAGTGGAAACATATGGCCGGTTTCGTCTCCGACCCGTCTGACAACGCCTACATCGCGGAGATCAATGAGCATCTACACTTAGATGCTGGCTAATTCAACGACCTGACCGCCTTATACCAGCATCCGAACAGTGTCGAGACCCATTGGCGGCGCGCGCGGGCAGTGATTGCCCGCGTGCCCCCCTCGCGCTCCTGGCCTACGGTGAAGACCCTGGCTGGCGCCTGGTCAACATCATGCCGTCTTCATGTCCAACCTGATCGGCGCCCTTGCATATACGGGTGCAACGCGAACTACGCAACGAATAGCATCTCGCACTACCTCATCTGCCCTAGACAGTGGTACGCATTGGCATATCCCAGGGGCCGCCTCTCGAACTGCCTCCTGGCCCGCCTCGGGATGCACGGCAGCTGCCACACCATCGACCCGAACAACGAGAACCACATTTCCCACGCGATGGTCCGCTTGGCCGTCGCCTGCCGCGTGTACCACACATACAAGGACGCGTTCGAGGCCTCGTCGTACAAGCATGTGAGTGAAGCGCGCGCCGCCGCACGCCGGGCCCTCCGACTCGGCGCATCCCCGCACGGAGGCTGTAGCGCGGGCCTGCCGCCGGCTGCTGGTCAGCTTTTCTCTCCTCCCGACCGTCCGCCGCCCCGCTCGTCCTCACGTGTTCCTCTCCTCCTGCCGCCCGACCGTTCCTCTTCTCCGCGTCGAAACGTAAACTACGCAGTGGGCACTCTGCCTGTGCCGCCCCGCGAGCCACCTGACGCAGCCAGCGCAGGTGAAGGCCGCTAGACGTTGACTCGCCCCCATCCAGGGTTCGTTCCTGGAGGAGAGGATGAACAAAGAAGTGCCAGCGCGAAGCAGCAACAGTAGGATATCCAGAAGGATGCTGCGGAAGAGAGTGAGGCGGAGGGGGAGGAGAAGGGATTGGTATATGGAGATGGGGAGGGGATGAAGGGAATGGGCGAGGTTTGACAGCGGTTTCGGCTGTCTGGGGCCTCCCATGGGTCATCTTGGTATCAGTCTCGGCGCTTCACATGCGCCTGTGTTGGCTTGCTGTGCCCTCCTAGACTACTATCGGGGCCTCTTGGCCCGCCAGTGGCCTTCTGGGGGCCGCCTTGGGCTGGTTCCTGGCTCTGTGGGGCACTCCTGTGCCTCCTAAGGCCGTCCTGAAGCTCCGTTGGAGCCAAAAGTATGGACAGCTGAACATGCGTTTGCCCGTTGGGGCCTTGTTTCGGCGGCGCCCCATTGGGGCAGCATGCGGAGGCAGACCGAAGGCGGCGGGGCCTCTCAGAAGCGTTCCGGCGGCCTTCTGAGCAGCCGTCTCTGTTTTCGGAGACGGGTCAGGACACCGATCAGAAAGCACGAGACCCTCCGAACATTCCAACACGGCCCGCCCCTTCTCCCCCCCCTGGACTCGCCGGCGAGCTGCGACTCTCATATTGGGGCCTGCGGTGCGCCTCAGCGCCTCAGGCCGCCAGGGACCTCTTGAGGCGCCTTGGGCTTGCATCCGCGATCGGTCTGG
Organism: Prorocentrum cordatum; assembly: GCA_963575745.1. Taxonomy (NCBI): domain Eukaryota; class Dinophyceae; order Prorocentrales; family Prorocentraceae; genus Prorocentrum; species Prorocentrum cordatum. Next base: position 136,461 of record CAUYUJ010000436.1, read on the forward strand.
CCTCTCCTCCTCCTCCTCCTCCTCCTCCTCCTCCTCCTCCTCCTCCTCCTCCTCCTCCTCCTCCTCCTCCTCCTCCTCTCCTCCTCCTCCTCCTCCGCCTCCTCCTCCTCCGCCTCCTCCTCCTCCGCCTCCTCCTCCTCCTCCTCCTCCTCCTCCTCCTCCTCCTCCTCCTCCTCCTCCTCTGGGCCCGACATCAACGGAGGCGAGGTCGAGCAAAAGGGCCCCTTGCGCCCCCCCCTGCCGCCCCTCTCGGCGTCTGCAAAGGGGTGTGGTTGCGCCGGGGTGTGGCCGGCGCCTGGCGTCGTGGGGACTCGAGGGGCAGCCGCGCTGCTCTCGTCGGGCCTCTTCGGGGCGCGGCGGGGAGCTCTGTCGAGGTCCTCGCCCGCTCCTGGGGGCGCCGGTTGCGAACCACACTCTCCGCAAACCCCTCCCTTCGAAGTCGCTAGCCCCTCCCCCCTGCCGAAGTCGCAAAGCCGCCCCCCCCGCCCGGGGGGATGGCGCCGGGGAGCCACCCCCTGACGTGCAGCGCGGCTCGATAACGTCGGGCCTCCGAGGGTCCTCACCGGGCCACAGTAGCGATTCGGGATGGCACAGCGGCCCCCCGGGGAAGGGGTCGGGATATCCTCAGGAGGGGAAAAAAAACACAGACACAATTAATCGTCCACTCCCAGGAAAATATGGGAAAATATGGGGAGTGTGGGGGAAGACAAAAACCAGGAAATAGAGGAAAATATGGGGAATCCTTTTATTTGTGTGTATTCATTTGTGTGTCCCAGGGCCCCTTCATATCCGGGGACCACGTACAGTCAACCCGCATAGCAAGGATCAGCGACTTTCCAAGGTTACGCTCGCATCCTTGGCCCCTCGGCCCATCCTCAGCGACTTGCGCTGGCCAGCCTCGTTCGAGAAACGTGCACATGGCCTCCAAGGCCCTTGCATTCTTCTCGCGCAGCCTTACTATACGGGTTGGCTGTGCGCAACAGATCACGACATCCCATCTCTAGGACGGGAGCGGGGGCCGTCAATTGTCCACTCTTTGC
>CAUYUJ010000436.1:150000-157500 GCA_963575745.1 Prorocentrum cordatum
CCACCTTTTGAAAAAATGCCCTCCATCCGTGAAGCTCTGGCAAGTTGTTTGGACAAATGTGCGCGGCGCTACGGCGAGAGCCACAGTTTCAAACCGGGCCGTCTTCCATCCGTGAAGCTCTTGCAGAGGTTCTAAGCCGAATGTGGGTGGCGTTGCGGCGAGAGCCACATTGTGAAAACGGGCCGCCCTCAATCCGAGAAAGGCTTTGATGTTTTTGTTGATACGAATGTGCGCGGTGCTAAGGCGAGAGCCACATTAGAAGCGGACCGCCCTAGATTTGTGAAATTGCTGCCAACTTTTGAGCTTCAGGGTCATACGTGATACAGAAGTCTCTGGCGCAACGCACGGCCCGCCCTTCCGACGGGCCTCGGGGTGAGACAGGGGGGGAGTTACTTATGAGGAGAAGGAGAACGGATGAGGAGGAGGAAGAGGAGGAGGAGAGGGGGAGGAGGAAGAGGAGGAGGAGAGGAGGAGGAGGAGGAGGAGGAGGAGGAGGAGGGGGAGAGGGACAGCGAGGTCGAGGCATCTTGGAAGAGGATGTGGGTTCTGGTGCGGGGTTTCTGGGGGGGCGTTCTGGAGTTCGCTGGGCGGTGCCGCGACCGATCCCAGGGTTGTGTCCCCCGGCAGGCCGTCAAGTTCGCCGGGCTGGTCTCCGAGTGCCTCTCGCAGGGCCTCGTCGTGGAGCTCCGCCCGGTGGGGGCCGCCGCCACGCGCCACTCGCTCCGGGCCCTCTGCGCGGGGAGCGCGGCGGCCGAGTTCCAGGCGAGCGGCGGCGTCGTCGTCGTCGCCGCCGCCGTCGTCGTCGTCGTCGTCGTCGTCGTCGTGACCCTCGTCGCCGGGACGGGACGGGGCCGACTCCGCGCCGACATTCGCGCGCACGCTTCCCTTCCTGCGCAAGGCCGCGCGCACGGCTCCACGGCCAGGCACTCTCGGATGGCGTCCCGCGCAGCCGGTTCTGGCCCCCACCGCGCCTCGGTGCGACACGCCGTCGTCCATTTCGCGGTCCCCAGGCGTCCACGTGCCGAGCTTGTCCGAGCTTCCCGCCCCGCGGAGCGGAGCGGCACGCCATCCACTCGCCAGGCATGCGTGTCGCTGGGGCCGCCGTGGCGACGCGCTGAGTCAAGGTGCCCGATCGCAGACCTCCCAGGTGGCGTCCCAGCAGGTGGGGTCGGAGGATTGCGCCGCAGTGCCGATGCGTCGGCGGTGCGGCTCGATGTGGAGCCCAATCCTCTTCACGCCGACGCCGCCGATGCATCGCCGACGCACTGGCGGTGCGGCGCGACCCTCCGTCCCCGCCTATCCTGGCCCCATTTGGGAGGCTTTTTGAGGCACTATCAGTTTTCCCTTGGACAGCGCATGTCCACATGATGTATCTTAGCAGTTGTCTACACTTTGTGTACACTTGCGTTTGTAGTCCGGCGGGGACAGACCAGAGGATGTATTAACCGTGCAGTGCTGCCAGACGAAACACTTACACCTGTACCGCATGACTTTGCCTGACGAAAAAGTGTGTACATGGCAAGCTGGTGTCCGAGGCCCGCCAGCGCGGTACTCCTTCGTGCCCGTCCGGGCGCCGGGCATGTCGTCCTGGCACGCGGCGGGAGGCTTTTTGAGACAGAGTGTGCATGGCCAGCTGGTGGCCGAGGCCCGTCGGCGTGGCACTCCGTCGTGCCCGTCCGGGCGCCGGGCACGTCGTCCTGGCAAGAAGCGGCGGGAGGGACATCGGGCCGACTTGCGCCGACGTTCGTGCGTCAGCTTGCCCCGCGTGAGGCAGCGCACGACAGGCCCGTGTCGTGCCGCCTCGGCGGCGAGCGGCGACCCAGGCGCGGGCGGTCGAGGTTCGACGCCCCCAGTGGCCCAGAATCGCCCACTGTGGAAAAGATCAGGCGATCGTGAGAGTCGCCGATCGTTCAGGGTTGAAGGATCCACGAGGTGTCAGAGACCGACCCTCGCCGAGAGCGTCGCGGCGCGGACCTATGAACCTGCACCGGGCGCCCTCTTCCTCCGCCAGTGCGGCACGCTGGCGGTCCGCGCAGGTCGCGGCGTCGAGCCGCGAGGTCCTCTCTGGTAAGGCCCGTTGGCCTCCGTCGCTCGGGGCTTGATGCCACGTGCACGTCGGGTGCCCGTCAGCATGCTAGTCCGTCATGTTGTCCGAAGGCCTGGCCAGAGTGAAGGGCCGAACGGTCCTTCCTTGTCCCTGCGTGCGTGGCTGGAGTGGGATGATGTGGTGCAGGTTCTGGTTGTTTGTTTGTTGTTGTTGAGGTCTAGTTCCGCAAACAGTGTTTGCACTTGGGGGTTCGTATTGGTGGAGTGAGGAAATGGGCCTGACTGTCGGTCTGGGTGCTATATTGCCGCCGTCGCCGCCCCGTCGCCGTCTCGTCGCCGCCCGTCGTCTGGGCCTGAATGTCGGTCTGGCGGCTCCGTTGCTGTTGTCGCCGCCCCGTCGCCGCCTCGTCGCCGCCCGTCGTTTGGGCCCGAATGTCGGTCTGGAGGCTATGTTGCCGCCGTCGCTGCCCCGTCGCCGCCTCGTCGCCGCCCGTCGTCTGGGCCGAATGTCGGTCTGGGGCTCCGTTGCTGTTGTCGCCGCCCCGTCGCCGCCTCGTCGCCGCCCGTCGTTTGGGCCCGAATGTCGGTCTGGCGGCTCCGTTGCTGTTGTCGCCGCCCCGTCGCCGCCTCGTCGCCGCCCGTCGTTTGGGCCCGAATGTCGGTCTGGAGGCTATGTTGCCGCCGTCGCTGCCCCGTCGCCGCCTCGTCGCCGCCCGTCGTCTGGGCTTGAATGTCGGTCTGGCGGCTCCGTTGCTGTTGTCGCCGCCCCGTCGCCGCCTCGCATAGACTTGCTGTTCTAGATCGGAAATCTGATCTACCCCCCCTCCCAGGGCTAACGTGTCACATGTTCGTATTGCGTTCGTTTTTGACTTTGCGTTTTCGTCCATCCGAAATATGAATCCATACCATCCCAGGCAGTCCCGTTGTCGACTCCCCTCCTCCTGGTCAAAGACTGTAATACCATGCGCGCACACTTCTCCATCTTCAAAGGTCTTGTTTCAGTAATCCCTTGCAACAGATGGGACGAAATGCACACGCGCGTGTCGTTGCACGCGCACCCCGAAATCGTTCAAAAACCTTAGGTGTTGTAAGGATTTTGAAATCGAGTGTCGCGAAACACATATAAACATACCAATGATTTCGCAACAGGGATTGTCAAAACAAGCCTGCGCTCGCGCTATTGCGAATTCTGAAATACGCATCCGGCTTCCAGCATGCTCACAAAATGCGACCAAACGTGCCCCCTGGCGCGCGCATGTCGACATCATTCGAACGCCCTTGTGCGCGTGCTGGCGAGGGCACGATCCCTGTCAAATCATATCGCGCGGGCCACTCGAGCCCATCAGCCGCGCGCGCATGCCGAAATCCTTCCAGAGCCTTCAGCGCCGACACCTAGACACCATCATCGTCGTAGGCGTGGTCAGCATCAGCGCCATCATTGGCCTTGCCGTCGCCATCGTCATCGTCGTCACCAGCATCGCTACTATAGTCATGGTACCGCGTCGAGTCGCCCTGGTACTGTCGCATCGCTACTATCACCAGTTGTCGACGTCGCCATGGTACCGCGCACGCTCGAGTCACCAACTCGCACTACAGTGCCCGCGCGTCAGCGCGGCCTGCGAGACGCGCTGGGAAGCCCCCAGCGGTCAGCGCCACCGCGGCCGCGTCGGTCGCGCCAGACTAGCTGGCCGCTCTGCGCGCGAACCTGCGCGCGCTGGCGCGGCCGAAGCGACGCGCCAGCCAGTGCCAAGCAGTCATTGCAATTGCCGCTGCATGGTGATCGTTTTGTTTTCATTGTTTTGCCTATCGGCGCGGGCCCTGTACCCCACCCTTTGGAGCAGTGTTGGCTGTTTTTGACGCCTGTTTCGAGCAGGTGTAGTAAGCACGGGGGGCCCGCCCCCCCACCACCCCCGTGGTGGACATGCGAATCGCTGTTTCGCACAACTGTGCAGTGGGTTTTCGGTGTGGCCCTCGGGAACATAAGCTAGGGACCCCAGGGCGCCGCATGCGTTTTTTCAAAGCATGCCCTTGGGTAGCCAGTTGTTGTGGGGCCCCGTGGAATTGCAGATCCTTCAGGTCCCAATCGGATTCTACATGGATTCAAATTGGACTCGGATTCCCCCGTAGGATCACCCCAGAAGTCTCCCCCATAGGACTCCCCCATAAGATTCCCCATCGGACTCCCACGTAGGAGTCCCGCTTCAGATTTCTGCATCGGATGATCACATAGGATCCACCCTCCGTCTCCCAATACGAATCATACATGGGGCGCCCCAATTGGATCCCCCTGGCCTCTGGAGCGCCCTTGCGGATCCCAGAGCCATCAAAAGATTGCCAAGGATCTGTGTATCTGCGTGGTTGGCATCTTTGATTCCAATTTCGGGGTCCACGGGTCTGCTTGGAGCAAATTGTTTTTCTCTGGCGATGATCGGGCGTGGCCGGGGAAGGGGGGAGGGGCTTGGCAACGTCAAGATTTGCGCCCGCGGCGCCTGGGAGTGACTTGGGATAAGTCGGACAGCCAGGATTGGCAGGTAAGCCGGGAACTGCTAGGGACAGCGAAGAGCAGGCGTGTTCGAAATCTTTTCTCAACCGTTCCTTTGGGGAGTCAATGATTTTCAGGCTCCAGTTGTAGGCGCCCAGCGTGTTCGGGTGATGCCATCTTTTCTCCAACCATTTTGTGGTGTTGGGTCCTCGTTTTGAAGAGACAGCGCCCCGCGTCCTTCCATCCTTCCCGCCTCCTCCCGCTCCTCCATCCCATCATTGCCTCTGCCCTTCACCCCATTTCGGCACATCCCTCACGCATTTCGTGGCTCGAATAGGGAGCTCCACCGAGGACCCCAGTGGCTGCGCTCGCATGGCACCACTGCAGCCTTATTTCGGCACATCCCTCACACGTTTCGTGGCCCCAGAAAACACGAATGAGGCCTCGTCAGACAGCGGATGAGCATACTAACGCGTCCCAACATGTGCAAGGCACTGTAGGCGATTGTGGGACTCACAGGCGCACGGGCGCATCGATCGTGCTCGGGGACATGGTAGCACTGGCAAGATCCAGCATAATTGCCGCGCTTGCATGCGTACGGAGCACAGGGGCATAAGAGGAGTTGCCCAGTACGATAGTGATTTAGTCGTCAACAAAGGCATTGGGTATCGGTGCTAGTGCATATTTGGCGTCATCCGACCTGCTTTCCAGATACCTGGCGCTGCGAGTTGTTCGATGCTTGGGCTGGCCCCTGGACCTCTCGACCCCTTTCCCAGGGTTTTTTTTTTATAGGGAAAGAAGCACATTGTCATTTCGGACACCGCAACATTCATTGATGTTCTTCTGGTTTTGAATGATTTGGGCTTCTTGGCCGGTCCCGAGGTGGCTCCCGGAGCTCTTGGAATCGTCGTGTGGCCTTCTTGGGTTCTCTTGGAGGCATGATAGAAGTCATCTTGAGCCATCGTCGGCTTTCCTAGGCCATCTGTGAGGCCATCTTGGGGCATTGGGAGCCCTCTTGGAGCCATCTTGGGCGAAAAAGGGCCCTCTGACACCTCGCGGCCTGCCCCTGTCCAGATCCAGGGGGAGAGGGTAGGGGGAGGGGTCAAGATATCCTTCCCGCCCGCAAGCCGTCTCGTTCACTCCTACCCGTCCTCCCAACACACAAGTAGCACGCGAACCGCAGCGTGTTCAGCGGTAGTCTTTGGATGGACAGCTATTGGAAACCCAAACAGGCCCCAGCTGCGCTACGTTGGGGCGAGGTGCGCCAGGCACCTTGTGGCCCAAGCCTGCCGGGCACGCCTGGTGCGCCAGATGCGCCACGTGATCCACGTGCGCCATGTGTGCCGCATGCTTCAGCCGCGCCAGGTGCGCCGCGTTCGGGGCACGCCAGCCTGGTCAAAAATCAGTGCGCGATCGCGCCGGGTTGGCCATCATAGCTTTTGGCGGGCCTGCGCATAGCAGGCAATACGCCAGCACCCCCGCCGACTGAGTCAAAAACCACCAATGCACAATGATCGCGCTGGGGCGCGCGCATGATCCAGATTTTGTTCCGAATTGCACTTGGTATTGTTTTTGACAGGGATGCTGGCCCTGCGCGAAGCAGGCAACACGCGGGCACACCGGCAGTCCTTGTCCAAAACGGTACAAAGTGCTCGCGGCCCCCCTCGTGCACGACCCAAGATTTTGCTTCACAGTTGTTTGACAGGGAGGGTGTGGGGGGGCCGCATTGGTCCCGGTGGGTTCTGGTCGTCTGGGGGAGTGGGTGCGTGTTAAATGTAATAGTGGCCAAATCTTCCCCGAAGGGGAAGAAGGGGAGTGGAAGAGGAAACGTCCTGAACCGCCTCCGCCCAGAGGGCTGTGAGGGACTTGTTGAGAACGAACAGTCTTAAAGTGATTGTTGTTTGTTGTTGTCGCCGTCCTCGCGCGCGACTCACCCGCGCCCCCCCCCCCCGCGACACCCCCGCGACCCACCCTGCGCCCGCCTCCTCCTTTTTGTCCGCAGCTGCGGGGTGGCATGCGTCCTTTCACCCGCAGCGTGCGCTGATGGGCTCCCCCCCGCAGCGTGCCATTGACCTTCTTTTGCCCCCTCCCCGAGGTCTCCTGGGAAGCGGCCGACGCCGCCGCAGGGCCCGGCGACGCGCGCGGCGCCGGCGCGGGCACGCAGGGCGTCGTGCGTCTGGAGGCCCAGAGAGGCCGCACGGGCCCCGCCGCACGGGGAGGGGGTGCGGACCGCGGTCGGGAGGAGGAGGAGGAGAGGGAGGAGGAGGAAAGGGAGGAGGTGGAAAGGGAGGAGGAGGAAAGGGCGGAGGAGGAGAGGGAGGAGGAGGAGGAGGAGGAGGAGGAGGAGGAGGAGGAGAAATGGAGGAGGAGGAGGAGGAGGAGGAGGAAAGGGAGGAGGAGGAGGCCTCAGCTCCCGCGGAGCGCAGGCGGAGGCGCCGCCCGCCCCGCCCGCGGGAGAGGCCCCGCAGCGCAGCTCTCCCCCCCCCTCCGAGCGGCGCGCCCGCGGGCGGGGCGGGCTGTGCCTCTTGCCCGCGCCGCGGCGTCACAGGGCGACGGCCTCCTGGCTGCGGTCGGGAGCTACGCGCGCCATTCAAAGCACCGTCTGGAAGGGCGCGGGCGAAGTCGGCGATCTCGAGAGCCGTGAAGGATATGCCCACAGACACCTGGATGCAGGGGACAGCAGCAGGTGAACGCCGGCAGCTGCCAGAACGTTCGGGCCCAGTTGACTACGGACACAGTGGCTGGAGCGGTCGACAACGCAGGGCAAGAGAAGGCCTGGGGCGTGGAGTGCAAGCAGTGGCGAGGCGTCCTGGCTCGCCGATCGCCCTACCACCAAACAAAGTTCAGTTCTGAGGAACGGTTTGTGGCTCCCACGAAATATGATTAGAACATGTCTGTTTTTGTTTTTGTTTTTTGTGTAAAAAAAACACACACACACACACACAAACACGTACACACACATACACACACAA
>CAUYUJ010000436.1:160000-190541 GCA_963575745.1 Prorocentrum cordatum
CATCCAGCTGTTCGACGTGCGATGTCCCAGATCTCCGACGATATTACTACCCAGATCTCTGAGACTCCCAGCTCTCCGCCGATATGATTGGTTCAATCTGTCAGTTTGTCCTAAATGTTGGCCTCTGGGGCTCGTCATTTGGCCCAAAGTACGGATCTGGGCGAAAATTGCCTCCAAGGAAGGGGTCGGGAGCCTGATGTCAGCGGGGGAAGGGGGGCCAGCGCCCGCGAGATGGGGGTGGGCTTATGAGGAGGCGGCGGGGCTTTAGAAGGCGGGGGGGGCTTCTCAGAAGCCTGCCCTGCTTCTTAGAGGCTTTCTTGGAAGCCTCTGAGGCCTCACAAGAAGGTTGCTGCCTTTTAACAAGAAGACCCCCGCCTTCTCAGAAGCCCACCCCCTCGCGCCACCCCCTGGTGAGCGCCACCAGTTCTGACCTCGCGTCGTGAAACAAAATGACAAACGGGGGTGCCCTCGCAGAGACCCGGGGCCTTCAGAAAGCGGCTCGGAATATCTTATATGAGTCCAGACCTTGTCAAAGGGTCGAGACTTTTGGGGAAGACGTCGGATGCTCGGGGTCTCGGGTTGGACGAAATTGGGGAGCAGGGAAATTTGGGACTGCTGCATGCATCTGGTTGCAGCCCCGCTGCCGTTCTCTCCTCAATGTATGGGCGCCACCAGCGCCAGGAAGCGCCGGGAAAACCAGCCACTTAAGTTGATTCGCCAATTTGCCCTTCATGAATCCCTATGTCGTCCGACACGAACAGGGGGCAGTGACGGTTCCCTCTCCTCCTCCTTCTGCATAATTTTCTTCTGGCATATTTGCCCACTTGTGCTGTCACTCAGATAGGAGGCCCTTGATTGATACAGTATCAGCAGAAGCTCGCGCAAGAGGCGGCGGCGAAACCCGACAAGTTTCTTCACATTCCTCCTCGTCTTCCTATTACTCCTCCTCCTCCTCCTCCTCCTCCTCCTCCTCCTTTCCCCTGCTTTCTGGGTCGGTGGGTCGGAGCTTTTCCGGGACCGCGTCCAAGACCCCGGCACGGGAACCAGCCACCCCCGTCTCCCCGTGCGCCCCGACGCCTCCGCCAGCCGCGTCCGAGCCGGCCCGCCCCGTGGGCGTCGGCGCCGTCGCCGCAGGCGCTCAGGGGCGCGGAGGATGCTGAAGCTCGCGGGAGCCGGGCTCTCGTGGGCGAAAGAAGACGTCCGCATCCGCGGCCTGGCTGGCTGGCGAGGCCCTTGGGTCGCGCCCCCGCGGGTGCGGGGTGCGCTGTTGCGCGGCTGCCCTCCGCCTGTGAACGTGGTTCTCCGTGCTGCCGCGCTGGCCTCGCCTCTGCAGGGTGGTGCCCTGGGTTGCCGAAGAGAAAGCAGCCTGGTACTGTGGTCGCGCCACGGGTTGCGCACTGCTTTGCTGGGCAACATGCGGTCTGGATCGACCGCGCCATACGGTGCGCCCCCTGCGGCCGATCAGGACACGGCATAGCGTTGTCTGCGCCGTATGTTGCGGCTTCGGCTGCTGAGCATGCAACGACCTGCCATTGGCCGCCCCATGAAGCACAATGGCCTCTCAACGATTGCCACCAGAAATCGGTTTCGATTTGTGTTCGTGTAGTGCGTGCGGGCGAGGCGAAGTTGCGTGGGCGCGCGAGAGGAACGACCCCGCCTTCGCTTGGGCGATCCTGATGCAGTGGACCACCGCTCCGCCCCCGGTGGGCGCGCGATGGCCCGGGGTGTCCTTCCGTGGTGTCCTGTGGTGTCCTGTTGGTGTCTGGTCGGTGTTCCGTCTGCGGTGGGCGGGCGGTGGCCAGGGATGTCCCGTCTTGGTATCGATAATGAAGGCGCAAGTGACATCGATAATGAGATTGCTCGAACGGGATGGGTTTTGAGGTCAAATGTGAGATCGACAGTGAGGTCGATTGAGACATTGGTTGTGAGATCGATCGTGGGAGATGTCGGTAGTGAGATCGATAGAGGAATCGATAGTGAGATCGATCATGAGGCAGATAGTGAGATCGGAAGCGATATCTATAGTGATATCTACAGTGAAATCGATAGTAGGATCTATAGTGAGATCGACCGAGTGTGATCGATCCTGTGCGGTCGATGCTGGGATCGATCGAGTGAGATCGTTAGCGGGGACGATCTTGACATCACATAGCAGCGCAACATCGTCCTCACGCGTTGCCGCCGACTCGAGGGCGCATGTTGCGCCCGCAGACAGCAACCAACGGCACGCGATCGAATGTTGTTGCACACAGAGGTTGCGTGGAAAGACTGGGGGTGGAGGGCAGGCAGAACAATGCAGGGAGGTGAACGGATGTGGCGGAGGAGAAGTGGAGACAGGGACCATAATGGGATGGGAAGAAGGGATGGGCATGGCATCGCACACGATAATGTCATATTGAACACATGTGTTCGGGCCGCGCTGAGCACCACCAACAGCAGAGCAAACATTCAAAGAGCGATTGACATCCAAAGCACCCTAGAAAGCCTGAACGCCGTCTTCATATGAGCACGACGGAATGAAGTTGCAGATCAAGTGTCGCTGGGCGTCTAGAGTTTAGCGGCGAGCCAGGTGGTGCAATTGGCGAAGAAGGTGTCGATGGAGCTGCGGAAAGGCCAGGCCCACTCGCAGCTGCTGCCATCGCCATCTACCGCTCGTCCTCGGCGTCGTCCTCCTGCTCCTGATCTTGCTCGTGCCCATGATTATCATTTCAGGCGTAGCCTGGACTTCCCCAAACAGTGCTTGTACTGTTGGGTCCTGTCTTCGGGCCGTTAAAGACTTGCTCTACCGCCTGGACTTGCCGCCGCCTTCACCGCCTAGGTTTGAGTATAAACCTATGTTGTAAGTATAGATCTGCGCATGTATCGTGGCTGTGTATATACAGGTATGTGTGTAATAATGTACATGTATCGATGAGCTGACATATGGAAGCTGAATGACACCTGCAGAATTGGGTTGGGGTCCCAGGGGGCCGGGGGAGCCCTGATTCGTCCTGCGGTCGAGTTGGCAAGCCAGAAGGACGAAGAAGGGGCGACGAGAGGGCCCAAGAAGCGCCAAACAAGTTTGAAAACATCCCAAAGGTATGTCCAAGATGCCAGCTCACATCTTTAATGCAGCCCGCAATATTTCAAACGTGCACGAGGGGGACTCCCGACAGAACACCCAGAGGCAACAGTCACTAGTTTCCGTCGGCGTTATAAAGCCTCTTTTGCGTCTGGTGGCCCAGCAGGGCTCAAGAGGCCCCTCAGACGGGCACCATTCCGTCCGAAGAGGGCCCCTTTTATACGGTCCAAGACCGTCCCAAGGCGGCCCAGCGGGCCTCCAAGACGGCCCCATGCGCGTTCCCCCAAGGAGGCCCCAAACGCCGCCCAAGACGGGGAGGACCACGATCCGCAGCCATGTTGATGCAAGGGCTCAGGCCGTCGTGCGCTCAGGCCGTCGTGGACATCGCAGCAGGGCAGGCCAGGGCTGTTGGAGAAGCAGCACCGCGAGCACGGCGGCGCGCCCGAGCGGCTCTCGCAGGGCGGCGCCGGGCCCCGCCCCCCCCCCCCCCCTCGTGCGGCGGAGTCCGCGCCCTGCCCTCGCCGAGCAGCGATTTCGGGCAGCTCGACGGGCAGGCGGGGGGGGGGGCAGGGCTCTCGGAGCGCCTGGAGCTCGTGGCGCAGTCCGACCCCCGCACCCGCCTCCTCCTCCTCCTCCTCCTCCTCCTCCTCCTCCTCCTCTTCCTCCTCCTCCTCCCATGGATGCAGGAGGCTCGATGGCTGGTGGGGGCAGGGCTCGAGTGTCGCCGCCCACCCGCTGGCCCGCGGAGCGCGCCAGGGGCAGTGCCGAAGGCGCCGCCAGGGGGAGGCCCCGCGCGGAAGCGAAGAGTCGGCGAGAACCTCGGGAGAGCGCGTGTCGATGCAGCTCTTCTGGCTTCGATCGCCGCAAGAGCTGGCGGCCGCTCCGCGGAGTGCTCCGTGCTCCTCCCTCTGCTGCAGGGCCACTCGGCGCGCCCGGGAGCGCGCGGGAGGGGGGGCAGGAGGAGGAGAAGGAGGAGGAGGAGGAGGAGGAGGAGGAGGAGGAGTAGGCCGAGATGGATGAGGAGGAGGAGGAGGAGGAGGAGGAGGAATAGGTCGAGATGGATGATGATGGTGATGATGATGATGATGATGATGCTGATGCTGATGCTGATGATGATGATGATGATGATGATGATGATGATGATGATGATGATGATGATGATGATGATGATTGATGATAATGATGATGATGATGATGATGATGATTCTGATGTGGAGGAGGAGGAGAGGAGGAGAGGAGGAGGAGGGGGGAGAAGGAGGGGGGAGAGGAGGAGGAGGGGGGGAGAGGAGGAGGAGGAGGAGGAGGAGGAGGGGGAGGAGGAGCAAGGCGAGGAGGAGGAACAGGAGGAAGAGCAGGAGGAAGAGGAGGAGGAGGATGAGTAGTGGGATGGGTTGAGGAGGAGGAGGACGACGACGACAAGATGGCCCCCTCCCTCCTCTCAATATTCTATCTTCTTCTCCTCGATCTCATACTGTCTTCTTGTTGACACTCGACGCGGTGACGGTGCTGTGCTCACGGTACCCCACCCGTCGGCAGGCCAGCAAGTTGCGTTGAACGCGTACCTCGACGCGGATATCGCCATCAGCATCTTGTTGAAGGCCCTTGGCCTTTCCCCCCTGACCCTTCTCGTCCTCATCACCCTTTTCTCTGCTCTCCCTTCTCCTCCCCCTCCCATTTGGCTACGCTTGCTCCTCCTCTTCTCATCCCCTTTCCGCCCAGTCCGCCCCTCCTCCTGCTTCTACGAAACCCTCGGCCTGATTCCTTGTTAGCATATGCTCCCACTCTGTCACCTAATCCGGCCGAGATCCCCCCCACATCCAGGGGTGCCCATCTTGCCCCTCAGAAATCACTCGAATATGACTCCGGAAGATTATCTCTTTGGTGCACATGCACGTGTCAATCGACGATTCGCGACGGTGATGATGCCACGATGCAGGGATGCCAGGCGGTCATGAGGACAGCCTGCCTGGTTTCCAGCATGGCAAGATCCCAGGATTCCAGTATGCCTGTGTGGCCAGTGGGATCTGCGCGACATATGGGGCCTGCCAACACTTGGGGCCCGTACGACCTGTGTGGCTTGTGGAACCTGCGGGATTTTTGCAACCTTTTGGAGTTGTGGGGCCAGAGCGGCAGGCGGGAGCTGTGGGACGTATGGGACATGTGAGCCGTGTGGGGCAAGTACGACCTGTGCGACCTGTGGGACCTTTGAGACCTGTGAGGCTGGGACCTGTGCGACCTGTGAGGCGTGTGAAACTTGTGGGGCCTATGGGGACTGTTGGACTGTGTCAGACCTGCGGGGCCTCTGCCTGGATGTCCAGGGATGCCATTGATGGCAGAGATGCCAGTGATGCCCAGACGCCAACATTCTTGTATGCCAAGATACCAGGATGAGAGCGCAAACTTAGTCCAGAGTCCAGGAGGAAGGTTTTGGGAGCACGACGAACCTGAAGTGGCCTCTGGCTTGCTTTGGGCTTTCAAACATAGTTCCAGGAGAAGATCTGGGATCACGAAGGGCCCGCGGTTGTTCACAGTTGGTTCCAGGTATGCAGCATGAGCCCCAGGTGTGGCTTGCAGCTGCTTCTGGACACACGAAGTCAGGACTGGAAGTGGGGTCCTGGGGACTCGAATCTGAGAATGCCTTTTACTGTCACAGGGTACACCGTTGCCCGATTCGAATCAGTAACATTGAGTTGGGGGGGGCATGGGGAGGGGGCTCGCGCCTGAGACTTCCTCGCAATCCAGTCGCAAACAAGACTTCCTCACCACAAGTGTTTAAGTGTGTGGGTGCGCAAGTGTGCGATTGCGTATGGGTATCTTGATATTGTTGCTGTTGGTGATGGCGACGACGGAAGTCATGATGATGATGATCATCATCATCATCATCATGCTGATCATGATGATGAGCCCGATGATAAACACGATGGTGATGATGATGACGATGATGCTGATGATGATGATGATGATGATGGTGACGGTGTTGGTGATGGTGACGATGATGATGATCGTGATAACGACGATGGTGATGCTGATGAGAGTGGTGGTGATGCAGATACTGATGATGCTGACGATGATGATGATGCTGCTGATGATGACGATTATGCTGATCCTGATCTTGATGCTAATACTGATGCTGGTGCTGCTGCTAATGATGACGATGATGGTGAGGATGGTGATGCTGGTGATGATGATGATGGTGATCATGATGCTGATAGCGATGATAGCGATGATGATGATGCTGCTGATGATGATAATGCTGATGATGATGATGATGGTGTTGGTGTGGTGCATCTGATGATCATAATGCTGCCGCTGCTGCTGCTGATGATGATGATGTTGATGGTGATGGTGATGGTGATCGTGATGATGAGGATGAGGATGAGTAGGAGGATTATGATGATGATTATGGTGAGGATGATGCTGATGATGAGGATGATGCTGATATGGTGGTGATGCTGATGAAGATGGAGATGGTAATGATGATGATGATGATGATGATGATGCTGATGATGATGATGATGATGACGATGACGATGGTGATGATGATGATGATGATGATGCTGATGATGATGATGATGATGATGATGATGATGATGATGATGATTACGATGATTACGATGATGTTGATGACGACGATGATGGTGATGGTGATGGTGATTGTGGTGGTGACGGTGATGAAGTGAGTTGGGAGTCAGTGGGACGAGGGATGCGTGATGTTTGCGCGGGGTGTTTAGGACAATGGTACTGCCGCTCTGGATCTGGCGAACAGTTCCGAATCCACGTTTTCTTTTTTTTCACATGGACGATGTGTCGTCGGCGTTGCAAAATGCGTGGTGGGAATGGCACACGGCGCACACTGTGCGCGTGTGACAAGGTACGATACGGTATGCTTCCCCTATCATCATGGACGTGTTGTCGTTGCTGTTGCAGAATGCGTGGCCGGAGTGTGACGGGGCGCGCATGCCGCGCGAAAAGGGCAACATGTCGCTTTCGCCTCGGCGCCGCGCTCGTTGTTCTCGGGAGTGGAGCTCCCGCTCGGGCGCGGCCCGCGTATCGCCAGCTGCTTCGTCGACGCGCGCGCGGGCGAAGATGTCGCTCTCGCTTGGGCGCCGCGCAGGTTCCGCCCGAAAGTGGCCGGCCTGCCCCGGCGTGGCGGACATGCTTCACTCGCCAGCAGGACGTCGGGGCGGGGCCGCGCGCGAGCGAGCGGCTCGTCGCCCTCGCCAGGGCCCCGTGCAGGATTGCGCCTGGAAGTGGTGCTCGGCGCGGCGCGTGCTTGGCGTGCCGGGTCGCGTGAAAGCGGCAGCGGGAGTCGGGCGGCGGGTGGCAGGGGGGGGGAGGGGTGGTCCAAGTGGGGGGTGAAGACAAGGGCCCGAAGAGGCCCTGTAGGGCCCCTTTAAAAGCCAGCGGGGGCCCAAAAGGGGCCCTGCAGGGCCCCACGCCGCGCAAGGACTTCCTGAAGTCCCCCCCCGCTCGTGGGCGCCTTCTGTGCGCTGGGCGGGAACGCGTTGCAGTCCAAAAACACCAAGTTGTGCCATCGCTGATTGTCATGTCACGGAAGGGGGGGTGGGCGTGGAAGGGGCCCGCGGTGTCGTTCGACCCCTGACTCTTCCCCTCTCCTCCTCTGCTTCCCGTCGGCATCCGCCCCCTCGCGCCCGTAGGAGAAACTCACGAAAGGAAGGAGCAGTGAGACCCAGACCTCTGGCGACTCGGGGGAGCTCGCGCCGAAGCTTCTCGCGGTTTTCCCAGGGCCAGCGCTCGTGGCGCAGAGCGCGGCCGCACTGTCGCACCCTGCCCCTGTGCCTTCGGCATCGCAGCCAAGTGGCCTCCCAGACGTCTCCCTCCGACTGGGCATGCTGCAGACCTGGAGGGCCCCACGTCGGCTGCGCGCCCCAGGGGGGGGAGGCAGAGGGGCCGGGCCTCCTCAGCAGGGTTCCGGAGAAGCCCTGAGGCCCTCGGAGAAGGCTTGGCCCCTCCCACTTCCTTCCCTGAGCCGAGGGCCCCGCGGGCTCCCGATGAGAGGAGGAGGAGGAGGAAGAGGAGGAGGAGGAGGAGGAAGAGGAGGAGGTGGAGGAGGTGGAGGACAAGGAGGAGGAGGAGGAGGAGGAGGAAGAGGAGGAGGAGGAGGAGAGAGAGAGGGAGGACGAGGAGGAGGAGGAGGAGGAGGAGGAGGCGGACCTCTCCGTCCCTCCCCTCGCGCTGTCACGCCTCGCCCCCCTCCTGCCCGGCGGGCCCGGCCCCGCCGCCGCGCCGAGGCGCTGGCCACGGAGCCCAGGAGCGGGCGGGGCGCAGGGGAGGGGCGTCCTCCCTCCAGCGGGGAAGAGAGCTTCGGGGCCTCCCGAGGAGCCACGCTCGTCCTGGAAACAGCGAGCACGCTGAAGTTTACCAAACAGACAAGACGAAATCGGAATGTTGATATCCGGAGCCCTCTTGGGGGGGCATCTTGGGGCTCTCGCGGTGCCGAACATCCCAACCTGAACGCCAGAACCCTAACACCGTAGCGTGTACGTTAAACCTGACATCCCAACCCGAACTCAACCACCGAAGCCCGAACACCCCAACCCGAGCACCCTGACTCAGACACCCGAGTCGTAACACCCAAACCTGAGCACCAGAATTCCAAAGCAGTAGCACTCGAATTCCCCATCCGAACGTCCGAGCAAGTGTACTTGGAGGCCTCTGGCAAGCCCCCTGGATGCCTCGCACATGCACGTGCATGGCCTCTCTGGGCCTTCGCGGGGGTCCTCTTGGGGCCTTTCTGAACAGGCATCCAGCCCTCTTGAGCCTTCCTGGGGCCCTTCCGGGCCGTCGTCTTGCCGGGCTTTGGCCGTTTTGGGGCTCTAATCCAGAAGCCGCATTAAAGTGATCATTGAGGCCCTCTGTGACAGAGGGGGTGTTTTTCGGATGCCCTCTGTGACAGAGGGGGTGCGTTCGGAGGCCCTCTGTGACAGAGGGGGTGCGTTCGGAGGCTCTCTGCGACAGAGTTGCTCGTCATCCCGTTCCTCGTCATCCTGCTTCTTGATTTCGGATATGTCATGCTACCACTGCGCTCATCATCTTTGCGTCTGTGATCCTCGTCGTGTTTTTCCATGCGTCCTTTTCACAATTTCCACCACATTATCCTCCGTTGCCGTTCTGGCCCGCCATCTACCTCGTCACTCTCCTTCGTCTGCATGTCCTTATTATTTTCCGCTCTTTTTTCGCCTCCCCTCTGGTTCGATTTCCGCTCTTCGTCCACTTCGTTCATTCGTTTCCAACCCCCCTTCCTTTCAAGTTCTCCGCCGTCCAATCACGTCGCGTCGTCCGCCGCCGCTATGCTCAAACCACCCCGCGCCCGTGGGATCGCCCGCGAGCACCGGTGCAGCTGGGCCCGTCGCGGCCTAACGCGCGCCTGCGCCATCGTCTTGCAATGGGCGATGCAGGCGGATACACATGGGATGGCGCGGGAGGATGGTGGGATAGCCGCAGCAGCGGCTGGCGTGGCTGGGAGGACGGCCATGATTGGTCAGCGAGGGGTTGGAGAGACTGGCGACAAGACGGGCACACGCCAACGGAGGACGCCAAATGGCGCGATGGCCCTGCCGCCGCAGCAGCGGCGGCGGTCTCGCCTCAACGGCCGTCTCGCTTCGCCGCGCTTAGCGTTGTGAGCCCCCGCGCCCCTGGTCTCGGCAAGCCCGAATTCGATAATTTCGTGAGGGCTGCCCTCCGAAACGTACCAGAACTTGGGAACACAGTTTCAGGAGAGGGGTCGGGATCCCGAGCCGCGCCTGCGGCGCAGGAGCCCCGCGCCACCGCAGCGGCGGCGGCGCGCGGGCCCCAGGATTTTGAGAAGTTTGATGTTAATTATTTTTTGAGTTATGAAGAGAGGCTCGGCACTTCGTTTAAGCAACACAATCAAGCGTTGAAATGGTGGCGCCATCTGAATGAAGACCCAACTGCCCCGTTCGAGTCAGAAGCCAAGTGGTTTGACAATGCGAAGCCCACCATGGTCGCTGTTTGCGACCACGGTGCGAGGACGAGCTTTGGTTTCAAAAGCGACGAGGAAGTCCCTTGGCGGTGGCAAGAGATGGTGGCGACGCTCAGGGAGGAAGATATCAGGGAGGTCGTGGAGGGGCCCCGCAGCAGCGGGGCTCTGATCGGCTGTTCCCTCGAAGTCCGGCCAAACAGCTACGACCACATGCGTCAGAGTATTGTGCGCGCGCGACAGTTCGCGGGGCAGCGGGTGAAAGTGAAGCTGCCGATGTGGGATTTCGTGTTGCACCGCGACGACGGGACAGGCGTCCGTTTACACCCGCACTGGGGCGACAGGAAGGTCGAAGCTCTGCCCCTCGTCCCCCACGCGGACACGGTGAGGCCACCAACCGCGGGTTTGGGCGGGAGCGACGGGTCAGGAACTTTTCGCTGGTACAAGGACCTCGGTGTGGAGCGCAAGGTCAAGTTCGACGCCGCCAGAGAGAAGGGGAGGCCGACGCCCTCTCAGGGGCCCCGCAGCAGCGGGGCCGCGGCGTCCAGCACCAGGCCCTCGGCGTCCGCAGCAGCGGGTGGCAAACCGTAGTTTTGGTACCGAATAACTCCCCAGACGATTTGGTTTCGGAGTAGATGGCTCCGCAGCAGCAGCGGGGCTCGAATGAAGGGCGCGTTGCATTTCTGCAGGGGCGCGCGCGTCGGCCGCCGAGATCGGGGGCGCTCGTGCAGGCGCCGTGGCGCGATCTTCGTAAAGAAGTCTTCCCTCTCCTCCCTGTCCCCCCATCCCGCCGCCCTCAACGTCGGCTCCTCGCCGCCCGTTCCTCGTCGCTCCACGCCTGTTCGTTCTCCTCCAATTTCCTCTCCCGCTTCCTCGTTCTCTCCTTCCCATTTTTCCCTCCATCCCATTGCATCCCTGGCACCCCAGCGAAGTTCGCAGTTCGAAGTTTGAAGTTCGGAGTTCGAAGGTTGCAGTTTGAATTTCGAAGCTTCGCACTTCGAGGTTCGATCTTCGAACCTTCGTCATCTCGTCGTCGTAATCGTCGTCCTCGTTCGTCGTCGTCGTTCCTCGTCGGCGTCGATTGTCGTTGTCGTCGTCGCTCGTTGTCGTCGTCGCCGTCGTCGTCGTGGTCGGCGTCGTCGTCGTCGGTCGTTGTCGTCGCTAGTCGTCGTCGCTGGTTGCCGTCGTGGTCATCGTCCTCGTCGTCGTCGTCGTGGTCGTCGTCGCCCTCGTTGTCGCCGTCGCGGTCATCGTCGTCGTCGTTGTCGTGAAACGCCCCACGTAGGAGGAGCAGAGAAGGGAGTAAGGAGAAATGAGCACGGTGGAGGGAGGAGGGAGGATTGAACAGGAAGAGGAGGGTGCAGATGGAGGTAGAAGGGATGAGGTAGTTCAGAAGTGGGAGCAGCAGACTGGCGCAATGGGAAAAGCCATGTGAGTGCAGGGAGGGATGGAAATGCGATAAAGTGAAGCCGCAGCCGTTGCAGGTCTGCCTCCCGCCGCGCCCGCCCGCCTCCGCGACTGGAGCCGCGCAGGAGCCTCTGCCGAAGTCTCCGCAGCAGCGGGGACTGCCAGAGGAGGCTCCTTCGCGGTTTTTGCGCCGCTATGGCGAGCATCGCGGGCAAGTACGACGTCGATGACTTCGAGCTCATCACGACGGAGGGCAGTGTTTGGCACTGGGCGACCATGGTGGCGCGGTTTCTCCAGTGGCGCAATCGTTGCCGCCATGCACGCGCCGTTGGAGTGAAGGGCCAGATGCTCGTCGACCAGGCGCGGCAGATGATGGAGGATGCGCGCCGTACCGAGGAGATGGGCAAGATGATGCTTGAGATGTCGAAGCAGAAGGTGAAGGACATCCCAGGCAATATTCGGTACTTTTGCCGCCAGCCGCACCAGGGGAGCTGAGCGGCGATCGGAGCTGGGCCGATAGAGGAGGATGAGGGGGAAGAGGAGGGGGGATGAGGAGAGGAGGAGGAGGGGGATGAGGAGTTGGAGGCAGCACGCGCACCCGCACTAAGAGCCGCCAGCCGCGCCCGTCTCCGAGCATGAAACCCGAGCTTGGCTGGAAGGGGGGAGGGCGGTAGCAGAAACAGCGCAGGACAGGGATGGGAGAGGTCACGCATCCGCCGCATTAGCGGCGGTGGTACGACAGTTCTCATGGCGGCGCGGCGGTCGCTGAGAAATGGAGCACGTGCGTGGGCCTGCGTGCGCTTAATTATGAGTGGCTCTCGTCCCCTCCCCTCCTCTTCCTCCATGAGATCTCTCTCCTGGTGCATATCCCCTGCCAGTGCTCGTCCTGCTCCTCTATCCGCCCCCCTTCGTCCGTTCCTGCCACCAGCCACATGGGGCGTTCTCAATCAACACCCCATTGGGTGTCCCCATGTGAAGGTTGCCCTTTGTCATGAGGGCGGACTCGCAAGAGCCGAGTCGCTGAAGAACTAGTAGTTTGGGGTCCGAACAGCTCCCCAGACGATTTGGTTGTGGAGTAGGTGGCTCCGCAGCAGCGGGGCTCGAATTAAGGGCGCGTTGCATTTCTGCAGGGGCGCGCGCGTCGGCCGCCGAGATCGGGGGCGCGCGCGCAGGCGCCGTGGCGCGATTTTCGTTTTGAAGTCTCCCCTCTCCTCCCTGTCCCCCCATCCCGCCGCCCTCAACGTCGGCTCCTCGCCGCCCGTTCCTCGTCGCTCCACGCCTGTTCGTTCTCCTCCAACTTCCTCTCCCGCTTCCTCGCTTTTCCTTCCCATTTTCCCTCCATCCCAGTCCATCCCTGGCACCCCAGCGACGTTCGCAGTTAGAAGCTGGAAGTTCGGAGTTCGAAGATCGAAGTTTGAATTTCGAAGCTTCGCACTTCGAGGTTCGATCTTCGATCCTTCGTCATCTCGTCGTCGTAATCGTCGTCCTCGTTCGTCGTCGTCGTTCCTCGTCGGCGTCGATTGTCGTCGTCGTCGTCGCTCGTTGTCGTCCTCGCCGTCGTCGTCGTGGTCGGCGTCGTCGTCGTCGATCGTCGTCGTCGCTAGTCGTCGTCGCTGGTAGCCGTCGTGGTCATCGTCCTCGTCGTCGTCGTCGTGGTCGTCGTTGCCCTCGTTGTCGCCGTCGTGGTCATCGTTCTCGTCGGCGTCGTCGTCGTCGTTGTCGTGAAACGCCCCACGTAGGAGGAGCAGAGAAGGGAGCAAGGAGAAATGAGCGCGGTGGAGGGAGGAGGGAGGACTGAACAGGAAGAGGAGGGAGCAGGCAGAGGTAGAAGGGATGAGGTAGTTCAGAATTGGCGACAACGGCAGGCTCTGATCGCAGCGCGCAAACTGCGTGAAAGCTCCTCCGCAGCAGCGGGGGCCCGCGTGATCAAGACTCTCGCCTTGACCTCGAAGGCTCGGTCGCCAGCGCTTCCTGTCCAAGAGGGCTTCCCAGAGGAAGGCCGCCCGCACTTCCCATCGGAAGAGCGCGGCCCGAGCCATTCCAAGCCTCTTGTGCCCCTGCTGTACGACGACGAAGACCAGGTGCAGGAGGGGCAGACAGAGGCGCGCGTGAATCTGGCTTTTGCTTCCCTCGTCCTGCGCGCGGGCGCCTCCCTGTCGGATTGGGTCGCAGCTGTCAGGGACAGGCGCGAAGGGGTCGTCTTAGTCTCCTTCGAGCCTGGTGCACGCATCAATCGCGATCGGCGGAAGCAACATCTCGACGATCTCATCCGCCAAAGTGGCTTCCACGGGGAGGTCGCGCGCGAGTGCGTCGGGGCTCTCCTCTGGGTTCCCGAGCGCGTCGAGCAGTGCGAGGTGCTTCGCTGGCACTGCCACGGGAAGTTCCTGGTTCAGGCCTGGTCGGTGACCCTGGCAGCGGTGGCTCACAATCCGAAAGCAAAGGAAGGCAAACTCTCCATAGCAGTGGGGGGCGTGTTCTTCCGACACCAGACGAGCCTCGCGGGACACCCGTGGCCCGAAAACTTCCGCAACGGGCTGCGGAACCTGGCGTTGTGGAACCGAGTGCGTATTCTCGCTGGGATCTTTGACGCAGGCAGGGAGGATCTTTCGGAGCTGCTCAGAAGTTGCGGCGCGTCTGGTACAGGCGTACTCGGCTTGGCTTTGCGGTGTCCGACAAAAGGTTGTCACGTGACGCACCCGCGCTACATCGTGATTCTTGGCCCCGCTCAGGTTCGCGAGTGCCCTGCGGGCGGGCAGCCTGATCTGCCGCACTGGTTGAATCAGGTTTCCCAGCCTCCGCAGCAGCGGAGGCTCCTCACCAGCCTGCAGTACCGCCAGTTGGATTGGGCGGCGCGTCCGACCTGGGTCAGGCTCACGGACGCGGAGCGCAAGGAGCAGGATACATATGACTGGCCGCACTTGCACAGGGTGATCCACAAGGCCCAGGATGCGAACCGCCTCACGGAACATTGCCACACATTGTTCGTTTTTATAGAAGCCAAGAACAGGAAGTCTGGCAAAGGCGCCGCGGCCAGGAAGAAGGATCGGAAGCGGGAAGCCAAGTGGGAAAAACAGCGGGGAGAGTGGGCGGAGACAGAACCCGAAGCAACAGCCTCAGCAGCAGCGGAGGCGCACGGAGACCAGGAGGAGGCGGAGACATAATCTGAAGCAGCAGCCTCCGCAGCAGCGGGGGCGCGCGGAGCCCAGGAGGAGCTTGAGGGCGACGGGCGCGACGCCGTGGACCTCTGCAGCCCCGCGCCGCCCCAGGACGAACAGAGCAACCCTGACAGAGGTGAGGGGGAGGAGAAGAAGGAGAAGGAGAAGATGAAGAAAAACAAGAAGAAGAAGAACAAGAAGAAATATATCAGGAGCAGAACCCCAAAGAGGACGAAGCCCTCGCAGCAGCGGGGGGGCAGCCGTTCCACACGCAGAAAGCGGGAGCAGAGGAGCAAAGACCGAATGAGGAGAGTGCCCTCGCAGCAGCGGGGGCGCAGCCGCTCCAGACGCAGAGGGCAGGAGCAGAGGGGGCGCAGCCGCTCCAGACGCAGTGGGCAGGTGGAGGGCGGCGACCGCAGGGCGGCGTGGGCAGGGCGGTTCCTGCCCACGCCGCCCGCGCACCCACCCCACACAGGTCAGGTGATGCTGAGGCCGAGGGCATGGCGCCCGCTCCTCCCAGGCCAGATATGCCGTCCGCCAGGCATGCCGCCAATGATGCCACCACCACCGCCATCTCCCCCGCGTGGAGGAGGACGCCGCGGGGCCCCCCCGCTGGAGGAGACACCGCACCCTACGCCACCGCGGCTCGTCCCGAGCCAGCCGCCGCACCCTCCGCCGAAGCGGCTCCTGCCAAGAGAGTCGCAGACGCCCCGCCCTCTGGCAGCGCCGCTCGTCCCGAGGCCGCCGCCGCAGCCTCCCCCGCCGCAGCTCCTCTCCAGGGAGTCGCCGCTTCCTGCGGACACGTTTGCGTTCAACAGTGACGCGTTCGAGGCATTGTCGCGGCGCCGCAGCCCTTCAAGCGACTCCAGCTGACGGCGCGCGGCCGCGGAGACCTCCGCAGCAGCGGGGGTGGTCTCCGCAGGGGTGGTCTGCGCAGCAGCGGGGGTTAGCATAAGAGATCTGAGGCGCGGGCTCGGCGCGCGCGCGCGCGCGAGGAGGCAGGCGCTCGCATTGAGCGGCTGAAGAAATCGTGGTCGTTGTCGCCGTGCTCGTCGTCGTCGCTTGCTTTTTGCTGGGGGGGAAAGGAGGGCGAGCAAGAGGAGGAGGAGGAGGAGGGGTAGGGGCCAGGACCGACACCGGGGCCGGGACCGGGACCAGGGGGAGAGCGGGACCGGGACCGGGAGCGGGACAGGGGCGGGGAGCCCTGGACGAGCAGCAGAACCGACCACGGGACCGGGACCGGGACCAGGGCCGGGACCGGGACCGGGACCGGGAACGGGGTTGCTGGTCCCGGTCCCGGTCCCGTGGTCGGTCCTGCTGCCCGTCCTGGGCTCCCCGCCCCTGTCCCGCTCCATGTGTCACCTCTTTGTCCCGCTCCCAATCTCTGCCGTGCCGTTTGGGTTCGAGATCGCCAGCCATGAAGGTTAGGAAGCCCGACGCAAGGATCGGGCGATGCCGCGTCGGCGAGAAGAGGAATAGGAAACCCGACACAAGGACGGGACGATGCCGCGTCGGCGAGAAGAGGGGTTTTCGGAAACCGGACCACATACCTCATTCGAGCAAGCGCGCTGGGGCGGCGGCTCGACCCACGGCGGTGTCGGCGGAGGCGGCCGTGCGGCCGCTAGCTCGGCGCAAGGCGAGCTCCAAGAAACAAACCCTCGCAGTAGCGGGGGCTGCTGTAGCCCTCGCAGCAGCGGGGGCTGCTGTCTTGGAGCGTGGTGGGTTGTGGGATGAGAAGACTGCTCGGAGGACAGGCGTGGAAGATGACGATGGGTTCGATCAGGCACTTTGGTACCGCGACCATTGGGGCAACTGGTACAAACTAGGGTCCAAGATGCCGCCAGTCGGCAGCTCCTGGCAAGAAGGCGCCGACCCCCTTCGCATGTAATTACGGGGCGGATGAACACGACAGTGCCCCCACATGGTTGATTGTACGGTCCTCAGGATGACCACGACATCCCGAGCGCACAAGGGGAACGCCCCTCCGCAGCAGCGGAGGGATGTCGCGAGAATTTCGCCGAGGGGGGGTGACCTCGGCGGAGGGGCGCACTCGCGCGCGCGCGGGGGAGCGCGGTTTCGCGCGTCGCGTGCGGCATCGCATGCGGTGTGGGGGAAAACACGACATCTGTGCTGTCACCTGTGTCCTGCTCTCTCCTTTGCTTCGCTTCCCCTTGCGCTCCCTCCTGCAACCTCCCGCCCGTCATTATGTCTTTGTAGTGATCATCGCTTCCATACACGCAACTCTCACAGCGCCCCTTTCTCTCGCAGATGGGTTCGGGGTGGGCAACCTTTCTCTCACACAGGGGGGGGCCGATGTATCAATGCTTCTCCTGTTCAGGCGGATGTGCGCGTATCGAAAAACTGAGAAGGCCGCGTCGACCCGCCGTTCGTCGCCTCTCTCTCTCTCTCTCTCTCTCTCTCTCTCTCTCTCTTTCTCATTGTCTCTCCCTCTCTCTCTCTCTCTGTCTCTCTCCCTCTATCTGCCTTTCCTCTCCTTCTCCTTTTGCTCAAGCGCGGGCAGGCCGCGGATCCGCGAGGCCCCTCCTTCTGTCCGCGCGCGCGACAGGCACTCGTGCTTTAAGCGGGGCCCCGCAGCAGCGGGGGCAACCGTCGCGGAGCATCTGTTTGGGAAGCTGCCCCCGCAGCAGCGGGGGCGCCTGGATAGATGTCCGAGGACATCAAGTCAGGTCCCCTGAATGATGCCGCCACGTTGCGCAGCCGCTATGCCTTGAAGGACTCCGAGGGCCAGCGGCTGAAGGCCAAAATTTCCTTGGAGGATATCTGCGTCCACCCGCAGAACAGAGGTGGGACGTGCCCCTCCGCTGCCAGAGTGGTTAATCTCCTGTGTGGCATTCTGAAAGACAGGTTCCTCTTGAACGAGGCGCAGCACGAAGCAGTGGTTGTTCAGGAACTCCCTGCGGGGAAGAAGGCCGATTACGAGCGCCTCCATGGCAGGCCGTACACGGCGCACGCGGACCACACTTGCAGAAAACGAAGTCCGTGGAGGCTCTACGCTCGGCGTACACAAGCTTGTCAACGTTCAACTACGGGGCGCTGAGCCACTGCACCCTAACCCTTGGTCTGCTGAACCTCAAGCACGGCGCAGTGTGGGTCATTCCCGAAGACCACAAAGGATGTGGTTTGGAGGAGTTCCAGACAGGTACAGGTGGCTCCTGGGATATCCCAAAAATGCGTCGCGCACCGAAGTTCACAGAACTCATGGACGTGCTCGATAACGGTTTGCTTTGCGAGGTGCTCTCGTGGGAAATTCACTTCGATGCCGTCTTCGCGCAAGGCCCCGCGATCATTTCCGCGGCCCTGAACGACCCACAGGGAAAAGGTGTGACCTCTCACGAAATCGAGGTCCTGACGTCCGTCGCTGATTTCGTCGCCACCGCAGCAGCGGCGGGCAAGAAAGCATCGTGCGGATCTGAGACAGGACACCCCGTGAATATCTCGTACGAAACTGTTCTCAAGGCTTGCGCGCAACGACATCCCGAGTACGCCAAGGCCAAATGGTTCGAGGACATGTTTACTTTCGTCATCAACGTGGGGGCCGCATCAGGGCAGCTCATACCGCAAATTCTAGATTATGATCGACGTTGGGTGGATCACAAAATACGTTCCCTGGCAGCAGCCACCTGGAGCGTTCTCAACCAACTCCCCATAGATTGTCCCCATGTGAAGGTAGCCCTTGTCATGAGGGCGTACTCGCAAGAGCCGAGGTGCGGACAATGCCCCGCGCCGGAAACGGCTTGGGGACACAGCGAGGGCAACAGTCGGATACAGGAGCTCAATTCTTGATTGGGTATGTCCGTCGCAAATTGGCCCCCGCAGCAGCGGAGGCCCACGGGGGGGGGGGGAGAGCGCGACTTTGACCGCGGGGGCGGTTCTGACTGCGACGGACACCTTCTACCAGGTGTACGTAAGGGTGAAGGCTAACAAACCACGTCTGGAGGCAGTTGTGGAGGCCGTGTGCGAGACAGTGCGTCCGCACTATGCTGGAGTACGCGAGGCCTGGCAGAAAATAGAAAAGAACGCACAGAAAGAGTTCCCGCTCCCTCCTGCGCCGTGGACCGACAAGTTGCCCGCGGCCCCCGAGAAACCCGCTGGCCCTCGCAGCAGCGGAGGTGGCGAGGGCTCTCGCCCGCAGCCAGTATTGATAGAGTTCAACGAAGAAGACAAGCCTCTGAACAGGCAGATGTCTGAAGTGTCCAAGCCCGTGAACAGCCTGATGGTGGTCCCAGTGAAATCGTGGCACGCTTCGGCTCCGTCTGGCAATCTCGACACAGACAGGTGGCACCAAGCAAGCATCGCGGAAGTCATGACTGGCTTCCATCGTCACGCGGACACTTGCGCCCAACCCGTCCAGATGCAATATGACGTTCAAGCCAAGAGTGTCCATGTGGTGGCTACTGGGGACATCGCCGAGGGGAAACTGATGCTCTTCCCTTGCTGCCCCACCGCGAAGATTTTCCCGAAAGTCTCGAGCAATCCGCGGGCAGTGGAGGTGCTAGTCGGTGAGAAACGTCCGACTCCTGTCGAGAAAATGGAAACATATTGGGCACAACCTGATTTCAAATTACCAGAGCTGGAGCTCAAGCCCGCGCCGCAGGAAGCGGCCTCCGCAGCAGCGGGGGCTGCACAGGGCGAGGCGCCCGTGGGTCCGCAGCTCGACGAGGCGGCCCCCGCAGCAGCGGCGCCTGCACAGGGCGAGGCCGAACAGGAAGAGAATCCGTACCAGTTTAAGTTCGGAGGTACCGAGTCCTTGCACTTCTTTTGGGGAGTTGAGAGGATGACACCAGAAGAACTTGCCCGAGCCCAGCTAGTGCAGGGACAGGAGCACTGGAAGTTCAACGTTGCACTTCAACCGCACGAGTTCCAGACAATGACAAAGTGCCACCCAGGCGCCCCCCTCCGCGTCTGCAGCGTGCTTGTCCCGTGCATGCACAACACGGTGCCGCTGGTGCGCGGAGATCGGCTGATGCTGCAGATCACAAAGGAGAAGAGGGCCACCGACACCCACAAGGAGAAGCAGGCATGGCAAAAGGAGCAGAAAGAGCAGGAGAAGAAACGGAAGAAGGACGCCGAGGAGGGACGGAAAACCCCCAAGAGCGGCAAGATGACAATCCCTGGCCAGGGGGCCCACTTCGTGTGATCCCGCCGCAGCAGCGGAGGGTGCGCGAAACGGAGCGGCAGATGACAGCGGCCGATGATCCACCCGTCGCAGCCCGCAGCCGTCAGCTGGAGGGGAGGAGGAAAAGGGCGGGGAGAGGAGGTCGAAGAGGGAGGGGGGAGGGGGGCAGCAGAAACAGCACCAGACAGGGATGGGAGAGGTCACGCATCAGCCGCAGTAGCGTCGGTGGTACGTCAATTTTCATGGCGGCGCGGCGGCCGCTGAGAAATGGAGCAAGTGCGAGGGCCTGCAAATGCGGAAAATGTGAGTGCCTCTCGTCCCCTCCCCTCCTCTTCCTCCATGAGATCTCTCTCCTGGTGCATATCCCCTGCCAGGTCTCGTCCTGCTCCTCTCCCTCTATGTTCGTCCTGCCCTCCCCTCGCGCCTCGCCTCCGTCTCCGTCCCCCCTCGTCCGTTCCCGCCTCCCTCCCGTGTCCTGTTTTCCTCTCTCCGTGCTCATCGTCCTGCTCATCGTCCTGCCGTCCTGTTCGCGGGACGCTCTGTGGGACAGGGGGGCGGTCGAAGCACACAAGGCCGAACCCCTCTGTGACAGAGGGGGGGGGCGGGTCGAGAGCCCCTCTGTGACAGAGGGGGTGGGGTCGTGCGTTTCCGCGCGCCCTCCTCTGTGAAACAGGGGTGGTCGTTCGAGGACGCCCCCCCCCCTGTGGGACAGAGGGTCGGTCAGAGCACACAAGGCCCCCCCTGTCAAGGGACAGGGAAGGCAGCTGTGCTCGTTCGGAGAGAAGGAGGGGGATGGGTTGGATGAGATGGAAAGAAGCTCGTGGAGGGAGCATGATGCGGATGAGGAGTAGGAGGATCTGTTCGAGACGAGGAGTCCGCCTTCCATAGCCGTTTTCAGGCGGTTCACTTTTGAGGGGGGCCGACGCCTAGGACGCGCGCGCCTTCGCAGCAGCGGGGGCTTGCGCACGGCGGCATGAAACGCAAGGCAGAGGACGCATGGCGGGAGGTCGCTGTCGGGAAAGCAGCGCGCCAAGATGGCGCGAGCATGGGGGTGCTCTGCGTGACGGGCGGGCTGTGCCGAAATCACGAGGGAGCAGCGGGATTTGCTCTGGAATGCGAGGAGCGCTGTGTTGTCTTGGGCGGCGAGATGAGCATAGAAGCCTTCGTGCCCGTCGGAAAGCACCGCCTGTGGATGCTCAAAGTGGTCGGTGGCCACAGTGCCGTGAAGGGCGCCTTGAGCGAAACAAACTTGTTAGAACAATTGTATGAGAAGCTTCGCGCTGGAGAAGGATGCAACGTGGATGAAGCGGCGACTCCTGTGAAAGAGGCCCCCGCAGCAGCGGGGGTTGCAGCAGGGTCTCCCGCAGCAGCGGGAGAAAAAGGTCGGGATCCCATGGCGGATCTCCCTGGCACCGTCAAGGCCGCATCGAAAGCGAAGAAAACCCCTGAGGAACAGAAAGGGTTTCCTCGAGGCACGCTCTGCAGAGTAACCATGCCAATGTCTCCTAAGCCAGATGAGGCCGACACGAAAGAGATTTGTGTGTATGAGAACAAAGATGGGCAACTACTCGTTCATAGTCAGGACCTGCCTTGGCTTCTGCATTACCTGCACGAGGAGAGCCAGGGCAAAAGCGTCCCCGAACCCAACGACGACGACGAGGACGACGCTTTGGACGAGAAGCGCCCGTGGACCACCAGGTGGTGCCCGTCTGGGATGTGGACACTGGAGGTCAAAGGAGGGCCAATGGCAGGCCGAACATGGGCCTCCAGGATTCAGGATCTGAACGAGGAGAAATGGTCCACAGGCGTGGCGTTGACGGAAGTGACGACGCCCTTGAAACAGTCCACCCGTGCGCAGCAAAAGCAGGTTCTTCTAGCGTTCTTGGAGGACGTGGTCCAGAAAGCCATCAAACAGGACACAAAGCAGTGATGCCCTCGTTATCCGCTCGCTGGCGCGCGCCGCAGCAGCGGCGCGCTGACCGCTACAACGGCTTTTTTTGTGCAAACAGACTCGGTGCATGCACCGCACCAGCGGCGCGCTGACCGCTGAGGTGGATGCCTGCGGGTTCCTGTCGACTGGACAGGGGTTAGGGCGCGCGCGGGGGATCGCGAGCCTGCGGCTCTCCAGCGCTCGCGCGCTAGAGGACAAAAAGGAACTCGCGGAATCTGGCGAGGACGGGGCGGAGGGGTTGGGACCAGTAGGATGGGGGGGGGAGGGGGAGGAGGAGGAGGAGGAGAAGGAGGAGCAACAGCAGCAGCAACATCACACTAGCAGCACCGACAGGAGGATCATTGCGAGGATGCGGCCGTTTGCTTGCCCTGCGGCGCTGGGCTCGAGACAAGAGGGCGGCCGCGTGCGCGCGCGCATGGCTTCCGCATCGTGGCCGCCGCAGCCGCTCCGCCCCCAGACCCAGGCGACGCTCGCCCTGCAAACGCGCCTCTGCGGGTCGGGCACGACCGCGAGGTCAACGAATGTGGAGTTTTTATAGCAACAAGACAAAACTAAAGACCCCGACAGAGTGCTCATGAATCCACGGAAACTACAGAGACCAATATTCGGATTCGGGTAATTACGTTATGCGCCGCAGCAGCGGCGCGGCTTGCCATTATGAATATGGCAAACGCACATGGAAGAATATTCATTTATGCTCGCAGTGGCCGTGGAAAAGCGACCACAAGAAGTGGTTAGGTTTTGGAGTCCGATGAGAAGTAGGAGGATTTGTTCGAGACGAGGAGTCCGCTTTCCATAGCCGTTTTCAGGCGGATCACCAGTGAGGGGAGTTGACACCTAGAACGCGGGCGCCTTCGCAGCAGCGAGGGCTTGCGCGCGGCGGCATGAAACGCAAGGCATCGGAAACATGGCGGGATGTCGTTATCGGGAAAGCAGCGCGCCAAGATGACGCGAGCATGGGGGTGCTCTGCGCGACGGGCGGACTGTGCCGAAGTCACGAGGGAACATCGGGATTTGCTCTGGAATTTGAGGAGCGCTATGTTCCCTTTGGCGGCGAGGAAAGCCTAGAAGCCTTCGTGCCCGTCGGAAAGCACCGCCTGTGCATGCTCAAGGTGGTCCGTGGTCTCAGCGCCGTGAAGGGCGCCTTGAACGAAACGACAATGTTAGAGCAAGTGATTGGGAAGCTTCGCGTCGGAGAAGGAGGCAACGTGGATGAAGCGTCGACTCCTGTGAAAAACGCTTCCGCAGCAGCGGGGGTTGCAGCAGGATCTCCCGCAGCAGCTGGAGAAAAAGGTCGGGATCCCATGGCGGATCTCCTCGGAACCGTGAAGGGCGCATCGAAAGCGAAGCAGGTGGCGGCGCGTCGCCAACCATAGAAAACCCCTGAGAAACAGAAAATATTGTCTCGAGGCACGCTCTGCCTCTCGCTCCGTGCGGTCGTCTTGGGCGGCGTCGGGCCTCCGCTGACTGATTACATGATGCATATATGTATATATTGTGTATGTATGGTGTGTCGACGTATATGTATGTACATACGTATATGTGTGTATTTATATATATGTATGTATATATAACACGGTCGCAGGGGCGTGGCCCGCGGCCCAGGGCGGGGCCCGAGACTCTGGGACAGGACATGGGGCCTCATCATCGTAGGATGCTCATCATTCTCATCATCGCCATGATGGGGGGGGAGGAGGGGACAGCTACCAGCTGCGCGCTGGCGCCACCGCCGCTCCCCCGCGCCCGCTGGCGCATCCGCAGTGCGGCTGCGGGAGGGGCTGCGCCTCAATTCCTGCAGAGGCGGCCTGCAGGGATGTTGCACTTTTGGCGTCTAGTACAAACGCCCGAGCGGCCCGCTTTTTTTGGGGGGGCTCTTGCTTCACGGTGGACGAGGAGACTATCATCATCCCCCGTGCCGCGTTCGCCTTCCCTCGACGACGACGTCGACGACTTCCTACATTCTGGCCTTGTTTTCTGGGGAGTGTTCTCGGAGTCGTTCGGGGCGTTCGTTCGTGTGCGCATGCTTCTGAGTTTTCTGCGCGTCGTTCGGGCCGCTCGCCCTGGTGTGAGTCGTTCGGGCCCCTCCTCACCAGCCCATCTCACAGCAGCAACCCTCGCGAAGCATGCCGACGGTCGTGTTTTTTTCAGGCGTGTGTCCGCTGGTCCCCGCATATCTCCCTTGTTCCTCGTTCCTCCCGCCCCCTTGTACATCCTCCTTGTGGGGGGATGCGGCCGTTTGCTTGCCCTGCAGCGCTGGGCTCGAGACCAGAGGGCGGCCGCGTGTGCGCGCGCATGGCTTCGGCATCATGGCAGCCGCAACCGCTCCGCCTCCAGACCCAGGAGACGCTCGCCCTGCAAACGCGCCTCTGCGAGTCGGGCACGACCGCGAGGCCAACGAATTTGTGGAGTTTTGGTACCAAGAAGACAAAAAGAAATACCCCTTTTTCGTGCTCATGAACCCACGGAAACTAAAGGGGACAATATTCGGATTCGGGTACGTTATGCGCCGCAGCAGCGGCGCGGCTTGCCATTATGACTCTGGCAGGCGCATGTGTAAGAAGATTCATTTCTGCTCGCAGTGGCCGTGTCCCAGCGGCCATCGTCTGGCGGACGGTTCCGTGGACTACAATAAGTGGTCAGACTTGCAAGCGCCCTGGCATTTAGCGCAATGCGCGGGCGGGTGGCCCGCAGGAGCGGGAGCCCCCGCAGCAGCGGAGGCGCCGGCCGAGGCGTGCGAGGCCCCTGCGGAAGCGGCAGCGGAGCCGTCGGTGGGCCCTGCTGAAGGCCCCGCAGCAGCGGGGCCGTCAGCGGAGGCGTGCGTGGCCCCTGCTGAAGTGGCAGCGGAGCCGTATGTGGGCTCTTCTGACGGCCCCGCAGCAGCGGGTGCGTCAGCGGAAGCGTGCGCGCCTCCTCCTGAGGTGGCGGCGGCGCCGTGCGCGTGCCCTTCTGCAGAGCCCGCCGCAGCGGAGGCGTCCGTAGGTCCTGCTGGCGCGCCTGGCGCCGACGCAATCGCCGAGGCCGCTTCCGCAGTGGAGTCTGTCTTGAAGGACTCCGCGGCAACAGCAGCTCTCTCAGCATAGGAGGTTGCCCCTGTCGCTTTCCCCCAACCCGCCCCGCTTGCTGTTCGCGACGTAGCGGAACCCGTGCTTCCAGGGGCGGAAGTTGCGGCAGTTACCGCCTGTGAACAGACAGCCGCGACTGCAGGCGCTGCGGTTGCCCCTGCAGGCGCCCCCGCAGCAGCGGGGGCGCCTGCAGGGGCACTTTCAGAACAAGGCCAGAGGTGCTTCGAGAAATTGATGAAGCTGTCGCGCAGCATTCGCGGAAGGCCGGGGGGAGGCCGAGAGTGGATAGGATATTCTGCTTTCGTAATCATTGCGCTGTTGCGGAAGGTGCGCGTCTACGTGTGGGAAGGACGCAACAGAGTCGACCATTGCAAAGCTGTCTTGCCGCCGTGGAAACTAGAGGAGTTAACCCGCGAGCCTGCGGTGGACGCGATCGCGTGTTGCGCCGTCCCCCGAGACTCGGGGCCACCGGACTGGGCCCCCGTGTCGGAGGAGTATCCTTTGTTTCGATGCAATCATTTTATCGCAGGCGTCTCCACCGACTTTGTGGATTTCACGGGAGATGCTTCGACGGTGGACGGTTTCTATTCGGCTCTCGGTGTGTTCGTCGTGTCCACAGTCGCAGACGGGGACTGCGGCTTGGATTGCATGTTGCAGATGACCCAGGAGGTTTCCACGCGAGAGTCTCGCAGGGAGCTCCGCCAGGACAGTTGCTCTCTCCGACCACCCTGATCCTTCGCTTCCATCTCTGCTGCCCCCACATGCTCCCCCCCTCCTTCCCTCCCCATTTTTCCTTCTTCCCTCTCCCATCGCGCCCCCCTCTCCCCTCGCGGCCCCCCCACCGAGTCTACTTGCCCGTCCTCCATGCCCGCCTGTCAGGAAATCGCGGACTACATTGTGCAAAGGGTGCGTCTGGCGCGGTTCCTCGACGTCATGGTCCTGACACAAGAAGTCACGCAGGATGACGTCCAGGAGCTTCGTCGCCTGCAGAGCGCCTTAGACGACGAAGAACTTGTCCCGCAGCCTGGCCACGCCGCCCCCCCCGAGAGCACAGGCCGGTGCCGCCGCAGCAGCGGCGGCGCCACCTGAGGACTTGGCAGTGGTGGGGGCCGACGCCGAGGCAGTCTGTCAGGAGCTCGTGCAAGCCATCCAACGGTGGACAGGACTGAAAGGCGCTGCGTGCGCCCTGGACGTAGCTCGGGAGTTGATGCCCGCAGAGCGGGAGGAGCAGCTCATGAGGTGCAGGAACCGCGGCTGCGAGCGCAAAGCCCCCGCCCAGAACAAGAAGCGCGTGGTGGTCCCGTCGCTCCTGCGCTCGAGGATGGAGATAGCGGGTGCTTTCGACGAGCACATGCGCTCTTTAGGCTGGGCGCCTGGAGAGCGCTTTCCGCATGGAGGGGCGCGTTCATTCATGGATGCGTGGGACTGGGGTTCCATGTCCCATGCCTCTCTCAGGAAGCGCACGCACTTTCTGCGGCGCTGGCACAAGGCTTTTCTGTCGTCGAAATACGCCTCCGCAGTAGCGGAGGCTGTTCGGCATCCGCGGGGACACGAGACGCAGCACGGGCAGGGGCGCCTCCTCAAGTGGAAAGGGCGGAAAAGGATACCACAACAGGGACAGGGGCCAGCTCGAAAATGTCCTTGGCTGCGGCAAGCTCTGTTTGAATGGTGGAGTTCCATTCGGCGCAGTGTAGATTGGAAAACTATCAAAAGTGGAATGCGAAGTACCCAAAGAGAGCCAGCGAAGATAGCAAGGTTCACGCAAAGCATGCTCCAGACCAAAGCGTTGGAGCTCATGAGCGAGTACGTCACGCAGCAGCTGCGGATCGGGCAGCGACCCGCCGCCGTGGAGTTGAGGTCGCGCTGGTGGGCCTCCCGGCGCAAGGAATACGGCCTCAGCATGCGGTGCCCGAACAGGAAGTACAAGTGCCCGCTGCCCGTCTTGGAAGAGCGCCTCGAGCGAGGCTGGCTGAACGTGTTTAGGGTGCGCGCCGCGTGCGTGCTACTCAACGAGCAGGATCCCGAGATGGAGAACTTCGACCAGTCGCCTTTCCACCACAATGAAACAGGATCAGCTGGCGTGAGGACCCTCGCAGTAGCGGGGGTCGAAGTGCCACTGGTGGAGTGCCACGGCGCGGTGCGGGAGCGGTGGACGGCCAATTTCACGACAATGAGCGACAAGGATCGACTGCGGAGAGAAGGCCCCCCACCGATGGAGTGCATGTTCAAGGCGGAGGGGGGAGGAGAGAAGTTGAGGCCGCGCCTGCTCGAACACCTTCGGCGCCGAGGGTTCGGCAGATGGGTGTCGGCGACCACCAGCACCAAGGGGTCTTACCGGACACCGTGCGTGCTCGCGTACCTGGACCGCCTCCTCCCTCATCTGCCAGAGCCTCCGCAGCAGCGGGAGTGGAGAATTATGATGGCGGATGATCATGGCCCTCACTTGTCCCCGCTTGTGAGTAAGCTATGTTGGTCTCGAGGGTACGTGTTCATCCCGCGCGGGGGCGGCGTAACCCCAATCCTCCAAATTGTGGACACGCATCTGAATCAACACGCCAAGCGCGAGTACATGAAGAGAGAAGGAGCCGCGCTGCTGAGGGCCATGAGGCTGGGCCAGTGCGTCCCACAGCTGGACAAGTTAGAATGCGTTGACTTGATGGTGGAAGTGATGTCCCAAATGAGTCTTCACTTGGCTGCGGCAGACGGGTGCTGGGAAACTGGTTTCAAGGCAAATCTGCGGGATGCGGACTTGGACGCGCGCATATGCAAGGAGGCAGGCAGCAGCGGGCACTGAGGGTGGCAATTCCGACGACGCCCTCGAAGGATATGAAGATGATGGGTGCGAGGACGACGACGGGTGGAGCGCCGCTGGCGAGTTTGACAACGGATGGGCCAGTCCAGGTCTCAACGCAGCAGGTGCGGGGGAGAGCGCGTTGGGGGCGCCGCCTGGCCTGTCGACGTCTCGCGCGGAAACCGCGGAGCAGACGTCTGACCTTATGAGAACGTATTCGTCGATCGCTGAGGAGTTGCGCAGCTGGGGCGACATCGCGGGGGCCGCGTTCATGGAGACGCAATTGCGGAAAGAACGGAGGCGCGTGCGCGACCAGTCGAAGAAAAATCCCGGGGTCAGCGGGCCCTCGCAGCATGCGAGGACGCCCGCGAGGCGACGCTCAGAAATGAGAAGCGACAGCAGGATGGCGAGGCGCGGCGCAGAGAAGAGCTAACACACCTGGGGAGCGTCGTAAAGAAAGCGCGCCAGCTGCTGAGGACGCAGCAAGCCATATATATATGTATATATATATATAGATCAAACACAGGATGAAGCAAGTCGGGTTATCCGAACTGGGCGCGGGCCTTCGCAGCTGCGGAGGCGCGGCGGGTCGAGCGTCGAGGTTCGACGCGCTGAATCGCCTGGCGATGTCGGGTTCTGGGCTTTCTGCAGCTCAGCGGTCAGATTTTGAGTGGTGGAGGCGGGAATGGGACGCCGCTGGCTAGGGGGGCTTCGGTGGAAAGTGGCCGGAGACGTTTGCCCCGCGGTTGCAGAGCGTCATGGGCGAGTACTTGGGAAGCAACCCGAGAGCTTTCAGCGTGTTTATGCACAATGGGACGCGACGCCGTCTGTCTGGCCCCCTGGCGCTGGCGCCCCCTGCAGCCGGGGGCCTCTGAGAGGCGCGGCCCGCCGCGACAGCGGCGAGGCGCGGGGTGCGAGTTTGGGCAGCACCCGGCTGCGACTGAGACGCCGCGCGCGCAGACGTAGCGCAGGCCCTAGGCAGAAGAAACAGGGAGAAGGGAGGGCGGGGGGGGAGGTGAGAGGAGGGGGAGAGCAGGCAGGGGGAGAAAACCACGCGGGTGTCGATCACTCCGCCCCTTCTCCTGCTCTCCCCCCTCCTTCTCCCTGATCCTCCTCCTGGTCATTATCTCATTCCTCCCTCCTCCGCGTCCGTCTCTCTCTCTCTCTCTCTCTCTCTCTCTCTCTCTCTCTCTCTCTCTCTCTCTCTCTCTCTCTCTCTCTCTCTCTCTTTCTCTCTCTCTCCCTCTCTCACTATCTCCCTGTCTCTCCCTCTCTCTCTCTCTCTCTCCCTCTCTCTCTGCCCGCCCTTTCCTTCCCTATCCGCCCCGTCTTCCTCCTCTTCGCCCCGTCCCCCTCCTTCCACCGCCGTTTCGGCCCCGGGAGTTCGGCTGTGACGGCCGCCCCCCCTGCAACGCGGGGGCAGGGGGCGATGGCCGCGGCCGCCAGCAGCAGCAGCAGCCCATTGGGCCCCGCGGCAGCGGGGCCTCGGGGCCGACTGACGGCAGTGTTCACAGCGAAATCTGGGAAGGTTTGGCGACCTGTAGGTGGTCAGGCAGAACCCTGGAAGGGTCCTTGGGCCCTTGTGCCAGAGGGCACCCCCGCAGCAGCGGGGGCTGCGCCGCCAGGCGTCTCAAGCTCAGCAGCGGCGGCGCGATCAGAAGTTTCTACGATACGCACCCGCCCAGGCGACTCCGTGGTGGATCCGAGCGATGACGAAGAGCCTCAGGAATTTAGGGGCTGCAGGCCGCCCAACGACGTCGAGCGGCGCGAATGCGTTCTTCGCGACACCGTCCCGCCAAACTTCTTCTGCGAAAGAAGAGCGGCTGACGTGAACAGGCCGCGGAACGACAACGTGGGCAACCTTTCCGTCCTGTTCGGGAACTGGGGTTCCATGCCGAGCGAGACCAACCACGCGGACCAGCGGCGGAGACTTGAGTTGCAGCTGCGGCATTGCCCTGCTCTCGTGGCGTGCTTTGCGGAATGTGAGGAGCAGATGGAGTCAATCCTACAGCGGCCAGGGAGACCACCGCCGCTGCAGGCGGACGCCCCCGCAGCAGCGGGTGCGTCAGCAGCGGAGGGCCAAAACAGCAGCAGCGGTGGGCCTTTTGTCGCCCCCGCAGCAGCGATGGCGACAGCAAGAGGAAGTCGTGCTGCGAGTGTTGGCGATTGCCAACAGCTCCAGAATCGACCAGAGTACGAATACTTGACCCTGCGCGGGCGTGAGGACAAGTCCTTGCGCATCGCTGCGCGCGCAAATCTGTGTTACGAAATGCGGCTGCTCCACTGGGAAAGGAGTGTCGACGGCCACTACAGAACAGCAAGAGGGCGCAAGATGGAAGCGTTCTCGAGGATCATGGTGGTTGAGCTCTACTTCGATCAAACCTACGTCCACTTCGGCTCGAAAGTGCGGGTGTGCGCGGTGCACCTCCACCGCGACACGGCGAAAAATTCCAGAGGCTTCAACGAGGCTCACAAGACGTGGTGGCCGAGGTTGGCGACCATCTTGCAGGACAACAGCGTTGACATCCTTTGTGGGGATTTCAACATGGCGCTCACACAGACGCTGCCGAGTCTTCGGGGTCTAGGCATGCGATTGGAGACGGCAACAGCGTACTTCTGGCGCGGATTGGACGGCACTCCGTGCTTGGACAGCTGCGGCATCTTCGTTCTCAACAGGCCTGGCGAGTACACCCTGTGCTGGCCGCTGAGCGCCGTGCACGACAGAGACGAGACGGGGTTGTTCTTCGCACGCAAGTCGGTGATCGGTGAGATCGGGTACCGTAACAGAAGCAAGGCAGAGGCCCCCGCAGCAGCGGGGGCCTCCACCAGCCCATCATCGCAGCCGACGTACTGGCACCACAGCCAGAACGGAGGCCCTGGGATGCCTTACTCTTGCTACTACCCGAAAAAAAGACGCCCGCGAGCACCTCCAGGATTTACTGACTCAGTCAGAGGAATGCCAACGCAAGATCCAAGAGAAGGAGAGTGAGAAACTGAGGCGCGCCGAGGCTGAGGC
>CAUYUJ010000436.1:190641-244302 GCA_963575745.1 Prorocentrum cordatum
GCCGCTCTGGATCTGGCGAACAGTTCCGAATCCACGTTTTCTTTTTTTTCACATGGACGATGTGTCGTCGGCGTTGCAAAATGCGTGGTGGGAATGGCACACGGCGCACACTGTGCGCGTGTGACAAGGTACGATACGGTATGCTTCCCCTATCATCATGGACGTGTTGTCGTTGCTGTTGCAGAATGCGTGGCCGGAGTGTGACGGGGCGCGCATGCCGCGCGAAAAGGGCAACATGTCGCTTTCGCCTCGGCGCCGCGCTCGTTGTTCTCGGGAGTGGAGCTCCCGCTCGGGCGCGGCCCGCGTATCGCCAGCTGCTTCGTCGACGCGCGCGCGGGCGAAGATGTCGCTCTCGCTTGGGCGCCGCGCAGGTTCCGCCCGAAAGTGGCCGGCCTGCCCCGGCGTGGCGGACATGCTTCACTCGCCAGCAGGACGTCGGGGCGGGGCCGCGCGCGAGCGAGCGGCTCGTCGCCCTCGCCAGGGCCCCGTGCAGGATTGCGCCTGGAAGTGGTGCTCGGCGCGGCGCGTGCTTGGCGTGCCGGGTCGCGTGAAAGCGGCAGCGGGAGTCGGGCGGCGGGTGGCAGGGGGGGGGAGGGGTGGTCCAAGTGGGGGGTGAAGACAAGGGCCCGAAGAGGCCCTGTAGGGCCCCTTTAAAAGCCAGCGGGGGCCCAAAAGGGGCCCTGCAGGGCCCCACGCCGCGCAAGGACTTCCTGAAGTCCCCCCCCGCTCGTGGGCGCCTTCTGTGCGCTGGGCGGGAACGCGTTGCAGTCCAAAAACACCAAGTTGTGCCATCGCTGATTGTCATGTCACGGAAGGGGGGGTGGGCGTGGAAGGGGCCCGCGGTGTCGTTCGACCCCTGACTCTTCCCCTCTCCTCCTCTGCTTCCCGTCGGCATCCGCCCCCTCGCGCCCGTAGGAGAAACTCACGAAAGGAAGGAGCAGTGAGACCCAGACCTCTGGCGACTCGGGGGAGCTCGCGCCGAAGCTTCTCGCGGTTTTCCCAGGGCCAGCGCTCGTGGCGCAGAGCGCGGCCGCACTGTCGCACCCTGCCCCTGTGCCTTCGGCATCGCAGCCAAGTGGCCTCCCAGACGTCTCCCTCCGACTGGGCATGCTGCAGACCTGGAGGGCCCCACGTCGGCTGCGCGCCCCAGGGGGGGGAGGCAGAGGGGCCGGGCCTCCTCAGCAGGGTTCCGGAGAAGCCCTGAGGCCCTCGGAGAAGGCTTGGCCCCTCCCACTTCCTTCCCTGAGCCGAGGGCCCCGCGGGCTCCCGATGAGAGGAGGAGGAGGAGGAAGAGGAGGAGGAGGAGGAGGAAGAGGAGGAGGTGGAGGAGGTGGAGGACAAGGAGGAGGAGGAGGAGGAGGAGGAAGAGGAGGAGGAGGAGGAGAGAGAGAGGGAGGACGAGGAGGAGGAGGAGGAGGAGGAGGAGGCGGACCTCTCCGTCCCTCCCCTCGCGCTGTCACGCCTCGCCCCCCTCCTGCCCGGCGGGCCCGGCCCCGCCGCCGCGCCGAGGCGCTGGCCACGGAGCCCAGGAGCGGGCGGGGCGCAGGGGAGGGGCGTCCTCCCTCCAGCGGGGAAGAGAGCTTCGGGGCCTCCCGAGGAGCCACGCTCGTCCTGGAAACAGCGAGCACGCTGAAGTTTACCAAACAGACAAGACGAAATCGGAATGTTGATATCCGGAGCCCTCTTGGGGGGGCATCTTGGGGCTCTCGCGGTGCCGAACATCCCAACCTGAACGCCAGAACCCTAACACCGTAGCGTGTACGTTAAACCTGACATCCCAACCCGAACTCAACCACCGAAGCCCGAACACCCCAACCCGAGCACCCTGACTCAGACACCCGAGTCGTAACACCCAAACCTGAGCACCAGAATTCCAAAGCAGTAGCACTCGAATTCCCCATCCGAACGTCCGAGCAAGTGTACTTGGAGGCCTCTGGCAAGCCCCCTGGATGCCTCGCACATGCACGTGCATGGCCTCTCTGGGCCTTCGCGGGGGTCCTCTTGGGGCCTTTCTGAACAGGCATCCAGCCCTCTTGAGCCTTCCTGGGGCCCTTCCGGGCCGTCGTCTTGCCGGGCTTTGGCCGTTTTGGGGCTCTAATCCAGAAGCCGCATTAAAGTGATCATTGAGGCCCTCTGTGACAGAGGGGGTGTTTTTCGGATGCCCTCTGTGACAGAGGGGGTGCGTTCGGAGGCCCTCTGTGACAGAGGGGGTGCGTTCGGAGGCTCTCTGCGACAGAGTTGCTCGTCATCCCGTTCCTCGTCATCCTGCTTCTTGATTTCGGATATGTCATGCTACCACTGCGCTCATCATCTTTGCGTCTGTGATCCTCGTCGTGTTTTTCCATGCGTCCTTTTCTCAATTTCCACCACATTATCCTCCGTTGCCGTTCTGGCCCGCCATCTACCTCGTCACTCTCCTTCGTCTGCATGTCCTTATTCTTTTCCGCTCTTTTTTCGCCTCCCTCTGGTTCGATTTCCGCTCTTCGTCCACTTCGTTCATTCGTTTCCAACCCCCCTTCCTTTCAAGGTCTCCGCCGTCCAATCACGTCGCGTCGTCCGCCGCCGCTATGCTCAAACCACCCCGCGCCCGTGGGATCGCCCGCGAGCACCGGTGCAGCTGGGCCCGTCGCGGCCTAACGCGCGCCTGCGCCATCGTCTTGCAATGGGCGATGCAGGCGGATACGCATGGGATGGCGCGGGAGGATGGTGGGATAGCCGCAGCAGCGGCTGGCGTGGCTGGGAGGACGGCCATGATTGGTCAGCGAGGGGTTGGAGAGACTGGCGACAAGACGGGCGCACGCCAACGGAGGACGCCAAATGGCGCGATGGCCCTGCCGCCGCAGCAGCGGCGGCGGTCTCGCCTCCACGGCCGTCTCGCTTCGCCGCGCTTAGCGTTGTGAGCCCCCGCGCCCCTGGTCTCGGCATGCCCGAATTCGATGATTTCGCGAGGGCTGCCCTCCGAAACTCACCAGAACCTGGGGGCGCAGTTTCAGGAGAGGGGTCGGGATCCCGAGCCGCGCCTGCGGCGCAGGAGCCCCGCGCCACCGCAGCGGCGGCGGCGCGCGGGCCCCAGGATTTTGAGAAGTTTGATGTTAATTATTTTTTGTGTTATGAAGAGAGGCTCGGCACTTCGTTTAAGCAACACAATCAAGCGTTGAAATGGTGGCGCCATCTGAATGAAGACCCAACTGCCCCGTTCGAGTCAGAAGCCACGTGGTTTGACAATGCGAAGCCCACC
Source organism: Prorocentrum cordatum (assembly GCA_963575745.1). Classification (NCBI taxonomy): domain Eukaryota; class Dinophyceae; order Prorocentrales; family Prorocentraceae; genus Prorocentrum; species Prorocentrum cordatum. The sequence continues at coordinate 193,880 of CAUYUJ010000436.1, forward strand.
ATGGTCGCTGTTTGCGACCACGGTGCGAGGACGAGCTTTGGTTTCAAAAGCGACGAGGAAGTCCCTTGGCGGTGGCAAGAGATGGTGGCGACGCTCAGGGAGGAAGATGTCAGGGAGGTCGTGGAGGGGCCCCGCAGCAGCGGGGCTCTGATCGGCTGTTCCCTCGAAGTCCGGCCAAACAGCTACGACCACCTGCGTCAGAGTATTGTGCGCGCGCGACAGTTCGCGGGGCAGCGGGTGAAAGTGAAGCTGCCGATGTGGGATTTCGTGTTGCACCGCGACGACGGGACAGGCGTCCGTTTACACCCGCACTGGGGCGACAGGAAGGTCGAAGCTCTGCCCCTCTTCCCCCACGCGGACACGGTGAGGCCACCAACCGCGGGTTTGGGCGGGAGCGACGGGTCAGGAACTTTTCGCTGGTACAAGGACCTCGGTGTGGAGCGCAAGGTCAAGTTCGACGCCGCCAGAGAGAAGGGGAGGCCGACGCCCTCTCAGGGGCCCCGCAGCAGCGGGGCCGCGGCGTCCATCACCAGGCCCTCGGCGTCCGCAGCAGCGGGTGGCAAACCGTAGTTTTGGTACCGAATAACTCCCCAGACGATTTGGTTTCGGAGTAGATGGCTCCGCAGCAGCAGCGGGGCTCGAATGAAGGGCGCGTTGCATTTCTGCAGGGGCGCGCGCGTCGGCCGCCGAGATCGGGGGCGCTCGTGCAGGCGCCGTGGCGCGATCTTCGTAGAAAGTCTTCCCTCTCCTCCCTGTCCCCCCATCCCGCCGCCCTCAACGTCGGCTCCTCGCCGCCCGTTCCTCGTCGCTCCACGCCTGTTCGTTCTCCTCCAATTTCCTCTCCCGCTTCCTCGTTCTCTCCTTCCCATTTTTCCCTCCATCCCATTGCGTCCCTGGCACCCCAGCGAAGTTCGCAGCTCGAAGTTTGAAGTTCGGAGTTCGAAGGTTGCAGTTTGAATTTCGAAGCTTCGCACTTCGAGGTTCGATCTTCGAACCTTCGTCATCTCGTCGTCGTAATCGTCGTCCTCGTTCGTCGTCGTCGTTCCTCGTGGGCGTCGATTGTCGTTGTCGTCGTCGCTCGTTGTCGTCGTCGCCGTCGTCGTCGTGGTCGGCGTCGTCGTCGTCGGTCGTTGTCGTCGCTAGTCGTCGTCGCTGGTTGCCGTCGTGGTCATCGTCCTCGTCGTCGTCGTCGTGGTCGTCGTCGCCCTCGTTGTCGCCGTCGCGGTCATCGTCGTCGTCGTTGTCGTGAAACGCCCCACGTAGGAGGAGCAGAGAAGGGAGTAAGGAGAAATGAGCACGGTGGAGGGAGGAGGGAGGATTGAACAGGAAGAGGAGGGTGCAGATGGAGGTAGAAGGGATGAGGTAGTTCAGAAGTGGGAGCAGCAGACTGGCGCAATGGGAAAAGCCATGTGAGTGCAGGGAGGGATGGAAATGCGATAAAGTGAAGCCGCAGCCGTTGCAGGTCTGCCTCCCGCCGCGCCCGCCCGCCTCCGCGACTGGAGCCGCGCAGGAGCCTCTGCCGAAGTCTCCGCAGCAGCGGGGACTGCCAGAGGAGGCTCCTTCGCGGTTTTTGCGCCGCTATGGCGAGCATCGCGGGCAAGTACGACGTCGATGACTTCGAGCTCATCACGACGGAGGGCAGTGTTTGGCACTGGGCGACCATGGTGGCGCGGTTTCTCCAGTGGCGCAATCGTTGCCGCCATGCACGCGCCGTTGGAGTGAAGGGCCAGATGCTCGTCGACCAGGCGCGGCAGATGATGGAGGATGCGCGCCGTACCGAGGAGATGGGCAAGATGATGCTTGAGATGTCGAAGCAGAAGGTGAAGGACATCCCAGGCAATATTCGGTACTTTTGCCGCCAGCCGCACCAGGGGAGCTGAGCGGCGATCGGAGCTGGGCCGATAGAGGAGGATGAGGGGGAAGAGGAGGGGGGATGAGGAGAGGAGGAGGAGGGGGATGAGGAGTTGGAGGCAGCACGCGCACCCGCACTAAGAGCCGCCAGCCGCGCCCGTCTCCGAGCATGAAACCCGAGCTTGGCTGGAAGGGGGGAGGGCGGTAGCAGAAACAGCGCAGGACAGGGATGGGAGAGGTCACGCATCCGCCGCATTAGCGGCGGTGGTACGACAGTTCTCTTGGCGGCGCGGCGGTCGCTGAGAAATGGAGCACGTGCGTGGGCCTGCGTGCGCTTAATTATGAGTGGCTCTCGTCCCCTCCCCTCCTCTTCCTCCATGAGATCTCTCTCCTGGTGCATATCCCCTGCCAGTGCTCGTCCTGCTCCTCTATCCGCCCCCCTTCGTCCGTTCCTGCCACCAGCCACATGGGGCGTTCTCAATCAACACCCCATTGGGTGTCCCCATGTGAAGGTTGCCCTTTGTCATGAGGGCGGACTCGCAAGAGCCGAGTCGCTGAAGAACTAGTAGTTTGGGGTCCGAACAGCTCCCCAGACGATTTGGTTGTGGAGTAGGTGGCTCCGCAGCAGCGGGGCTCGAATTAAGGGCGCGTTGCATTTCTGCAGGGGCGCGCGCGTCGGCCGCCGAGATCGGGGGCGCTCGTGCAGGCGCCGTGGCGCGATTTTCGTTTTGAAGTCTCCCCTCTCCTCCCTGTCCCCCCATCCCGCCGCCCTCAACGTCGGCTCCTCGCCGCCCGTTCCTCGTCGCTCCACGCCTGTTCGTTCTCCTCCAACTTCCTCTCCCGCTTCCTCGCTTTTCCTTCCCATTTTCCTTCCATCCCAGTCCATCCCTGGCACCCCGGCGACGTTCGCAGTTAGAAGCTGGAAGTTCGGAGTTCGAAGATCGAAGTTTGAATTTCGAAGCTTCGCACTTCGAGGTTCGATCTTCGATCCTTCGTCATCTCGTCGTCGTAATCGTCGTCCTCGTTCGTCGTCGTCGTTCCTCGTCGGCGTCGATTGTCGTCGTCGTCGTCGCTCGTTGTCGTCCTCGCCGTCGTCGTCGTGGTCGGCGTCGTCGTCGTCGATCGTCGTCGTCGCTAGTCGTCGTCGCTGGTAGCCGTCGTGATCATCGTCCTCGTCGTCGTCGTCGTGGTCGTCGTTGCCCTCGTTGTCGCCGTCGTGGTCATCGTTCTCGTCGGCGTCGTCGTCGTCGTTGTCGTGAAACGCCCCACGTAGGAGGAGCAGAGAAGGGAGCAAGGAGAAATGAGCGCGGTGGAGGGAGGAGGGAGGACTGAACAGGAAGAGGAGGGAGCAGGCAGAGGTAGAAGGGATGAGGTAGTTCAGAATTGGCGACAACGGCAGGCTCTGATCGCAGCGCGCAAACTGCGTGAAAGCTCCTCCGCAGCAGCGGGGGCCCGCGTGATCAAGACTCTCGCCTTGACCTCGAAGGCTCGGTCGCCAGCGCTTCCTGTCCAAGAGGGCTTCCCAGAGGAAGGCCGCCCGCACTTCCCATCGGAAGAGCGCGGCCCGAGCCATTCCAAGCCTCTTGTGCCCCTGCTGTACGACGACGAAGACAGGTGCAGGAGGGGCAGACAGAGGCGCGCGTGAATCTGGCTTTTGCTTCCCTCGTCCTGCGCGCGGGCGCCTCCCTGTCGGATTGGGTCGCAGCTGTCAGGGACAGGCGCGAAGGGGTCGTCTTAGTCTCCTTCGAGCCTGGTGCACGCATCAATCGCGCTCGGCGGAAGCAACATCTCGACGATCTCATCCGCCAAAGTGGCTTCCACGGGGAGGTCGCGCGCGAGTGCGTCGGGGCTCTCCTCTGGGTTCCCGAGCGCGTCGAGCAGTGCGAGGTGCTTCGCTGGCACTGCCACGGGAAGTTCCTGGTTCAGGCCTGGTCGGTGACCCTGGCAGCGGTGGCTCACAATCCGAAAGCAAAGGAAGGCAAACTCTCCATAGCAGTGGGGGGCGTGTTCTTCCGACGCCAGACGAGCCTCGCGGGACACCCGTGGCCCGAGAACTTCCGCAACGGGCTGCGGAACCTGGTGTTGTGGAACCGAGTGCGTATTCTCGCTGGGATCTTTGACGCAGGCAGGGGGGATCTTTCGGAGCTGCTCAGAAGTTGCGGCGCGTCTGGTACAGGCGTACTCGGCTTGGCTTTGTGGTGTCCGACAAAAGGTTGCCACGTGACGCACCCGCGCTACATCGTGATTCTTGGCCCCGCTCAGGTTCGCGAGTGCCCTGCGGGCGGGCAGCCTGATCTGCCGCACTGGTTGAATCAGGTTTCCCAGCCTCCGCAGCAGCGGAGGCTCCTCACCAGCCTGCAGTACCGCCAGTTGGATTGGGCGGCGCGTCCGACCTGGGTCAGGCTCACGGACGCGGAGCGCAAGGAGCAGGATACATATGAATGGCCGCACTTGCACAGGGTGATCCACAAGGCCCAGGATGCGAACCGCCTCACGGAACATTGCCACACATTGTTCGTTTTTATAGAAGCCAAGAACAGGAAGTCTGGCAAAGGCGCCGCGGCCAGGAAGAAGGATCGGAAGCGGGAAGCCAAGTGGGAAAAACAGCGGGGAGAGTGGGCGGAGACAGAACCCGAAGCAACAGCCTCAGCAGCAGCGGAGGCGCACGGAGACAGGAGGAGGCGGAGACAGAATCTGAAGCAGCAGCCTCCGCAGCAGCGGGGGCGCACGGAGCCCAGGAGGAGCTTGAGGGCGACGGGCGCGACGCCGTGGACCTCTGCAGCCCCGCGCCGCCCCAGGACGAACAGAGCAACCCTGACAGAGGTGAGGGGGAGGAGAAGAAGGAGAAGGAGAAGATGAAGAAAAACAAGAAGAAGAAGAACAAGAAGAAATATATCAGGAGCAGAACCCCAAAGAGGACGAAGCCCTCGCAGCAGCGGGGGGGCAGCCGTTCCACACGCAGAAAGCGGGAGCAGAGGAGCAAAGACCGAATGAGGAGAGTGCCCTCGCAGCAGCGGGGGCGCAGCCGCTCCAGACGCAGAGGGCAGGAGCAGAGGGGGCGCAGCCGCTCCAGACGCAGTGGGCAGGTGGAGGGCGGCGACCGCAGGGCGGCGTGGGCAGGGCGGTTCCTGCCCACGCCGCCCGCGCACCCACCCCACACAGGCCAGGCGATGCTGAGGCCGAGGGCATGGCGCCCGCTCCTCCCAGGCCAGATATGCCGTCCGCCAGGCATGCCGCCAATGATGCCACCACCACCGCCATCTCCCCCGCGTGGAGGAGGACGCCGCGGGGCCCCCCCGCTGGAGGAGACACCGCACCCTGCGCCACCGCGGCTCGTCCCGAGCCAGCCGCCGCACCCTCCGCCAAAGCGGCTCCTGCCAAGAGAGTCGCAGACGCCCCGCCCTCTGGCAGCGCCGCTCGTCCCGAGGCCGCCGCCGCAGCCTCCCCCGCCGCAGCTCCTTTCCAGGGAGTCGCCGCTTCCTGCGGACACGTTTGCGTTCAACAGTGACGCGTTCGAGGCATTGTCGCGGCGCCGCAGCCCTTCAAGCGACTCCAGCTGACGGCGCGCGGCCGCGGAGACCTCCGCAGCAGCGGGGGTGGTCTCCGCAGGGGTGGTCTGCGCAGCAGCGGGGGTTAGCATAAGAGATCTGAGGCGCGGGCTCGGCGCGCGCGCGCGCGCGAGGAGGCAGGCGCTCGCATTGAGCGGCTGAAGAAATCGTGGTCGTTGTCGCCGTGCTCGTCGTCGTCGCTTGCTTTTTGCTGGGGGGGAAAGGAGGGCGAGCAAGAGGAGGAGGAGGAGGAGGGGTAGGGGCCAGGACCGACACCGGGGCCGGGACCGGGACCAGGGGGAGAGCGGGACCGGGACCGGGAGCGGGACAGGGGCGGGGAGCCCTGGACGAGCAGCAGAACCGACCACGGGACCGGGACCGGGACCAGGGCCGGGACCGGGACCGGGACCGGGAACGGGGTTGCTGGTCCCGGTCCCGGTCCCGTGGTCGGTCCTGCTGCCCGTCCTGGGCTCCCCGCCCCTGTCCCGCTCCATGTGTCACCTCTTTGTCCCGCTCCCAATCTCTGCCGTGCCGTTTGGGTTCGAGATCGCCAGCCATGAGGGTTAGGAAGCCCGACACAAGGATCGGGCGATGCCGCGTCGGCGAGAAGAGGAATAGGAAACCCGACACAAGGACGGGACGATGCCGCGTCGGCGAGAAGAGGGGTTTTCGGAAACCGGACCACATACCTCATTCGAGCAAGCGCGCTGGGGCGGCGGCTCGACCCACGGCGGTGTCGGCGGAGGCGGCCGTGCGGCCGCTAGCTCGGCGCAAGGCGAGCTCCAAGAAACAAACCCTCGCAGTAGCGGGGGCTGCTGTAGCCCTCGCAGCAGCGGGGGCTGCTGTCTTGGAGCGTGGTGGGTTGTGGGATGAGAAGACTGCTCGGAGGACAGGCGTGGAAGATGACGATGGGTTCGATCAGGCACTTTGGTACCGCGACCATTGGGGCAACTGGTACAAACTAGGGTCCAAGATGCCGCCAGTCGGCAGCTCCTGGCAAGAAGGCGCCGACCCCCTTCGCATGTAATTACGGGGCGGATGAACACGACAGTGCCCCCACATGGTTGATTGTACGGTCCTCAGGATGACCACGACATCCCGAGCGCACAAGGGGAACGCCCCTCCGCAGCAGCGGAGGGATGTCGCGAGAATTTCGCCGAGGGGGGGTGACCTCGGCGGAGGGGCGCACTCGCGCGCGCGCGGGGGAGCGCGGTTTCGCGCGTCGCGTGCGGCATCGCATGCGGTGTGGGGGAAAACCGACATCTGTGCTGTCACCTGTGTCCTGCTCTCTCCTTTGCTTCGCTTCCCCTTGCGCTCCCTCCTGCAACCTCCCGCCCGTCATTATGTCTTTGTAGTGATCATCGCTTCCATACACGCAACTCTCACAGCGCCCCTTTCTCTCACAGATGGGTTCGGGGTGGGCAACCTTTCTCTCGCACAGGGGGGGGCCGATGTATCAATGCTTCTCCTGTTCAGGCGGATGTGCGCGTATCGAAAAACTGAGAAGGCCGCGTCGACCCGCCGTTCGTCGCCTCTCTCTCTCTCTCTCTCTCTCTCTCTCTCTCTCTCTTTCTCATTGTCTCTCCCTCTCTCTCTCTCTCTGTCTCTCTCCCTCTATCTGCCTTTCCTCTTCTTCTCCTTTTGCTCAAGTGCGGGCAGGCCGCGGATCCGTGAGGCCCCTCCTTCTGTCCGCGCGCGCGACAGGCACTCGTGCTTTAAGCGGGGCCCCGCAGCAGCGGGGGCAACCGTCGCGGAGCATCTGTTTGGGAAGCTGCCCCCGCAGCAGCGGGGGCGCCTGGATAGATGTCCGAGGACATCAAGTCAGGTCCCCTGAATGATGCCGCCACGTTGCGCAGCCGCTATGCCTTGAAGGACTCCGAGGGCCAGCGGCTGAAGGCCAAAATTTCCTTGGAGGATATCTGCGTCCACCCGCAGAACAGAGGTGGGACGTGCCCCTCCGCTGCCAGAGTGGTTAATCTCCTGTGTGGCATTCTGAAAGACAGGTTCCTCTTGAACGAGGCGCAGCACGAAGCAGTGGTTGTTCAGGAACTCCCTGCGGGGAAGAAGGCCGATTACGAGCGCCTCCATGGCAGGCCGTACACGGCGCACGCGGACCACAACTTGCAGAAAACGAAGTCCGTGGAGGCTCTACGCTCGGCGTACACAAGCTTGTCAACGTTCAACTACGGGGCGCTGAGCCACTGCACCCTAACCCTTGGTCTGCTGAACCTCAAGCACGGCGCAGTGTGGGTCATTCCCGAAGACCACAAAGGATGTGGTTTGGAGGAGTTCCAGACAGGTACAGGTGGTTCCTGGGATATCCCAAAAATGCGTCGCGCACCGAAGTTCACAGAACTCATGGACGTGCTCGATAACGGTTTGCTTTGCGAGGTGCTCTCGTGGGAAATTCACTTCGATGCCGTCTTCGCGCAAGGCCCCGCGATCATTTCCGCGGCCCTGAACGACCCACAGGGAAAAGGTGTGACCTCTCACGAAATCGAGGTCCTGACGTCCGTCGCTGATTTCGTCGCCACCGCAGCAGCGGCGGGCAAGAAAGCATCGTGCGGATCTGAGACAGGACACCCCGTGAATATCTCGTACGAAACTGTTCTCAAGGCTTGCGCGCAACGACATCCCGAGTACGCCAAGGCCAAATGGTTCGAGGACATGTTTACTTTCGTCATCAACGTGGGGGCCGCATCAGGGCAGCTCATACCGCAAATTCTAGATTATGATCGACGTTGGGTGGATCACAAAATACGTTCCCTGGCAGCAGCCACCTGGAGCGTTCTCAACCAACTCCCCATAGATTGTCCCCATGTGAAGGTAGCCCTTGTCATGAGGGCGTACTCGCAAGAGCCGAGGTGCGGACAATGCCCCGCGCCGGAAACGGCTTGGGGACACAGCGAGGGCAACAGTCGGATACAGGAGCTCAATTCTTGATTGGGTATGTCCGTCGCAAATTGGCCCCCGCAGCAGCGGAGGCCCACGGGGGGGGGGGGAGAGCGCGACTTTGACCGCGGGGGCGGTTCTGACTGCGACGGACACCTTCTACCAGGTGTACGTAAGGGTGAAGGCTAACAAACCACGTCTGGAGGCAGTTGTGGAGGCCGTGTGCGAGACAGTGCGTCCGCACTATGCTGGAGTACGCGAGGCCTGGCAGAAAATAGAAAAGAACGCACAGAAAGAGTTCCCGCTCCCTCCTGCGCCGTGGACCGACAAGTTGCCCGCGGCCCCCGAGAAACCCGCTGGCCCTCGCAGCGGCAGAGGTGGCGAGGGCTCTCGCCCGCAGCCAGTATTGATAGAGTTCAACGAAGAAGACAAGCCCCTGAACAGGCAGATGTCTGAAGTGTCCAAGCCCGTGAACAGCCTGATGGTGGTCCCAGTGAAATCGTGGCACGCTTCGGCTCCGTCTGGCAATCTCGACACAGACAGGTGGCACCAAGCAAGCATCGCGGAAGTCATGACTGGCTTCCATCGTCACGCGGACACTTGCGCCCAACCCGTCCAGATGCAATATGACGTTCAAGCCAAGAGTGTCCATGTGGTGGCTACTGGGGACATCGCCGAGGGGAAACTGATGCTCTTCCCTTGCTGCCCCACCGCGAAGATTTTCCCGAAAGTCTCGAGCAATCCGCGGGCAGTGGAGGTGCTAGTCGGTGAGAAACGTCCGACTCCTGTCGAGAAAATGGAAACATATTGGGCACAACCTGATTTCAAATTACCAGAGCTGGAGCTCAAGCCCGCGCCGCAGGAAGCGGCCTCCGCAGCAGCGGGGGCTGCACAGGGCGAGGCGCCCGTGGGTCCGCAGCTCGACGAGGCGGCCCCCGCAGCAGCGGCGCCTGCACAGGGCGAGGCCGAACAGGAAGAGAATCCGTACCAGTTGAAGTTCGGAGGTACCGAGTCCTTGCACTTCTTTTGGGGAGTTGAGAGGATGACACCAGAAGAACTTGCCCGAGCCCAGCTAGTGCAGGGACAGGAGCACTGGAAGTTCAACGTTGCACTTCAACCGCACGAGTTCCAGACAATGACAAAGTGCCACCCAGGCGCCCCCCTCCGCGTCTGCAGCGTGCTTGTCCCGTGCATGCACAACACGGTGCCGCTGGTGCGCGGAGATCGGTTGATGCTGCAGATCACAAAGGAGAAGAGGGCCACCGACACCCACAAGGAGAAGCAGGCATGGCAAAAGGAGCAGAAAGAGCAGGAGAAGAAACGGAAGAAGGACGCCGAGGAGGGACGGAAAACCCCCAAGAGCGGCAAGATGACAATCCCTGGCCAGGGGGCCCACTTCGTGTGATCCCGCCGCAGCAGCGGAGGGTGCGCGAAACGGAGCGGCAGATGACAGCGGCCGATGATCCACCCGTCGCAGCCCGCAGCCGTCAGCTGGAGGGGAGGAGGAAAAGGGCGGGGAGAGGAGGTCGAAGAGGGAGGGGGGAGGGGGGCAGCAGAAACAGCACCAGACAGGGATGGGAGAGGTCACGCATCAGCCGCAGTAGCGTCGGTGGTACGTCAATTTTCATGGCGGCGCGGCGGCCGCTGAGAAATGGAGCAAGTGCGAGGGCCTGCAAATGCGGAAAATGTGAGTGCCTCTCGTCCCCTCCCCTCCTCTTCCTCCATGAGATCTCTCTCCTGGTGCATATCCCCTGCCAGGTCTCGTCCTGCTCCTCTCCCTCTATGTTCGTCCTGCCCTCCCCTCGCGCCTCGCCTCCGTCTCCGTCCCCCCTCGTCCGTTCCCGCCTCCCTCCCGTGTCCTGTTTTCCTCTCTCCGTGCTCATCGTCCTGCTCATCGTCCTGCCGTCCTGTTCGCGGGGCGCTCTGTGGGACAGGGGGGCGGTCGAAGCACACAAGGCCGAACCCCTCTGTGACAGAGGGGCCCCGCGCTTTTCCGCCCGAGCCCCTCTGTGACAGAGGGGCTCCCGCGCTTCTGTGACAGAGGGGGTCCGCCGCGGAGCCCCTCTGTCACAGAGGGGGTCGGGCGGAAAAGCGCGGGAGCCCCTCTGTCACAGAGGGGGTGGGGTCGTGCGTTTCCGCGCGCCCTCCTCTGTGAAACAGGGGTGGTCGTTCGATCAGGGCGCCCCCCCCCTGTGGGACAGAGGGTCGGTCAGAGCACACAAGGCCCCCCCTCAAGGGGCAGAGGGGCGGTCAAGGGACAGGGAAGGCAGCTGTGCTCGTTCGGAGAGAAGGAGGGGGATGGGTTGGATGAGATGGAAAGAATCTCGTGGAGGGAGCATGATGCGGATGAGGAGTAGGAGGATCTGTTCGAGACGAGGAGTCCGCCTTCCATAGCCGTTTTCAGGCGGTTCACTTTTGAGGGGGGGCGACGCCTAGGACGCGCGCGCCTTCGCAGCAGCGGGGGCTTGCGCACGGCGGCATGAAACGCAAGGCAGAGGACGCATGGCGGGAGGTCGCTGTCGGGAAAGCAGCGCGCCAAGATGGCGCGAGCATGGGGGTGCTCTGCGTGACGGGCGGGCTGTGCCGAAGTCACGAGGGAGCAGCGGGATTTGCTCTGGAATGCGAGGAGCGCTGTGTTGTCTTGGGCGGCGAGATGAGCATAGAAGCCTTCGTGCCCGTCGGAAAGCACCGCCTGTGGATGCTCAAAGTGGTCGGTGGCCACAGTGCCGTGAAGGGCGCCTTGAGCGAAACAAACTTGTTAGAACAATTGTATGAGAAGCTTCGCGCTGGAGAAGGATACAACGTGGATGAAGCGGCGACTCCTGTGAAAGAGGCCCCCGCAGCAGCGGGGGTTGCAGCAGGGTCTCCCGCAGCAGCGGGAGAAAAAGGTCGGGATCCCATGGCGGATCTCCCTGGCACCGTCAAGGCCGCATCGAAAGCGAAGAAAACCCCTGAGAAACAGAAAGGGTTTCCTCGAGGCACGCTCTGCAGAGTAACCATGCCGATGTCTCCTAAGCCAGATGAGGCCGACACGAAAGAGATTTGTGTGTATGAGAACAAAGATGGGCAACTACTCGTTCATAGTCAGGACCTGCCTTGGCTTCTGCATTACCTGCACGAGGAGAGCCAGGGCAAAAGCGTCCCCGAACCCAACGACGACGACGAGGACGACGCTTTGGACGAGAAGCGCCCGTGGACCACCAGGTGGTGCCCGTCTGGGATGTGGACACTGGAGGTCAAAGGAGGGCCAATGGCAGGCCGAACATGGGCCTCAAGGAATCAGGATCTGAACGAGGAGAAATGGTCCACAGGCGTGGCGTTGACGGAAGTGACGACGCCCTTGAAACAGTCCACCCGTGCGCAGCAAAAGCAGGTTCTTCTAGCGTTCTTGGAGGACGTGGTCCAGAAAGCCATCAAACAGGACACAAAGCAGCGATGCCCTCGTTATCCGCTCGCTGGCGCGCGCCGCAGCAGCGGCGCGCTGACCGCTACAACGGCTTTTGTTGTGCAAACAGACTCGGTGCATGCACCGCACCAGCGGCGCGCTGACCGCTGAGGTGGATGCCTGCGGGTTCCTGTCGACTGGACAGGGGTTGGGGCGCGCGCGGGGGATCGCGAGCCTGCGGCTCTCCAGCGCTCGCGCGCTAGAGGACAAAAAGGAACTCGCGGAATCTGGCGAGGACGGGGCGGAGGGGTTGGGACCAGTAGGATGGGGGGGGGGAGGGGGAGGAGGAGGAGGAGGAGAAGGAGGAGCAACAGCAGCAGCAACATCACACTAGCAGCACCGACAGGAGGATCATTGCGAGGATGCGGCCGTTTGCTTGCCCTGCGGCGCTGGGCTCGAGACAAGAGGGCGGCCGCGTGCGCGCGCGCATGGCTTCCGCATCGTGGCCGCCGCAGCCGCTCCGCCCCCAGACCCAGGCGACGCTCGCCCTGCAAACGCGCCTCTGCGGGTCGGGCACGACCGCGAGGTCAACGAATGTGGAGTTTTTATAGCAACAAGACAAAACTAAAGACCCCGACAGAGTGCTCATGAATCCACGGAAACTACAGAGACCAATATTCGGATTCGGGTAATTACGTTATGCGCCGCAGCAGCGGCGCGGCTTGCCATTATGAATATGGCAAACGCACATGGAAGAATATTCACTTATGCTCGCAGTGGCCGTGGAAAAGCGACCACAAGAAGTGGTTAGGTTTTGGAGTCCGATGAGAAGTAGGAGGATTTGTTCGAGACGAGGAGTCCGCTTTCCATAGCCGTTTTCAGGCGGATCACCAGTGAAGGGGAGTTGACACCTAGAACGCGGGCGCCTTCGCAGCAGCGAGGGCTTGCGCGCGGCGGCATGAAACGCAAGGCATCGGAAACATGGCGGGATGTCGTTATCGGGAAAGCAGCGCGCCAAGATGACGCGAGCATGGGGGTGCTCTGCGCGACGGGCGGACTGTGCCGAAGTCACGAGGGAACATCGGGATTTGCTCTGGAATTTGAGGAGCGCTATGTTCCCTTTGGCGGCGAGGAAAGCCTAGAAGCCTTCGTGCCCGTCGGAAAGCACCGCCTGTGCATGCTCAAGGTGGTCCGTGGTCTCAGCGCCGTGAAGGGCGCCTTGAACGAAACGACAATGTTAGAGCAAGTGATTGGGAAGCTTCGCGTCGGAGAAGGAGGCAACGTGGATGAAGCGTCGACTCCTGTGAAAAACGCTTCCGCAGCAGCGGGGGTTGCAGCAGGATCTCCCGCAGCAGCTGGAGAAAAAGGTCGGGATCCCATGGCGGATCTCCTCGGAACCGTGAAGGGCGCATCGAAAGCGAAGCAGGCGGCGGCGCGTCGCCAACCAGAGAAAACCCTTGAGAAACAGAAAATATTGTCTCGAGGCACGCTCTGCCTCTCGCTCCGCGCGGTCGTCTTGGGCGGCGTCGGGCCTCCGCTGACTGATTACATGATGCATATATGTATATATTGTGTATGTATGGTGTGTCGACGTATATGTATGTACATACGTATATGTGTGTATTTATATATATGTATGTATATATAACACGGTCGCAGGGGCGTGGCCCGCGGCCCAGGGCGGGGCCCGAGACTCTGAGACAGGACATAGGGCCTCATCATCGTAGGATGCTCATCATTCTCATCATCGCCATGATGGGGGGGGAGGAGGGGACAGCTACCAGCTGCGCGCTGGGGCCACCGCCGCTCCCCCGCGCCCGCTGGCGCATCCGCAGTGCGGCTGCGGGAGGGGCTGCGCCTCAATTCCTGCAGAGGCGGCCTGCAGGGATGTTGCACTTTTGGCGTCTAGTACAAACGCCCGAGCGGCCCGCTTTTTTTGGGGGGGGGCTCTTGCTTCACGGTGGAAGAGGAGACTATCATCATCCCCCGTGCCGCGTTCGCCTTCCCTCGACGACGATGTCGACGACTTCCTACATTCTGGCTTTGTTTTCTGGGGAGTGTTCTCGGAGTCGTTCGGGGCGTTCGTTCGTGTGCGCATGCTTCTGAGTTTTCTGCGCGTCGTTCGGGCCGCTCGCCCTGGTGTGAGTCGTTCGGGCCCCTCCTCACCAGCCCATCTCACAGCAGCAACCCTCGCGAAGCATGCCGACGGTCGTGTTTTTTTCAGGCGTGTGCCCGCTGGTCCCCGCATATCTCCCTTGTTCCTCGTTCCTCCCGCCCCTTTGTACATCCTCCTTGTGGGGGGATGCGGCCGTTTGCTTGCCCTGCAGCGCTGGGCTCGAGACCAGAGGGCGGCCGCGTGTGCGCGCGCATGGCTTCGGCATCATGGCAGCCGCAGCCGCTCCGCCTCCAGACCCAGGAGACGCTCGCCCTGCAAACGCGCCTCTGCGAGTCGGGCACGACCGCGAGGCCAACGAATTTGTGGAGTTTTGGTACCAAGAAGACAAAAAGAAAGACCCCGATTTCGTGCTCATGAACCCACGGAAACTAAAGGGGACAATATTCGGATTCGGGTACGTTATGCGCCGCAGCAGCGGCGCGGCTTGCCATTATGACTCTGGCAGGCGCATGTGTAAGAAGATTCATTTCTGCTCGCAGTGGCCGTGTCCCAGCGACCATCGTCTGGCGGACGGTTCCGTGGACTACAATAAGTGGTCAGACTTGCAAGCGCCCTGGCATTTAGCGCAATGCGCGGGCGGGTGGCCCGCAGGAGCGGGAGCCCCCGCAGCAGCGGAGGCGCCGGCCGAGGCGTGCGAGGCCCCTGCTGAAGCGGCAGCGGAGCCGTCGGTGGGCCCTGCTGAAGGCCCCGCAGCAGCGGGGCCGTCAGCGGAGGCGTGCGTGGCCCCTGCTGAAGTGGCAGCGGAGCCGTATGTGGGCTCTTCTGACGGCCCCGCAGCAGCGGGTGCGTCAGCGGAAGCGTGCGCGCCTCCTCCTGAAGTGGCGGCGGCGCCGTGCGCGTGCCCTTCTGCAGAGCCCGCCGCAGCGGAGGCGTCCGTAGGTCCTGCTGGCGCGCATGGCGCCGACGCAATCGCCGAGGCCGCTTCCGCAGTGGAGTCTGTCTTGAAGGACTCCGCGGCAACAGCAGCTCTCTCAGCAAAGGAGGTTGCCCCTGTCGCTTTCCCCCAACCCGCCCCGCTTGCTGTTCGCGACGTAGCGGAACCCATGCTTCCAGGGGCGGAAGTTGCTGCAGTTACCGCCTGTGAACAGACAGCCGCGACAGCAGGCGCTGCGGTTGCCCCTGCAGGCGCCCCCGCAGCAGCGGGGGCGCCTGCAGGGGCACTTTCAGAACAAGGCCAGAGGTGCTTCGAGAAATTGATGAAGCTGTCGCGCAGTATTCGCGGAAGGCCGGGGGGAGGCCGAGAGTGGATAGGATATTCTGCTTTCGTAATCTTTGCGCTGTTGCGGAAGGTGCGCGTCTACGTGTGGGAAGGACGCAACAGAGTCGACCTTTGCAAAGCTGTCTTGCCGCCGTGGAAACTAGAGGAGTTAACCCGCGAGCCTGCGGTGGACGCGATCGCGTGTTGCGCCGTCCCCCGAGACTCGGGGCCACCGGACTGGGCCCCCGTGTCGGAGGAGTATCCTTTGTTTCGATGCAATCATTTTATCGCAGGCGTCTCCACCGACTTTGTGGATTTCACGGGAGATGCTTCGACGGTGGACGGTTTCTATTCGGCTCTCGGTGTGTTCGTCGTGTCCACAGTCGCAGACGGGGACTGCGGTTTGGATTGCATGTTGCAGATGACCCAGGAGGTTTCCACGCGAGAGTCTCGCAGGGAGCTCCGCCAGGACAGTTGCTCTCTCCGACCACCCTGATCCTTCGCTTCCATCTCTGCTGCCCCCACATGCTCTTCCCCTCCTTGTCTCCCCATTCTGCCTTCATGCCTCTCCCATCCCGCCCTTCTCTCCCCTCGTGCCCTCCCCACCGAGTCTCCTTGCCCCTCCTCCATGCCCGCCCGCCAGGACATCGCGGACTACATCGTGCAAAGGGTGCGGCTGGCGCGGTTCCTCGACGCGATGGTCCTGACACAAGAAGTCACGCAGGATGACGTCCAGGAGCTTCGTCGCCTGCAGAGCGCCTTAGACGACGAAGAACTTGTCCCGCAGCCTGGCCACGCCGCCCCTCCGAGAGCACAGGGCGTTGCCGCCGCAGCAGCGGCGGCGCCACCTGAGGACTTGGCCGTGGTGGAAGTCGACGCCGAGGCTGTCTGTCAGGAGCTCGTGCAAGCCATCCAATGGTGGACAGGACTGACAGACGCTGAGTGCGCGTAGCTCGGGAGTTGATGCCCGCAGAGCGGGAGGGGCAGCTCTTGAGGTACAGGAACCGCGGCTGCGAGCGCAAAGCCCCCGCCCAGAACAAGAAGCGCGTGGTGGTCCCGTCGCTCCTGTGCTCGAGGATGGAGATAGCGGGTGCTTTCGACGAGCACATGCGCTCTTTAGGCTGGACGCCTGGAGACCGCTTTCCGTATGGAGGGGCGCGTTCATTCATGGATGCGTGGGACTGGGGTTCCATGTCCCGTCTCCCTCTCAGGAAGCGCACGCACGTTGTGCGGCGCTGGCGCAAGGCTTTTCTGTCGTCGAAATACGCCTCCGCAGTAGCGGAGGCTGTTCGGCAGCCGCGGGGACACGAGAAGCAGCACGGGCAGGGGCGCCTCCTGAAGTGGAAAGGGCGGAAAAGGATACCACAACAGGGACAGGGCCCAGCTCGAAAATGCCCTTGGCTGCGGCAAGCTCTGTTTGAATGGTGGAGTTCCATTCGGCACAGTGTGGATTGGAAGATGATCAAAAGTGGACTGCGAAGTACCCAAAGAGAGCCAGCGAAGATAGCAAGGTTCACGCAAAGCATGCTCCAGACCAAAGCGTTGGAGCTCATGAGCGAGTACGTCACGCAGCAGCTGCGGATCGGGCAGCGACCCGCCGCCGTGGAGTTGAGGTCGCGCTGGTGGGCCTCCTGGCGCAAGGAATACGGCCTCAGCATGCGGTACCCGAACAGGAAGCACAAGTGCCCGCTGCCCGTCTTGGAAGAGCGCCTCGAGCGAGGCTGGCTGAACGTGTTTAGGGTGCGCGCCGCGTGCGTGCTGCTCAACGAGCAGGATCCCGAGATGGAGAACTTCGACCAGTCGCCTTTCCACCACAATGAAACAGGATCAGCTGGCGTGAGGACCCTCGCAGTAGCGGGGGTCGAAGTGCCACTGGTGGAGTGCCACGGCGCGGTGCGCGAGCGGTGGACGGCCAATTTCACGACAATGAGCGACAAGGATCGACTGCGGAGAGAAGGCCCCCCACCGATGGAGTGCATGTTCAAGGCGGAGGGGGGAGGAGAGAAGTTGAGGCCGCGCCTGCTCGAACACCTTCGGCGCCGAGGGTTCGGCAGATGGGTGTCGGCGACCACCAGCACCAAGGGGTCTTACCGGACACCGTGCGTGCTCGCGTACCTGGACCGCCACCTCCCTCATCTGCCAGAGCCTCCGCAGCAGCGGGAGTGGAGAATTATGATGGCGGATGATCATGGCCCTCACTTGTCCCCGCTTGTGAGTAAGCTATGTTGGTCTCGAGGGTACGTGTTCATCCCGCACGGGGGCGGCGTAACCCCAATCCTCCAAATTGTGGACACACATCTGAATCAACACGCCAAGCGCGAGTACATGAAGAGAGAAGGAGCCGCGCTGCTGAGAGCCATGAGGCTGGGCCAGTGCGTCCCACAGCTGGACAAGTTAGAATGCATTGACTTGATGGTGGAAGTGATGTCCCAAATGAGTCTTCACTTGGCTGCGGCAGACGGGTGCTGGGAAACTGGTTTCAAGGCAAATCTGTGGGATGCGGACTTGGACGCGCGCATATGCAAGGAGGCTCCGCAGCAGCGGGGGCACTGAGGGTGACAATTCCGTCGACGCCCTCGAAGGAGATGAAGATGATGGGAGCGAGGACGACGACGGGTGGAGCGCCGCTGGCGAGTTTGACTACGAATGGGCCAATCAAAGTCTCACCGCAGCAGCGGCGGGGGAGAGCGCGCTGGAGGCACCGCCTGGCCTGTCGACGTCTCGTATGGAAACTGCGGAGCAGACGTCTGAATTGATGAGAACGTATTCGTCGATCGCTGAGGAGTTGCGCAGCTGGGGCGACATCGCGGGGGCCACGTTCATGGAGACGCAATTACGGAAAGAACGGAGGCGAGTGCGTGAAGTGTCGAAGGAAGATCCTGGGGTTCAGCGAGCCCTCGCAGCATACGAGGACGCCCGCGAGGCGACGCTCAGAAACGAGAAACGACAGCGGGATGTCGAGGCGCGGCGCAGAGAAGAGCTAACCCGCCTGGGGGACGACGTAAAGAAAGCGCGCAAGCTGCTGAGGACACAGCAAGCCAAACTCTTAGACGCAGAGGCAGCCATAGATATCAAACACAGGATGAAGCATGTCGGGTTATCCGAGCTGGGCGCGGGCCTTCGCAGCTGCGGAGGCGTGGCGGGTCGAACGTCGAGGTGCGACGCGCTGAATCGCCTTGCGATTTTGGGTTCTGGGCTTTCTGCAGCTCAGCGGTCAGATTTTGACTGGTTTCGGCGGGAATGGGACGCCGCTGGCATGGAGGACTTCGGTGGAAAGTGGCCGGAGACGTTTGCCACATGGTTGCAGAACGTCATAGACGAGTACTTGGGGGGCAACCCGAGAGCTTTCAGCATGTTTGTGCACAGTGAGACGCGACGCCGTCTGTCTGGCTCCCTGGCGCTTGCGCTCCCTGCAGCTGGGGGCCTCTGAGAGGCGCGGCCCGCCGCAGCAGCGGCGAGGCGCGGGGTGTGAGTTCGGGCAGCAGCCACTGCTCTCCCACCTGCCTGCGACTGAGGTGCCGCGCGCGCGCGCGGACGTAGCGCAGGCCTTGCGCAGAAGAAACAGGGAGGAGGGGGGGCGGGGGAGGAGGTGAGAGGAGGGGGAGAGCAGGCAGGGGGAGAAAACCACGCGGGTGTCGATCACTCCGCCCCTCCTCCTGCTCTCCCCCCTCCTTCTCCCTGATCTCTCCTGGTCATTATATCATTCCTCTCTCTATCCTCTCTCTCTCTCTCTCGTTATCGTCGTCCGTCTCTCTCTCTCTCTCTCTCTCTCTCTCTCTCTCTCTCTCTCTCTCTCTCTCTCTCTCTCTCTCTCTCTCTCTCTCTCTCTCTCTCTCTCTCTCCCTCTCTCTCTGCCCGCCCTTTCCTTCCCTATCCGCCCCGTCTTCCTCCTCTTCGCCCCGTCCCCCTCCTTCCACCGCCGTTTCGGCCCCAGGAGTTCGGCTCTGACGGCCGCCCCCCCTGCAACGCGGGGGCAGGGAGCGATGGCCGCGGCCGCCAGCAGCAGCAGCAGCCCATTGGGCCCCGCAGCAGCGGGGCCTCGGGGCCGACTGACGGCAGTGTTCACAGCGAAATCTGGGAAGGTTTGGCGACCTGTAGGTGGTCAGGCAGAACCCTGGAAGGGTCCTTGGGCCCTTGTGCCAGAGGGCACCCCCGCAGCAGCGGGGGCTGCGCCGCCTGGCGTCTCAAGCTCAGCAGCGGCGGCGCGATCAGAAGTTTCTACGATACGCACCCGCCCAGGCGACCCCGTGGTGGATCCGAGCGATGACGAAGAGCCTCAGGAATTTAGGGGCTGCAGGCCGCCCAACGACGTCGAGCGGCGCGAATGTGTTCTTCGCGACACCGTCCCGCCAAACTTCTTCTGCGAAAGAAGAGCGGCTGACGTGAACAGGCCACGGAACGACAACGTGGGCAACCTTTCCGTCCTGTTCGGGAACTGGGGTTCCATGCCGAGCGAGACCAACCACGCGGACCAGCGGCGGAGACTTGAGTTGCAGCTGCGGCATTGCCCTGCTCTCGTGGCGTGCTTTGCGGAATGTGAGGAGCAGATGGAGTCAATCCTACAGCGGCCAGGGAGACCACCGCCGCTGCAGGCGGACGCCCCCGCAGCAGCGGGTGCGTCAGCAGCGGAGGGCCAAAGCAGCAGCAGCGGTGGGCCTTTTGTCGCCCCCGCAGCAGCGATGGCGACAGCAAGAGGAAGTCGTGCTGCGAGTGTTGGCGATTGCCAACAGCTCCAGAATCGACCAGAGTACGAATACTTGACCCTGCGCGGGCGTGAGGACAAGTCCTTGTGCATCGCTGCGCGCGCAAATCTGTGTTACGAAATGCGGCTGCTCCACTGGGAAAGGAGTGTCGACGGCCACTACAGAACAGCAAGAGGGCGCAAGATGGAAGCGTTCTCGAGGATCATGGTGGTTGAGCTCTACTTCGATCAAACCTACGTCCACTTCGGCTCGAAAGTGCGGGTGTGCGCGGTGCACCTCCACCGCGACACGGCGAAAAATTCCAGAGGCTTCAACGAGGCTCACAAGACGTGGTGGCCGAGGTTGGCGACCATCTTGCAGGACAACAGCGTTGACATCCTTTGTGGGGATTTCAACATGGCGCTCGCACAGACGCTGCCGAGTCTTCGGGGTCTAGGCATGCGATTGGAGACGGCAGCAGCGTACTTCTGGCGCGGATTGGACGGCACTCCGTGCTTGGACAGCTGCGGCATCTTCGTTCTCAACAGGCCTGGCGAGTACACCCTGTGCTGGCCGCTGAGCGCCGTGCACGACAGAGACGAGACGGGGTTGCTCTTCGCACGCAAGTCGGTGATCGGTGAGATCGGGTACCGTAACAGAAGCAAGGCAGAGGCCCCCGCAGCAGCGGGGGCCTCCACCAGCCCATCATCGCAGCCGACGTACTGGCACCACAGCCAGAACGGAGGCCCTGGGATGCCTTACTCTTGCTACTACCCGAAAAAAGACGCCCGCGAGCACCTCCAGGATTTACTGACTCAGTCAGAGGAATGCCAACGCAAGATCCAAGAGAAGGAGCGTGAGAAACTGAGGCGCGCCGAGGCTGAGGCTAGAGGGGACCACCGCTTCTCTAGTAATCGCGAGGTGACCCTCTTCCGCGCGTTGCAGAAGACGTTCCCGCCAGAGACCGTGGAGGTGGAGGGGCGCTGGCACGGCGGCGCCCACTACCCTCTCCTGTTCCAAATGCGCATGGCCAGCGTGCGTTCGCAGGGGAGGAAGCAGGAGAGAGCCAAAGAGAAGAAGGACAGGCGCGCCCAGAAACAGCTGGCAGCTGCGCTCAGGGCGCCGCTGCCGCCCGAGCAGCACGGACCCGAGCGCCAGGCACCAGAGCAGCACAGCGAGAGGGACGAGCAAGACGAGCGCGCCCAACAGGCGTGGCGCCCACCAAGATGGGCAGACGAAAGCGCGGACGACGGCCGCGACATGCCCGCGGCTGGCGATGGAAGGTCGCGGCGGGGGGTTGAAAGGGGGAGGGGGGGAGAGGGGCGGTGGGGCACGGGGAGGGCAGGAGGGAGGAGAGGGAATGAGGAATAGGCTGAGCAGGACGAGGGATGACATAAGGAAATGAGTGTCGGGAAGGGGCGGGAGTTGACAGGGAGGGGATATAGAAATAATTATTTATCACCCCCAAGGTGGCAGCCGACCCCGCAGTGCCCATCTCCAGGGCCTGCGCCGCTGGAGCAGCGAGGGCAGCGCGGCGCCGCCATCTACATCTCGGACGCGATCGCGCCCTCGGCCACGAGCCGCCAGAGCCCCCGCAGCAGCGGAGGCCACGAACGCCACGGCAGCAACCAACAGACGAGGAGTGGCGCAGGGATGAGTGGTGGCGCACCAAGGAGGGCGAGGAGCGCGAGTGGCAACAGCCGAGCGGCGAGGCTTCCTCGCTGCAGGACCGCATGGTCGACTCCGCCTGGCGCGACATGCAAGTTGCATTCGGCAGCGACCAACGCCCCAGTGACTGGTGGAGCAGCCACAGTGGGTGGAGTAGCGGCCAGGGGCACTGGGAGGTCGCGACCACGACTTGGAGGTGGGTCGAACCCCCCCCCGAAACCAATCCCTGGGAAAAACTTAGCTGAACCATCGCACAGGAGCCGCCCCTCCGCAGCAGCGGAGGGAGGCCTCATCGGCCGAACGTCGACCCTCCGCAGCAGCGGAGGCCTTGCCAATGCATCGTGAGCGGCGGCGACTCGCGCGCGCCGTCGTGCTCGGCGACCGCTGCCCGAGCGGAGAAGGAAAAAGAAACGGTGCTTTCATCGGTGCTGTCGTTGCCTCCTCTCCTTCATCGTTTTCTTCTCCCTCCCCCTCCAATCCCCCATCCCGCTATCACATTTTATCGTCTCCAATCGTATCGGGAGCTCCCGTGGCAGAAGAGCACCCAGAACGAGGTCCTCCGTGACAGAGGGGGGGGCATCTCAGACCCCCTCTGTGACAGAGGGGGGGCATATTTGACCCCCTCTGTGACAGAGGGGGGGCCAAAAAACAAATGATCACTTTAATGCGGCTTCTGGATTACTGGAGGTCCCCGTGGGGGCCTCGTGGGACCCTCTCGGGCCGTGGTGGGGGCCCTCCTGGGCGGTCTTGGGGCCCCTCTGGGCCGTCTGGTGGCCCTCTTGGGCCGTCTAGTAGCGTTTTGGGGGGCCTCTTGGTCCGTCTTGTTGCGATCTCGCAGGCCGTCAGAGCTGTCTTGAGCCGCTCTTTGCCCGAAGAGGCGGGAGTCCGAAAATCCTTCCAAAACCTACGGATTTTTCTGTTGCCTCACCCTGTCGGAGGTGCTCTGGGGAGCCTTGAGGGGCGCCTGGGGAAGCCTCGCGAGCCGTCTTGAGGCCGTAGTGGGTCGCCTCGGGGCCTCTTGGGCGCTCTCGAGCCCTTCTCGGGCTGGTCTTGACGCGGTCTTGGGCCGTTCCGGTG
Source organism: Prorocentrum cordatum (assembly GCA_963575745.1). Lineage (NCBI taxonomy): Eukaryota > Dinophyceae > Prorocentrales > Prorocentraceae > Prorocentrum > Prorocentrum cordatum. The sequence goes on from CAUYUJ010000436.1 coordinate 216,357, forward strand.
CTCCGTGGGACCGTCCGGGGAGCGATCTTGGGCCCACGCGGGCGGTGGGAGCGCCCAGGGCCGAGTTTATGTGCGGGGGGGCTTGTTACAAGAATAGTCGAGGAGGAGAAATACATACATGTCTGTGTATATGTATAAATATACACATATATATATATATATATATGTGTATATATATAGATATGTATGTATGTATATATGTATATGTGTGTGCATGTTATGTACCGTCGGAAATCCGTATATGTATCATTCCTCCGAGATTGTTGGCAAACTCCGAGGCTTAGCAAGAATGCGTTGGCATGTGTTTGGTCCCGGATGTGTGTTCAATCTTGTTTTGTGTCGGGCGGCGAAAGGCAGCGGGGCTGCCGCCGCTGGGCCAGCCGAAGAGCCCGTTGGGCAGGGCATTTGGCTGCCTGGTAGCCTCAGAGAGTTTCTATCCTGCTGCCTCAGACGTAACTCTCGTCAGCAATCTGTGGCGGGCGAGGGGGGTGAGTAAGAAGGAGAAGGCCTTGTCAGAAGGCGGCGGGACTTCTCTTAAGCCTTCGCACCTTCGAGAGGTTTTTTCCGTGTCTTCGGGGAAAGCTTTAAAAACTGTTCAGAAGGGCCGTGGTGGGGGCCCTCCTGGGCGGTCTTGGGGCCCCTCTGGGCCGTCTGGTGGCCCTCTTGGGCCGTCTAGTAGCGTTTTGGGGGGCCTCTTGGGCCGTCTTGTTGCGATCTCGCAGGCCGTCAGAGCTGTCTTGAGCCGCTCTTTGCCCGAAGAGGCGGGAGTCCGAAAATCCTTCCAAAACCTACGGATTTTTCTGTTGCCTCACCCTGTCGGAGGTGCTCTGGGGAGCCTTGAGGGGCGCCTGGGGAAGCCTCGCGAGCCGTCTTGAGGCCGTAGTGGGTCGCCTCGGGGCCTCTTGGGCGCTCTCGAGCCCTTCTCGGGCTGGTCTTGACGCGGTCTTGGGCCGTTCCGGTGCTCCGTGGGACCGTCCGGGGAGCGATCTTGGGCCCACGCGGGCGGTGGGAGCGCCCAGGGCCGAGTTTATGTGCGGGGGGGCTTGTTACAAGAATAGTCGAGGAGGAGAAATACATACATGTCTGTGTATATGTATAAATATACATATATCTATATAGATGTGTATATATATATAGATATGTATGTATGTATATATGTATATGTGTGTGTGCATGTTATGTACCGTCGGAAATCCGTATATGTCTCTTTCCTCCGAGATTGTTGGCAAACTCCGAGGCTTAGCAAGAATGCGTTGGCATGTGTTTGGTCCCGGATGTGTGTTCAATCTTGTTTTGTGTCGGGCGGCGAAAGGCAGCGGGGCTGCCGCCGCTGGGCCAGCCGAAGAGCCCGTTGGGCAGGGCATTTGGCTGCCTGGTAGCCTCAGAGAGTTTCTATCCTGCTGCCTCAGACGTAACTCTCGTCAGCAATCTGTGGCGGGCGAGGGGGGTGAGTAAGAAGGAGAAGGCCTTCTCAGAAGGCGGCGGGACTTCTCTTAAGCCTTCGCGCCTTCGGGAGGTTTTTTCCGTGTCTTCGGGGAAAGCTTTAAAAACTGTTCAGAAGGCCCCAGGACTTCCGAGCCTTCTGAGAAGGCCCGCCACTTTTCATTTCCCCCCCAGGCTCCCCGCCGATCACAGGTAACTTCCGTCAATAATCCCGGGCAACAAAAATGATGACGTTTCCATGTTGTGTTTTGGGGGGCGAATGGCCCATTGAAGACCATGCCCTGGTACGCTCGTTTCGAGACGCAGCGCGTGCCGTGTTCGAGCCGTCCGTGCAAACGCGCTGCGTGTTGGTTCGGCACTTGTTGGCCCGCAGCTCGGCGAGCGCGCTCGCGCCAGACCTGCGTCTTTGCCCAGCCGCGTGTTGAGATCCGTGTGCTCCCTCCTGGCCTTGATGTGAGGCCCCTCCTTCTGCCCCCCTCTCGTTCATTCAAGCCGTGCGCGGCCCGCTTCGCTTCGACCAGAAGACGTGCGCTCTCTCGACCCGCGGATCAGAAAAGTTGAGGTCCGTGTCGACGCGCCGCGGGCTGCGTGTGCTGCGCCTCGATGCATCTTCGAGGCGGCGGCGACGGTCACTAACTCAAAACAGACGCCCAATCCCAAAAACGCGGGGGTCAAGACAAAACGCAGACACCTCGAGACTTCGGGGAGGGAGATTCTGGGGTAGGATATTACCAGGGCGACGACGACGAGCGCAAAACATACCCCGAAATCTTTGGCCGATCTTCGAATCCTCGGTGAATCCGCGATTTTGGGATTTGGGATGTGTTTTCTCGTGGTCAGACGGAGGGCAGCGGGGCGGCCCGCCGCGGGGCCGGCCCGAGAGTCTCCCCGCGCGGGCGGGGCAGGCTCCGGGGCAGCACGCTGCCGCTGAGGTGCACCGCCGGCAGCCGGCACGGCGCCATGGAGGACGCGAGGCCGGCGCCCCGCGCGTTTGCCGTCGGGGGCAGCGCTGGTCGCAGGCCTGGAGGTTGACACCAACACCATGGAGTCGACGAGCAATTGTGTCTGTGTGATTTCCCCTCCTGAAAATGGGCTGGAAAGAGGTGGGTTCGTGGAGTCAGGCCCCTATATGCCGCCACGCTGGTTCCGGGCAGGCTGTGCTGTCCAGCGGAAGGGGACGAGGAGGGGAGAAGCAGGCAGACGACGACGAACGCGGCGGTGTTCCTCCACCGAGGGAAGAAGGTCCCGATCTCGGTGATGGTGGTAATATTCTGGCTTCCAGGGTGGCCGAACTATTACCGCCAGCACCGAAATCTAGGAGCACCTCCCCCCTGTGGAGGCAGCCCTCTGTCTTGGTGTTGGTGCCCATTTCCAAGCCTCCCAGCTAGCGGGGGGGGTCTCGATGCCCGTTCATGGGAGCCTTGAACGGCGACGCTGAAATCAGCCTGTTCTGCATCTGGGCCGCAGTTGGCCCCTACTGTTCTTCCTTGCCCCTCTCCTGTTCCCCCTCGCCCTCCTCGGTTGTAGCCTTTGTGAACGGGCGAATCCGGTGCAGATCCGGTCCCCAATGTGTTCTGATTCTGGTCCAGATCAGGCGCAAGTCGGACCTCGTCGGGGGCCACGTCCACGTAGGCTCGTATGAAGCGGGCACCAGAGGTAACTCGCTAGGCTCAGTGGGGAGCGTTTCGGCTTCGAGGTTTTCGGCGGTTCCCTGTGGTTGTAGACCTCGGGGTGCCTTCGCGTGCGACCCGAACGCTGGGCGGCGAGGACCCCAGCAGGGGCCTGGCTCGGGGAGGGGACTCGCAGGACACCGCCGGGGGGGAGTCGCAGGCAGCCTTCGGAGGTCCTCAGCCGTTTTTCCGGAGGGTCGCAGGCTCTGGGGGGGTCGCAGGCGGGTTTTTCCGACGGTTTCCGGGAGTTCTCCGCGGGTGGAGGAGCCTTAAGTCGGGCATGCCCCTCTACAGGAGGAATATTCAGAAATAGTCCAGAAATAGTACTCCAGATTTCGGAATTCAAAGGGAGGGGGTCACAACCCTCCCAGACAAGAAGTTTTATGACCCCCCAGACTATCCATGAAAGGGCGGCCCTTTGCCCAGACCCCCCCGAACCCTCCAAGACAGCTCAAATTAGACCCCCCCGAATGTGACCCCCCCACTTTGTTATGGAATCCGGAGTAACTATGGGGGCGATTTTTCGATATTTGTTTTGATATTTGTGTGCATTTTCTGTCTGGTTCATTTCTCTTCCGAAATCCGCCTGCAGGAGGACATGCCCGACCTAAGTGGAGCCACAGGTGGCGGGAGCAGGGCGGACGGGAATCGCTCGGTGCTCCAGCTGATCGCCTCACGATCCCCGCCCGGCGCCACGCTGGCAGGGCGGGGCCCTCGCGCCACGTCTGTGCTCCATGCCCGGCAGGTGTCGCGGGGGGGGGGAATTTCGGGAGGGGTGGCGCGAAGGCGGAGAACCGCGAGGCGAGGGTCCGTGCTCTGCCTGTTTGCAGTCTCGGCGGCCTTCTCGGGGCGAGGAGGAGGAGGAGGAGGAGGAGGACCGAGCATGTAGCCTGTGTGAAGTCTTGAAGGCCTCCGCATGGCTCGGGAAAATCCGAAGCCCGAGGGGGGCTGCCCAGATCCCCATCCTGGGGGAGGTAAATCGGTCACTGGGGCCCTGGCCGCGCGAGTGGGAATGGAGGTCGGTGACACTATGCTCAGCTTCTCGACGAAGAAGAGCACTGCATAAGCACAGACTTTCGGAACTCCCCTCGCGGATTTGTTACATCTGCGCTGGAGGCACCTGGCGGTGCCTCCGTCGCTGCCCTCGGCGTTCTTCGCGCTTCAGGGAGGGGGGTCCAGTGCCTATCCAATACATCAGCTCTGAATTCCGAAAGTTTCTGTTGATGCAGTTTTTGTGGTTATTGATGTTTCTTCTTCTGCAGACGCCGCTGCGCTTCCCTCGTTGACACGGCTGCATGGGCCTTGAACTTCTGGCCAGAGTGCGCCCCAGGAGAGGGCCGTAGATCAGCGGTATCGGTACCTCTGTGTTCCCTCAGTGGGGGTTGGTGGGGATGCAGCCCTGAGGCAGCGCCAGTCGGGGTCCAGGCAGCAGGCGGCGACACGAGGAGTTAAGGAGTTGCGGGTACGTGCTGCGACTGCGTCGGTTGCACTAAGAGCTTCAAGCTCGAGCTCTCCAGCCTCATTTACCGTTTCTTCAGCCAGATTCCAGCCAAGATTATGAAGGTATTTGTATATCTGTATATGTGTACAGATATATCTATATACATACACACATGTATGTAGTTGTCGTTGTATAGATACACACACACTGTATGTGTAATCGTTGCGATTGCCCCTGACTCTCATGCAGTTGCGAAGTCTCCTGACATGCCAGCAGGCCCGCCAAATCGTGTTCCAAGAGCCATGTGTGGTTTGTTCATTCGAGCACTTCTGGATGATGCAGCAGCCTTGCTCTGAGGCATCGTCTCTGCGCCGTGAGGACGCAGCTTCTGTGACGAGACCGCTCTTTCGTTCCACGATCGTGTCGTGGTAGCCTCACTGAGATGCCGAGCGGCTTGTCCTCACGCAAGAGTGATCGCGGGCGTTTGCCCACAGCGGCGCCCGGGGAGCGAGCGGGAAGCCACCCGGGCGCCCAGGGTGGTCGTGCACGCCCGCATGGACGCGGAGGTCAGCGAGGCACCTGCCGCCCCCCAGGGCGGGGCACCTTGCATTGAGTCGGGCATGTCCCTCTACAGAGGAAGTAGACAAACAGAGTCCAAACATAGTCAGGCCACGATTTTGTGACTATTGCTGACCATTCTAGAGCATGTTTTAAATTATTTTCATTTTTCGTTCAAAATCCGCCTGCAGGAGGACATGCCCGACCTGAACAGATCGCAGCTGTCCGCTCTCTTACTCTCTCAGGCCTGGCCAGGCCTGTGCGTCAACCTCGAGGGCTCCAGCAGGAACGTGACGCACTCTGATAACACATCCCACGAGCATGTTACAGGGCTTGCTTCATGAGTGAAGTGCTGCCGAGGGGCCCTGACTGTTCTTGCACTTATCGCGTCTTGCAAAAAAATACAAACACGACGGGAGGTTTCTCCCCGCTTTCGGTTTCCGGGGGCCCTCGCCGGGCCCCGGGGACCGTCGAGAAACGATTCGGGATGAAGAACCAACCCTGGGGACAGGGTCGGGGCTTCAGGGACCCAGCATCGACCAAAGACCAAAGCGTCGAAGCACAAGAGTTGGGTCCCCAGCCTGTAGGCCTCGGAAGGGCGCGACTCGGGCCCCAGGGCGACTCGGGCCTCTGGGGGGAGGTGGGGTTCACTTCGCTCGGGAGGTTCCGATCGACGTGAACCCCACCTCCCCCCTTGGAAATCGTGGGGTGGTGGGGTAGGGTTCGCATGTGCGCATGTGGCCTCCTAGTCTGCGCCCTGCTAGCGTCGGCATTCTCGTGCCAGTGGCCAGCTCCGTGGACAAGGGTAGGGGGGGGCGGGCGGGTATTGGCGGGGTGAGGGGGCGACGGGGAGCAGGAAAAGGAGCAGGGGCACGATTGGGAAGAGGACGACTGGAGGGAACCTGGGGGTGGTGGTACACGCCCGTCGTTGACAGTAGGTATTGTTGCACTCCCAGATCCCAATGGACTTCAGGCGCCGTCCTGCTTCAAGAGCCGAGCGGTTTTCCCTCCCTCCTATGCGGGGGCCGGGCGAAAGCCCCAATATACTTCCAACGCCTTCCTACTTCCTGTTTCTACCCACTTCTTCCGACCGGCGAGTACGTACTTGCAGTCCCCGGGGAGGCGTATTTGCCGTCCACGCGCGTGCAGCTCAGGGCCCCACGGCCAGGGGCTCAGGTTCGTGGGAAGGTGGAGGGTGGAGGAGGGGCTGGGAGGAGGGGCTGGGAGGAGGGGCTGGGAGGAGGGGCTGGGAGGAGGGGCTGGGAGGAGGGGCTGGGAGGGGGCTGGGAGGAGCGCGGGGGAGGGCGGAGGGGGCCGGGATCGGAGGGCGCAGCAGGGTCGACGAAGGGCCGAGGAGCGGCGGGCGGACCCTCAGAAGGCCGGCAGAGCGCGGAAGCAGGCCAGGGCTGTCTGTCTCGGGGGGTCGCCTCCTCCTCCTCCTCCTCCTCCTCCTCCTCCTCCTCCTCCTCCTCCTCCTCCTCCTCCTCCTCCTCCTCCTCCCGCTTCAACATCGGGTTGGCGGCGCCCCCTCGTACCCATCGACGCGGGGGAGCGATGGAGGACGAGAGGGGGGGCATGTGGACGGAAGCTGGGCGGAGGGACGGAGGAAGGGGGGGGGAGCGGGGGCGATGGGGAGGGAGGGGCCGGAAGGGGGGGGGAATGGGGGAGACGCGAGAGATCACCACAGCTCGAGCCGGGCATAAGCCCGTCAGGCGCTGTGGCTTCGAACGCCGCGCAAAGCTTCCTCGAAACACGGGAGGCGCCGCGTGCGAAACAACGGCGGTGGAATGACCCTTCTCCTGGCGCGACTTACAGGGGCCCCCGGCTGGAAAGCAAAGCGGGTATGCGGTGATCAGGCCACTCAAGGGGTCTCTCTGCGCACCCCTGACAGAAGTGCCGGCTTTGCACGCGCGTTGGCATGCGCGATGCGGAGCATGGGAAACGAGAGCGGCACCGCCTTGGGACATCCCCTGCAGCGGTCCAAGAGAACTGACGGCGGAGCAGGTGCCACTTGTTCGCGCGGCCCGATGCAGGGGGAGTGGTGCTAGCACTTGTGTGCCGCACGTTGGGCGTGGATAAAGGCTTGGAGGTTGCCGTGTGAAAGGACGCCCCCGCGGCCACTGCGGGCCAAAAGGTCTGTTGCAGGCCACTCCAGGCCGCTTGCGCTCGCTGCAACCTGGCAAGCTGTGGGGCTGACTGTTCCTGGATCTGGCGTTGGGAGATGCAAGCTGGTTGGCTCGATGATGGAGCGCGTGGATGCTGGCGATGAGAGTGGTTTCGCGGCCCCCTTGGTGCTGACTGCTCGATTCGGTGGGATGATGCGTGAAGGGCTTGCGGACGGTCCGTACGTTAAGTGGTGCCGGTGGCATGGGGGTGGTCGTCGCCCTTCGCCTCACGCCCACCCCCGTCGGAGCCATGGCGGGCCGCAAGGGGAGGGTCGTTGAAAGTTCGTGGCTGAGCGCGTCGTGGTTGTCCTCGACTGCGTTGTCTTCGACTAGAAAGTTATTACTCCGTCGTCGAGGCCCCGAGCCCGAAAGGTCAAGGTCATCCTTGTCGAAGTCGTCCGATAATGGCGACCAGGGGTCATCGAGTTCATTGAAGTGGCGCCAGGCAGACCAAAGTGTCTAGCGCGCGAAGGGAGAGCAAGCCGGGATGGTTGGCATGGTGGTAATCCACGTGCTGGCGATGATCAGCTAGGCCATTTTTGGTGGGTCCGAGTTGTCTGGTGAGGTTGTCCAGTTTGTTTGGAGCTCGGTTCGTGGCGCCGTGCTGTTTGCTAACATGTGGGGCCGCGTGGCCGTCTCGGAAGATGGGCGTTGCGCCTTGCCCGGTGGCTGGCTTGTTCTGCTCTTGCGGAGGGTTTCTAGCGCGGAGTTCGTAATGGCATTCGTGCGCCGGATCATGGGCGAGACCGAATAGCTTGTCAACGTCGTCGGTGGTGTCGGCCGCGTCGGTAGACTTGCTCGACGGAGCCCATCATATATCCATGGCTGGATAGGCCAGTGGGCAAGCTATAATCGCCCTGAGTCTTCTCGCCAGATGTCTGGCGACGTTCGGGTTCGGAGAGACAAGAAGACCTTGGTTTTTTTTTGCAGGGAGATCGGGAGCAGGACGAAGTTTGGGACCAGCTGTCTACCCCTGGTGTAAATGGGGATTTAGCATACTGGGGTCTTTCCCGACCCTGGTGTTCGTCGATCCCAGTCATGGTCTTGGCCGTAGGTGCAGGACTGTTCATCCGGGTATCCGATGGCGACGCTAGACCAGCCCTTGTTGCAGATCCCGGGAGGGAAGGCCGAACCTTTGTCGCAGTCGGCGCCCATACAGAGGAAGCACGGCGCCTCCCCAACCATGTTGGAGGCTTGCGGGACTCGGTGTAAGATCGCGGCATTGCCGGCCCCCGATTTGGCGTGCAGCGACGCCACGAAGACGCCATCGGGTTGGCCGTTGGAGGCGCGCCTGTTTCCCTATACAGCCTGGTGGCGCTCGGAGAAAGTGTGGGATAGTAGGCTTCAGTGCATCGCGCGGTCGCGAAGCCGAGGCGGCGGGGTCGTCTCTGGCGGTGTCGACGGGCGCACCTTGCGCGGCAATGCGCGCCCCATCCATGCTTAGCAACCGTGGATCGGGCCACGCGTTTGCCCCGCCCCCCCCCATCCGTAGGATTTCCGTTGATCGCGATCGACCGCGGGGCCTTGCCCGCAGACGGATCGCCAAGCTTTTTTTTCATGTAACCGAATGCTCTTGTCAAAGGTGGGCGCGCTGTCCGCGGGGTGACGGGTCTCTTGGCGGGCAGCGATGGTGATTCCGTAGTGCTCGCGAAGCTGAGTCAAAGTTCCCTAGTAGTTTCGACGTCGGTCACGTTGATGCTGGCGAGATGGGCCGCCTGCGGGCCGTCTCCGTCGGACTTGACGGCGGTTGCCATGGCGCTCGCCCTTCCGCGAGTAGCGCCGTCGACGTCGGAGTCAAAATCAACCTCGGGAGACTTGAAGCGGGGCGCGGTTTCAGTTTCTTCGGCGCCAGACGTTTCCAGGTTGACCTGGGCTGACCCTTTGCGCCCGCGGTTTTGGCCGTCTCGGGGTTTGCGGGGGGCGCTGTGCTCGACGCTGGGAGGCCTCGGCGAGCCGTCGGGTAATTAGGCGGCGGGCGCCTGGCGCGGCGCGCTCAACCGCGATCTCTTCTTTGTCCCGCGGGACCTGGGGTAGAGCGACCGACGCGGTTCTTGGAGCGCCGCGCGGCTGCGGCCAGCAGGCCCGCCAGCGCGCGCCCGTTCTGGAAAAGCGGAACGACCGGTTCGTTGGCCCCATGGATGGCGACGTTTTCGCCGCTTGCTTGGGCGGCAAAACTAGATCCTTCACTGGGTGGAACGATGGAGTCTCCGCCTGGCGCCGCGGTTGGCCCGCGCGGCTCGCTGCGCGCGGCGGGGGCAGCCAGGTCGCCCCCGGACATGGGAAGTGGGCGGCATGCGCTCTCGCGCCTGGGTGGCGCATTCGGGACAGGCGGCCTCGCGCTCGCGCTCCGCGGTGATTGGCCAGCCGTTGCCGCCCGAGGTCCGAGATCCCTTAATCGATGGTCTGGGGGCTCCGGGCGAGACTTGGCCAAGGCAGGGCGCCGCTTTGACGGGGGCGCCTGCAGGGGAGGCCCTTTGTTCGACGCGGGCCTGCTGCCCTCAGTGACGAGAGCTGCTGTCTGGCAGCGGCAGGGCGGCCCCTTCCTGTCATCCTCTGTGACGAGAGCTGCTGTCTGGCCTGGGAGGCTTGGCCCAGTTGGTTTTTGTTGTCTTTGCTCTAACTGTTGGGCAGGAGCACTGGTTCATCGGAGTGTGCGTCGTTTCTGGCGCTGGCGGAGCTGGTGGCCCCCGGCTGCTGGCGCGCTGCCGTTCCCGGCGGTGGGCCCACGGAGCGCGGTCGGCTGGGCGCCAAGCCGCGGGGCGCTGGCGCGCCCTCTCCTGTGCGCGCCAATACGGCCCAGGGCGGCTTGCGCTGGGCAAAGCAAGGCCAGTGCATCCGCGCCGGCGGCTGGCAGCAGGACCTGGCGTGTTCTCGGCCGCGCCAGCGGTTTTTTGCGCCGAAGGCCAGCATGCCCCGAGCGACGCTTCAAACGCCGCGCGCCTGCCCGTGAAGTTCTGCACTTGGTGAGTGGCCGAGCGGTCGGCGGTCGCCAGCGAGGTCAGTTGGCCCGCGGCGACTACCGGGAGGCTGGGCGCGCGGGGGTTTGCAGTGCTAGGCGAGGTCAATCGTGCCGCTGGGCATCCGGTCGGCTAGGCCAGCGCGCCCGCCTCGGAAGGCCAGCCCATCTGATGCTCGAGCGGCCGGGGTGGCGGGCGGGCCTGCGTTATTCGAGGGCCCGAAGACCTGACAGGGTGCCTCTGTTTGTGTTGGGCTCGGTTTTGTGGGTAGATCGTATCGCGATAGGCGTGATGCTTGTGAGCCAGTTTGTTGTGTGCATCAGCTGCTCTGTCTTGTAAGGTCGCCTTTTCGCGGTTTTTCCTTGGTGGGTTGAGATGCCGGGGTGCACGGGACGCACGGCGGGGCCCTATCGCCATGGCGCGCGCGCGGGAGTGAAGGGATGTGACGCCATTGTGTCAATTATCAGGTGGGCAGTGTACAGTCTCGCGAGACAAGAACGGATGCGGGGCGTTTGAGGTCTGGGCTCGCTATGATCAGAGCTCTCGAGCCAAGATTGGAGGGACACGCAAAGATGTTGTGAAGCGGTGAGAAGGATGTGGAGAGGGAGAGTGGAGAGAGCAGCGGGGAAGGGAGGGGGAATGGGAACGGGGTGGGGGTGGGGAGCGGGGGAGGGGAGGGGGGGGGAAGAGGGAGAGGAGCGTGAGAGAGATGGGTGAGGAGGGGAGAGAGAGAGACAGAGAGAGAGAGAGAGAAAGAGAGAGAGAGAGAGAGAGAGAGAAAGAGAGAGAGAGAGACAGAGAGACAAAGAGAGAGGCAGAGAGAGAGAGAGAGCGAGAGCGAGAGCGAGAGCGAAAGAGAGAATAGCAGGAACGGGAAAGAGAGGGGGGGCGTCGCGGGTCACGGCGAGGGGGGGGCGGACGGCACGCCCGCGCGCAGAGCTCCGGGGGGCGGCCACCGCGAGAGAGTCCACGCCGGGGGGCCTCTTTCCTCCGCCATGATGGGGCACCGCGGGGGGGGGCGCCTCTCCGGGTCCGGCTTGGCCCGGCGGCGCACCCATGGGGCGGGAAACGGTTGGGAATCTCGGGTTCGAGGCTTGAGGATTTCGGACGCTTTCGTCCCAGACATGGTCGGGTCCCAAAATAAAATCAGGGCGGGAGTTTTTTGGTTGTTGCCCACGCTGCAGCGGGAGAACGATGTGGAACAACCAGATGAACAAATGGGATCAGCACATCAGCGGGAGCAACATTTTGAAAAACAGCTCCAAGTGAAAACTCGTTTCCCCGGAATCCTGTGCGTAAGAAACAAATCGCGGAGGGGCGCCGAACATCTTCCAGACGTCATCAGGGGAGAGAGGAAAGCAGTGCTCATATTGGGTACTTGTAGAGGGGGGAAGAAGCGGAGGGAGGCAGGGGGTAAGGAGAGGAGAGGGGGAGAGGGGGGAGGGGAACAGGGGGGGGGAGAGTGTGGGGGGGGAGAGGGGGGGGGGCACCCACGTGTGGTGGCGTGGTGGGGGGGGAGGGGGGGGGGGGGGGGCAAGCTAGGTGCGCTCGCGTCATACCTGACATCCTACCCCTCCCTCCCATCCCTTACCATGGCGCAGATCCCCTCTCTACTCGCACAGTCGGATGTCAAGCAGGGCGATGATCCCGAAAGGGTACGCGATGCATTGTAGAGCACGGCGTGGCATGGAGGGGGGGGAAAGGGGGGAAGGGGGGGGGGAAGGAGGGGCGGGAAAGGGGGGGGGGCGGCAGGCAAAATGGGTCTTCGCTCCTTGCGTGGCGTTCCTTACGATACCGCTGGCTCTCTGGCTCCAGGGTGGGTCCACCCCTCTTCGCGATTCTGCGATTGGTGAGGCGGTGGTCACCGGTCGCTGAAATGGGTATTTCTGGGTTTCCAGATCCCTATCTGCTTTAGGCGCCTCCCTAGTTTAATCAGCGAGCGTCGTTCCCTTTCCCTTCCTCTTGAGGGGGCGGGCGGAAGCCCAATCTGCTTCCAACGCCTTCCTACTTCACGTTCCTACCCACCTCTTCCGACCGAGGGGCCGCCAGGGCGTACCGAAGAGGAACAAGTGTCACAAGCGTAAGCTTCTGACGGTCCGCGCGGCTTTCCTGGATCTGCGTTGGACCCCCTCTCCTTGGCGCGCGGAGCGCGCCAGGAGCGGCGCAAGAGGCGCCGCCAGGAGCGGCGCAAGAGGCGCCGCCAGGGGGCCTCAGCTCAGATCCAAGAAATTCGCGCGGAGGTCCGAAAGCTTCTGTTTATGGAGTTGTTTGTCCTCGTATCCCTCGTCTCCCTCGCAGCCCTCCACTCCTCCCCCTCCCCTCGCCCCCGCAGCTCCGCCCCACCGCGGCCGCCCAGGCGTCCGCGTCGGATTTCATAGCGTATCCTCCAGGCGGTCGAGGGGTACGGGGGGGGGACCAGAAGCAAGATGAGGAGGAGGAGGAGCAGGATGCGGAGGTTGAGCTGGAAAAACAGGAAGATGATGATGCTGAGGAGGATTATAAAGAAGAGGAAGGGGAGGAAGAGGAGGAGGAGGGGACATACGAGGAGGAGGGAGGATGAAGGGAGGGGGAACTATTGGGACAAGCGGGGGGAGGGTGGAAGGGACAGAGGGATGAATGGCGGATGGGGGGATGGGCGGGAAGCGGGCGGAGGGAGGGAGGGGTGTCGTAAGCGGCTACTCGTGGAGCTTATTGCAAAGGGAAGATCGCCCCAGTTTGCGAGGACTCTGCCACGCCCCACCAGACAGGGACAAGAAGATGCGATAGGAGTTCATGGATGAAGGCAAGTCCAGATGTACCAGGCAAGGAGCGGGGAGCAGAAGACCCTCTGTGTGCAGTCCCTCCGTGTCGTGTTCGGAGTATGTGTGTGTGGCATGCGAAGGAGCGTGCGCCATGCGGAGGAGTGGCAGGGAGGAGGAGGAGGTGGAGGAGGAAGAGGAGGAAGAAGAAGAGGACGATGAGGAGGAGTTTATTAACACTCCACAGGCTCACCCCTCGACCCCAGAGCACCTTGTCGAGCACCAGAAGACGACCGCAAGAGGTTCAAGGAACATAGAGTACAGCACGAGTGGACGTGCTACCACGACGTCGTGATTTAACCAACATGCCCCGCTAGAAGTCGTAGCCGTCCAAATCGATGGCGTCGAGCGGATCGTCGTAGAACACCGAGGCGCCCCACGAGAAGAGACGACCAGCTACCGAGGACGATGGAGGAGGGCCAGGCTCTGCAGGAAAAAGGGGTGCACCACATTCTGCGGAAATCAAAAACCAAACCTTCACCAGGATCGCGGGGCAGTCCCACTGGTGTCCACACGGCTGAGCACGAATAGGAATGTTGCGCAGCACCGCGGACATATAGCAGGGGTCCGACAACACCAATGAGACGATCGAGTTGCTGACGGAGCCGCAGGAAAAAGCCGCGGCCATTTTGGTGTGGCCCGCGCCGTGCCAGACTCTTCAAGGACAGCTGCGGGGCTCGCTTCTCGAGCAAGAGGCCGTTGGAGAGGTCGGAGCGTCACGGAGCCGTGCCTCCGTCCTCGTCTCCCCTTCCTCGTGAGTGATGTCGAGGGCCGCCACGGCGAATTGCATGCCCGCGGATGGCACGGCACCACAGGTGCTCCGCACGCCCCCGGCCGCCGTCACGTGGGCAGACCCAGAACTGCGGGAGGCCAAAGGAACGGAGACCGCAGTAGCCGCACTGAGCATGCTCCCCGCTCCGCCGCCGTGGGCCGGCAAGGCCTCTACAGCGTAGACCCATGCCAAGAAACACCCGGCTTGCCTCCAGGGCGCCCTGGGTTTTCTTTGGATTTGAAATTTTGCTGTGGAAGGCGCGATGTCCCCGCACCAAAGATCAGTGGACGTCCTGGGGTCTCAGGGTTGGGTTTCGTGTGGAAATGTTGTTGTGGTCGAGCCACTGCTGGACGTCCCCGGCGCGCCGCGCACCACCAGGCTCGGTCCAGGAGCTCCATCCTCGCCCTGCCGGGGGCTCGCGAGCGCCAGGCGTGAGCGCGACAGAGCCATCGCCGGCGAGGCGAGGAGCGGGAGGAGGAGGGAGAGGGGGAGGGAGGGAGGGACGATGGAGTAGCGGCGAGCCGGAGGAAGCCCGCCGCTCTCTCTCTCTCTCTCTCTCTTTTTCATTTTTTTTTTGTTTTTCTCTCTCTCCCTCTCTTTCTAGCAAGGTCGACGCCGGCACCAGCGACCAGGCGCACAGTGTCGTGCCAGCTCCCGCAGCGCTTCTTCCCCCTTTCCACCCCTCCCTCCTGCGCCCCCCCCTCCCCTCCTCCTGCCCCGGAGGGCGGGGAGGGAAGGCCGAGACGCGGACCCCGACCTCGTCAGGCGCTTCAGACAGTCGGTCGCCGCCCCGCCCGGGGGGGGGGCGCCGCTCTCCAGCGCCGCCGCCGCCGCCGCCGCCTCCGCCATCCTCTGGCGGCCACCGGGGGAGGCCCCAGGGCCGCACGAACGGGGGCGTGTTCGGGCGGCGGGTCCAGGGGGGGGGGGAGCATGAGAGGGAGAAGGCCTCCTCAGATGGCGGCGGGGCTTCCCAGGAGCCCTGGCGCCCCCTGGGAAGCCGCTTCTGCGTGTTCGGGGAAGGCTCAGGGAGCTCCCCGGGAGGCTCGAGGCCTCCCGAGCCTTCTGAGAAGGCCCGCCCCGTCTCGCTTTCCCCCAGGCTCGCCGCCAATTGTTTGGCAAATCCGGGCGCTGGCGCGCCCAAGACAGGTGCAGCCGTGGGCCGAAGCGTTCCCCGTTCCTCGCTCTGTCCAGGCGGGAGAGTCAAAGTCCTGGTCACGAAGCACGAGTTTGGCTGCCCCGACCGGAAGCCGCTTGGGGGCCCTCGCGGGCGGCTTCCGTGGAGGGCCGCCACGGAGGAGCGTCGTGGGCCTCCCAGGAAGGTGGGTTTGACGGGCGGGGCTAGGACGAGTACCGAGGGTAAATCCGTCCCAGAGCTTCGTGGAGCGCTCTCAGAGCGCGGGCCGCGGCCCCCGGGGCATTCTCCACAGCCGCCCGATCTCGGAGATCCTCGATGGAAGCCTCGCCCGAATTGATCCTCGTCCTGGCCTCGTCCTAGAGGGTCGTCACGGGCCTCCTGACAGGATGGGTTGGAGGTCCGCGGAGGCCTCGCAACAGAGAGACCACCCACCCACCCTCGTCTCCACGGCGCGCCGAGGTGGGCGGGGCGCGAGCGGGCAGCAGCGCGCGAGCCGCACGGTTCTCTGGCGATTCAGTGGACCGCTCTCGTTTTGGCATCGTTTTGCAGCACGGGCGCAAAGAAGATAGGACCAGGGAGAATGATCACACTGCAGTGGAAGCCCGTGCCAAGAGACACCCTGCTCGCCTTCGGGGTGCCCTGGGTTTCTTGGGTTGCGATGTTTTTTTGCCATGGGAAGCATGGCGTTCCCCACACACACACACACACACACACACACACACACACACACACACACACACACACACACACACACACACACACACACGCACGCACGCACGCACGCACGCACGCACGCACGCACGCACGCACGCACGCACGCACGCACGCACGCACGCACGCACGCACGCACGCACGCGCACGCGCGCGCACACACACACACACACACACACACACACACACACAACACACACACACCACACACACACACACACACACACACACACGCACCACGCACGCACGCACGCACGCACGCACGCACGCACGCACGCGCGCACGCACGCACGCACGCACGCACGCACGCACGCACGCACGCACGCACGCACGCACGCACGCACGCACGCACGCACGCACGCACGCACGCACGCACGCACGCACGCACGCACGCACGCACGCACGCACGCACGCACACACACACACACACACACACACACACGCACGCACGCACACGCACGCACGCACACACACACACACAAACAAAAAAAACAACAAAAAAAAGAAAAACAAAAAAAAACAAAAACAAAAAAAAAAAAAAACAATGGACGTCCTGAGGTCTCAGGGTTGGGCTTCTGGTGGACGGTGTCTTCGGGTCGAGCCCTCCATGTGGGAAATCGGGCCCATGCGTTGCAGCTCGCGCCTTGGCGGGCAGGCCCTCTCACGAGGTGGCGGGGCTCCGGAGAGAAGGCCCACGGCGTTTCTCGGCGGAAGGCGGAGGCCCGAGACCGGAGGGCCTCCTGAGCCCTCTGGGGAGGCCCGCCCCCTGCGCCCTCGGCATCGCTCGGACGTGTGCATTGTTCCTCGGCGAGGACCATCGAGGACCCTCCTGGACCACCGAGCAGAAAGCACACGCGCGAAACCGAACAATGCACGGGAAAGGGACGTCCGAGCGACGGCAAGCATCCGCCTTCCCTTTGGCTTCGGAGTTTGATAGACCTCCCACCCTGACACGTCGATTACGGAATCGGCCGTTTTCGGTTCGCGAGAGGGCGTCGCGGCCGTCAGTTTTGCGGGTCCAGGTCCGTCGGTTTCGGTCCCAGGCCGTTTTCACTAAAGGGAGGCTTACTAAAGGGAGGTTTGTCCACCGCCGATGGCCGCCCAACACCGCCAGTGCTTGCCGTGCTGGCCGGGCCGGGAGCGCGCGCGCTCTCGCTGCGGGGGGGGGGGGGGGGCGCCCCGCCGATCTGTCTGCGGTGTGTGTGTGTGTGTCTTCCAGGGACCATGGGCCCCTTCCGCCTCCGGGCCTCCCCGCGGTCGCGTCGTGAGCGGCCCCAAACGGGGCGGTGACCACACCGTGCGGTCAGTCGGTGGGGATTCGGGGTCACCGCACGGTTTTGGGACTCGAGTCCCTCTCCGAGGATGTCTCGGGCGACAGGGGCCTCCAGGGTCCCAAAACCGTGCGGTGACGGACAGTGCGGTGAGGTCTGGGGGGATTTCGAGGTCACCGCACGGTCCGTCACCGCACCGCTTCGGGACTTCAAAAGTAGGGTCGCGGCGGAGGTGGAGGTGGTTTCGTCGGTGTCGGCCTCTGGTGTTGTCGTCGGCTTGGGCCTCGTCAGGGACAGCTCGCGCTGAAGACCTGGCCCGGGGGAAGGGTCTCAGACCTCAGGGGAGCCACGTTGCGAGGTCGGAGGTTTGGGTAACAGGTCCCCCCCCTCCCTCCACCGATGCTGCACCGATGGGTTCCCCCCCGTGTGGGTTGGTGTGGTGTGGTTCGGTGGTGCAGGTGGACGGGAGGAGGTGGGAGGTGGGATGAGGATGAGCGAGGGGAGAGAGATGGACAGGAGGAATGGGGGTTGTGATCGAAGAGGGAGGAGTCAGGTGGGATGAATACTGATGACGAGGGGGAGGGAAATGGAGGGAGGAGTAAATGAGGAAAGTGCTTGACCGATGACGAAGATGTCACATCCCCCTGCTTGAAAGTGCAGCCGCTGCCGTTCGTAGTAGACCGAACTCGCCGGCACAGCACGTGACGAGAGTTTAGAATTTTTACGATCCGAAAGGCTTTGAATCGGCGTGTGTGGTTAAACATGTGGGCTTGACACTTTCACATCCGCATCTACTCTCGGTCAGACAGTGCGCAGGAACCTGAGCCATATCTTATTATCTCCCATGCTGCTGATGGGGACGAGGATGGGTAGCGCATGTGAAAGCTGTAGTTGCTTCAGCGGGCTGAAGCAGCCCGTTGTGTGAGTAGAGGAGTGTCCACGCAAACACGCTCATGCGTCTCCCGAGCTGGTGCCCTGGACCCCTCCTTGGCTCTGCCCCGGCACAGCTTCCCAGTGTCGGGGGTGGACAGACCTCCTACCCTGACACGTCGATTACGGAATTGGCCGTTTTCGGTTCGCGAGAGGGCGTCGCGGCCGTCAGTTTTGCGGGTCCAGGTCCGTCGGTTTCGGTCCCAGGCCGTTTTCACGAAGGGGAGGTTCACTAAAGGGAGGTTTGTCCACGGCCGACAGTGGCGCCCAGGCATGGCGACCAGAGTTTCGAGGAAGGCAGGCGTGATCCTGCTTCGAGCGATGCCCACCGAGACCTCCGGCGCTCGTTCCCGCCGCTGCGCGCGCCAACACTGGAACGCTGCGCGCGGGGGGCCCGGTGGTCTCGGCCGGCGCGGCGGCCGGGCCAGGTCGCAAGTGGCCGTTCCGCTAGAATCGGGGGTGGATGGTGCCTCCTCCTTCTCCTCCTCCTCCTCCTCCTCCTCCTCCTCCTCCTCCTCCTCCTCCTCCTCTGGGTGCCCTGGGTTGCCTGATTTTTTGGCATCGATCTAGGCCCTTGCGGAGGCCGTCCTCGGCCCCTGGAACGGCTAAAAACAGGGCCTGGACGAAGAGCTATTTTATCGGGGGTGGACAGGACCCCCAACAGTGACACGCCGATTAGTGAATGGTCCGTTTTCGGTTCTCGAGAGGGCGCCGTGGCCGTTCTTTTCCAGGCTCGCGCCCGCCAGGTTTGGGCCTCAGGTCGTTCTCGCGAAGCCACGTTTTACTAAAGGAGGGTCTGTCCATCCCCGATAGAACCTGACAGCCCCAGGTTTTCGTAGGAGGGCAGCCCCTGACGAACGAAACCGAGTCACGTCGCGGGGCGAAGAGCCGAGCCCCGAAACGCGCGGCGTGGCCGTAGCCAGTTTGGCTCAAGCACTGATGGGGCTCTCCCGTTCCGCAGCGGCCCGCCGTAACCGAACCATGTGACGAGCCTGCCGGCAGCTGGCAGTCGAGCTCCATTCCGTCAGTCAGTATGTGGATTTTCAGGGCCGCGGCTTGGGCGGTGTGGGCCGCCGTCCTCTCCGTGCCGGGGGCGGCGGTCTCGGTGCGCGTGGAGGGCCAGCCGAGCCCCAGCGGCCTGGACAGGGGCGCCCACCCCGAGCAGGCGGGGGCGAGCGTTGAGTCGGGCACGTCCCTCTACAGGAGGAAGCTTCAAACATGGTCCAAAAATCGCCTGGGGACGATTTGTATCTGTTATGTTTGGCTACACTGGGGCATTATTTTACTACTGTTGCCTGTAAGGGGGACATGCCCGACCTCAGGCGAGCGGTGCCGTGCCCATGTCGGCGCTGGGCGGCCGGAAGGGGTCCGACCGCGCCGCGCAGCAGCGGGCGGCCAGCGCCGCGGCCACGTGGCACCCGGACAGGTACTGGCCGTCCATCTTCGTCGCCATTTTCAGCCGCAGGGGCGCGGACTCGCGCCGGCAGCTGCTGCGGGACGTCTGGTCGCGGGCGGACTACAAGCAGGGGAAGCTGCAGGTTCGCTTCGCCCTCTGCGAGCACGAGGACCACCTGGACGAGCCCCTGCGTCTGGAGAACGAGACGTATGGGGACTTGATGATCATGCAGTGTCGCGAGGGCTATGGCGATGGCATGTTGACTAAAAAGACTCTGTCCGCCATGCAGGAGTACCAGCGGAATTTCCGCCAGCAAGAGCTGTTCATGAAGATCGACGACGACACGTTCGCCGCTTGGAGCCGTCTGTGGCCGATGATCGCCAGAGGCTGGCAGAATTATTCCTATCACATGTACATGGGAACCATGAAGGCTCCGAGCACGCCGAGCAGGGACCCCTTCAACGCGTTCTACGAGCCGCTGAGCTCGTACCCCAGGGAGAAGTACCCGCAGAGCGCAGACGGCGGGCCCGGGTACCTCCTCGGAGGCCAGCTGATCTCGAGGATGCTGGAGGAGGAGATCCCGCAGAAGTGGCCGCTGTTCAACGAGGACAAGGCGGTCGCCGTCTGGGTGGACGCCCTGATCGAGCGAGGCCACACCGTGCAGTACATCAACGTGGACGGCCAGACCGGCTACGCGACGACGGAGCAAGAGTGGCAGGGGCAGCTGAAGTGGTTCCACAGTGGCACCTGGATTTCCTACCCGCTGACGCTCCACCACCGGCTGTCCGGAGAGGCCATCTCCTGCCTCAGCAGGGTGGAGGCCATGAAGGACCCTGGCGCCAAGATCGACCACTGCTTCAACCAGGCATCGACTAGACGTAAGGGTAAACCCTTCGCCGGAGTGACCTGAGTGCGGGCCCCATGGGGTCCCCGATCGCCGAACGCCATGCGATAGCAGCGTCTTGCGCGCTTGTGTCTGGCCCCCCCGCGGCCCCCTGAAAGCCGCGCGCAGAAGGTCACATCTCACCCATGGCCGCTCTTGCGCGCAGCCGGAGGTGGACAACACCTGGATCCCCATGAAGTTCATGAAGCAGGCAGAGTTAAGTTGGGCGTGCCACCCTACAAGCGGATTCTCGACGAAAAATTAGAAATATTCAAAAATACTCCCAAATGGCAAAAAAGAATAGTCAAAAAATAGTCCCCAGACTATTTTGGGGCTATTTTTTGGCAATTTTTTGTAGTATTTATTAAGTTTCGTCGAAAATCCCCCTGTAGGGGGACAGGCCCGACTTAAAAGGCAGAGGGCATGGGGGCCGAGCTGTGGCTCACGAAGCACCGGCAGGGCAGGCCCTTCGTCTGAGCCCCGCTCGTCCGACCGGCGCCGCCCCGTCCGAGGCCTGGCGGCCAGGGTGGGCTGCCAGCCACGGCGCTGCGCGCGTGTCTCCGGCCTGCTCGTCTTGATCGGAAAAGACAGGCGCGTGGTGCGAGCGAGGCCCCAGCACCTGTACGGAGAGAGTATGCAGCCTGTTGAAGGAGGAGGAGCAGGAGGGGGAGGAGGAGGGGAGGGGGAGGAGGAGGAGGAGGAGAGGAGGAGGAGGGAGGAGGAGGAGGAGGGAGGGAGGAGGAGGAGGAGGAGGAGGGGGAGGCGGAGGGGGAGGGAGGAGGAGGAGGAGGAGGAGGAGGAGGAGGAGGAGGAGGAGGAGGACGAGGCTATATTATGTTCTATCGGATTCTGCCCCAGCGCAGCAGATGACATGTTGCTCTGTTTTGGTACATTCCATCATGTTCGATATGTTCTGAACGGGCTGGCGTGAAGTCGTGACGCCTGTCACGTTGGATACGTCGTCTAATCGGTCGGTGTTGCGGCTGTTTATTCCTGTGGCCAGCCTGACCTCGGCGCGCACGTTCCGCTTGACTGTATTAAGGTACGGTCGATTATGTTATGATGTTCGTTTGGTGAGATCCCGTGGATTGGCGGCTGCTGTGCAGTATTGTGCTATAGTATGTTCGTTTGGATGCTGCCCCAGTGCAGGAAATAATATTATGTTATGGTGGTATGTTCTGTCCTGGGCTGGCCGGCATGACGTCGTGACTCCTGTCATGTTCGATGTGTCGTTTAATCGGTCGTTTTTCTGCTACTGCTTGTTTCTGTGACCAGCGTGGGCTCGGCGCGCACTTCGCGCTTGGAGGGGATGCATTGCTTTGTCTTTGCTGTACTCTGCTTTGTGACGTTGTGTGCGGTTATGGTATGCTCTATGCACATGTGGTTTGTTCATTATGTTCTGCTCTCGACGGGGCGGCGTGACGTCGTGACGCCCTTTACGTCTGCTATGTCTAATCGGTTGCTGTTGCGCCTGTGCTTGTCCTGTGGCCAGCCTTACGTCGGCACGGATGGTGCGTTGGACATTCGTAGGTCGCTGCGGCTTTTCTGTCGTATTCAACTATGGTTTGCTCCATTCTGATCTAGTGTGGTATGCAGTATAATAGTATGTTGAGTTCTCGACGGGCCAGCGTGACGTCGTGACGCCTGTCACGTTGGATATGTCGTCTAATCGGTCGTGTTGCGGCTGTTTGTTCTTGTGGCCAGCCTGACCTCGGCGCGCACGTGGCGTTTGACTGTATTATTGTACGGTCGATTATGTTATGATTGTGCTTGTCTGTTCTTGTGGCCAGCCTGACCTCGGCGTCCACGTCGCGTTCGGTGATCGAATGGCCTTCGGCCCATTCCGCCATCGTGCCTGGGTGGTGGGTCAGAGTTCTCAGGCATGCTTCTTCGGGTCTCTTCGGGGCGCTCTCGGGGGCCTCTGTGGAGCCTCTTGTGGGCCTCTCGGAAGCTCCTTGGGGCCTCTTGGGAGCCTCTTGCGGCCTCTTGGAGGCTTCTTGGGGACCCCTTGGGGCATCCTGGGGGCCCCTCGGGACCGAGGGCTTGAAATGTCCAGTCGGGTTCCCAATCGGGGCCCACTCTTGGGGCGGTCTTTGGGCCCTCTTGGGGCTCTCTTGGGGGCCTCTGGGGCCGTATTGGGGCGGTCCTTGTGGCCTCATGGGCCGTCTTTCAGCGTCGGAAAACCCAATAGGCGAGAAGGCCGAAAACATTCCGAAACCTACGGTAAAGAAATGTTGTTTGCCTATTGGGGCCTTCTTGGGACGCCTCTTGGAACAGGCATGGGACGTCTTCGGGGTCTCGTGGGCCGGCCATCTTGGGCGTATGGGGGCACTCTTGGGTTTTCTCGGAGGCATGTTCTGCCCTCTTGGGTGCTTTTTGGGCCCATGTTTGGCCAGCTGCGCTACCGGAGGACGCTCGCGACACGCCCAGGGAATCCTGGGGAATCCCAAAAATCCTCATACATCCTTTTGAAACAGGTAGCCTGGGCCATTTAAACCTTGTAAACAACTGCAGCGCTGAACTTTGCTGCATGCGCCTTGGGGCACTCCACTGCGTGCTGCAAGCACGGTGGCGGATATTATGGTACGGTCGATTTTGTTTGATGCTCGTTTGGTGGACCGCCGTGAATTGGTGGCTGCTGTGTAACATGATGCTATATAATGTTCGCTTGGATGCTGCCCCAGTGCAGTAAATGACGTTATGGTCTGTTATGTTCTTCTCTCGACGGAGCGGCATGTCGTCGTGTCGCCTGCTACGTTTGAGATGTCGTCTGATCGGGCGTTGTTGCGCCTGTTTCTGTCCTGTGGACAGACAGCCTTACGTCGGCGTGGATGCTGCGTTTGACAGGGCGCCATTCACCGAGTGCCCCAGATGATAAAGCACACCCTCCCCCCCAGAGCACCCGAGAGGTGACCATCTCAGACCGAGGCAGAGCTGGTCGGGGCAGAGGGGCGGCGAAAGCCTAACTTCAGCATCGCGGGAGAAGGTACGAGTCGACGCCCTGGGCATGCAGTTCGGCAGTGCCTGAAAGGGAACCAGACGAACATCAAAAACGCATTCGTCAGCGTAGGAAGTCTTCGGCGTTGAGGATTTGGCGCAGTCGAGTATTCGTCTTCATGCATCGATCGGCTATGCACTCATGTGTTGGGGTTCTGCGATCACGCAGGGCCGCGGTTGCTTCTGTTCAATACGTGCGAATGTCTTCTTCTGAGCTGTCATGGGCATCGCACTGGTTTGAGTAGAATTGAGTGTGCGATGAGCCTTGTCCTTTACAAAAGGAGCTTTCCATATACCCAGCAGGAATTTCTTGCACACGTGCGCACTTGATCGCGGACTGCGAACGCGAGGTCGACTCATACTGCATGTTGGGTGACGCATCGGCTGCGGAAGAAGATGCGACATTGGGCGTGCGTAGCGCACGAATCTCAGCGGCGTGGGCTGTGTTCCCGTCGCAAAAACAGATTCGAGAATCAGCGCCTCATTCCTCCACCTTCCCTTGTCCTCCTCTTCCCCGTCAGGGAACCCCCCTCGAACCTTCCGAAACCTGGGCAGACTGCCCAGAACTTCCCCGGCGCCGTCCCTCAGGCCAGGCCTGGGATCGGAGCAGATCGCTCCACGGCGACTCGGACTCTCTCACAGGCGCCTTGGGCCGGCCGCGGCGCCCCGTGCCTCCTCCGGGCGGGGCCGAAGGACCTCGGCGCTCCCCGATGAATGTCCCGATCCGACGCTGTCCTGGCCCTCCCTGGCGTCGTCTTGTCGACCTCGCTGGGCCACCCGACGAGGTGCATGCCTTTTCGATCCGCAGCCCCAGCCCGACCCCGTCGCTGGGGCCAGCAATTCGCCCCCGATCCATGTTCGGAGGCCGCGGGGCCCAAACGCGGCGCACGGAGGGAAGGCTCCAAAGACCATCCTGCGGCTTCAAACCTCTGACCACCAATCAATCAATCAACAACGCCGTGTCTGCACGACACATCGGCTGAAGAAATGCCGCCGGCTGGAGGCGCATGTCCAGACCAGGGCACAGAAATCAACGACAGTTCAAGAAAAGGTGTACCGGCTGGCGATTGTCCTGACCACCACCCAGGATAAGTTCCCGCCAGCGCGCCACTCTCCGCCAGAAGCGCCTCCAGAACTGGGCGAGCAGGACCAGGAGGGCCCTGGACCTCCTCGACCTCCTCGGCCTTTCGACGCTGGCGCTGCTGGCGGCGGCGGCGCTGGCTGCGCCTCGAAACCGAGAGGGCCGCGAGCGGCACCTGTACGATTGGGTTGTCGCCGCCGCCGCCGCCGTCGTGGTCATCGTCGCCGTGGTCGTCGTCGTCGTCGTGGTCGTCGTCGTCGTGGTCCTCGTCGTCGTGGTCCTCGTCGTCGCCGTGTTTGTTCCCCTCCTCGGGGCCGTGCTCTCCGAACGCCTGCCTCGCCCCCGAAGCCTTAAGTCCTCCTCCCCGCCCCTTCGGCCCGAGGTCCACGAGCGGCTCCGCTACGACTGGGCCGTGGTCATGGAGTGCCGCGGCGGCGAGGCCGCGGCCCTCGAGGGGGGGCGGGGGCCGCGCAGGCCGGCGGTGGCCCGTCAGAGGAGGAGTAGGAGGAGGAGGAGGAGGAGGAGGAGGAGGAGCAGGAGGAGGAGGTGGAGGAGGAGGAGGAAAACGAGAACGAGGAGGAGGAGGAGGAAGAGGAGGTGCCGATGCCGCTGCTCATCTCGGAGGCTGTCCCACCTGCCAGGCCGGGGTCGTTAGACTGAAAGATTAAAGAACAGTTTCTTATGACATTCCAACCTGCTTTCGCCTTGATCACCAGAGTGAGTTTCGAGCACCAGAGAGAAGTAGCGAAACTCGAGGGTTTGCACGTGTCGGGCCCTGGGAGGCACTCGTCCGACACTTTTTCGAGACTGCTTCGACACTTTTCTGGATGCTCGAAATTCTTTCTGGGATGTGGTCCTTAAGTACGATGGGAGCAACACAAGAGCAGACTTGCATACCGGCCGCCAGATCCCCAGGTCCATCGGGAGTCCCCCGAGACTCCCGCCTCGCGCCGGCGCGCCCTCTCAGCATACCGCGGCCGCCAGATGTCCAGGTCCACCGAGAAGCCCCCGAGACTCCCGCCTCGCCCTTTCGACGAGCACGACAGAAACTGACAGAACGAACCATCACACATCATAACATAACAGACCACAGCACAACATGACACAGCAGGACCATGCACGCCATACCAGAACAGAGCATCACCTAACACAACATCCCATAACGTCACATTCCATAGAAAGACACTTCGTAGCATGGCATATCGTAGCATATCATAGTATTCACTAGCAGGTAGTCACATACCACAACGTCTTATCATATCACATCTGAACATAACGTGGCATCCCATTTCATACCATCGCACAGCATAGGAGCGCATGCAACGATGTAAGAGAGCGCTCAAAACGTAGCATAACCCCACATCGCATCTCAGAACACAACGTAACACAGCATTACATACCATACCTTGCCATGACAGAGCATAGCGCCACACAACACAGCATGACAACGCATGCACTGGCGAGCGGATCATACACAAGAGAGGATGACACCACACATCATTACATAGCACATCATCACATACCACAACTTGACACACCGTAACACATCGTACCGCATTATACAGAGGCAGAACCTATATTTCTGCACCATATCACATACCATACCATTCCACACCACGAAGAAGCACAATATGGCAGAGCGCGGTATAATAGACTACAAAATCAGTTCATATCATATTACAGCACCATAGCGCCGCATGCCACACAGTAACGTGCCATCACGTAAGATACCATAACACATCATAACGGCGCACGCAAGGACGCAGCGTAACATGTGGAGCAGATCATGATCCCAAGCAACATGCCATAACACATCATATTACATTACCGTAGCATACCACACCAGCACACCACATGGCAGAAGCGAGCATCACACACCACAGCACCACAGCACATACCGCACCATAGCATGGCAGGCCAGACTATGACAGAGCGCGGTATATCACATGATTGGACAGCAGAGCATCACCTACCAGAAAAGTGCAGACCAGAGCATGACATGACGGAGCAGGGCATGACAGAACGCACTTTCGACCATCCCGTAACACAACAGCGCACACCATGATATAACATGGCGTCTTCGAGTTCAGCATAGCAGACCATAGCCGAACATACCAGAAGTGTGTTACGGACTTTTGCGTCTGTTGGTGGTTTGCTTGGCTTGAAGCCTTTCATAGTTCGCTCAACTTCGTTATATCCAGACGCTCCAACATAGGTACAGCGATGGCTTTTCAGTAGCAAGGCCAGCCCATGCAGATCTGCGCTAAGCTTATGGAGCGCAAACGGCTTTGCCAGTACGAAGGAAATTTACGAATGTGAATATCGAGGTCGTTGACCATGTGGTCCATGTCATCTTGATTGGTCGAGTACAACGCTGGTGAATGCCGCCTCCATATCAACTGTATCGCGCATCTACCGCGACGCCTCGAGAACTATATGAAGTAGCCATATGTCCAGTTGAGAAGGCCCATGGTGAGCGAGTCGTCCACATTGGATTGGCTTGAGTATCGCATCGGGACATTCCAGGAGTCGCTCCATGACGAATCGATGGTAGACCTTTGCAACCGTGCCGTCAGGTAGAATGCTTTGAACACGTTCAAAATAAATGATCCAGTGGCCGCCTTTGTGGAGAGGAAATACGGCGCCGTGTTTCCACTTGAGCAGCTCCTGTTCCAGACCACCCCCTTGTGACTAGTGATGCAAATATGCGGGCAGCTTGCCGTGGAGCAACTCGCAATGCGTCCGCTGAGGCGCCGTCTTCACTTGAGGCCTTTTGCTTAGCCAGTTTCCTGAACCGTGAGCTGATGTCGGCGGCACCTGGCACAAAGTCGGCAGTGATAGAAATAAGCTCAGGATGGTGATGCAGGCGGACACTGTTGCACCATCATGCCCACTGACAGTATCTCAGCGTCCCCCTATCTAGAATCTACGCAAAGTGTTTGATAATCAGCTTGTCATACTGTTCC
The DNA here is from genome assembly GCA_963575745.1 of Prorocentrum cordatum. Taxonomy (NCBI): domain Eukaryota; class Dinophyceae; order Prorocentrales; family Prorocentraceae; genus Prorocentrum; species Prorocentrum cordatum. The sequence continues at coordinate 243,531 of CAUYUJ010000436.1, forward strand.
TTGTTTTCAACCTGCGCGCCGTCATTGCCGAGCATGGCCAAAGCTTTGGTAGAACGCCCAACTCTGCCTCCGTATCAAGGTATGCGAGTCGCCAGCATCAGCAGCGTCGTTTATATTTTCAGATCGCCCATCAAGGTGATACAGACGATCTTGGTTAATCTAATGCCGCATCAGTAGCTTGGCCGCTGACATAAACCAACGAAGACCATGTTCGATGTCGCTGTAAACTTGTTCAACTGGTACCATGTCAAACAGCTCAAGTGCAGCGGTCTTCCAAACAATATCCGTTCCTGGAGTTAAAATACCGTCGCTCCTATGTTGTACTAGTTGGTGCCAGTAATGGGCGCCTGCTGTATGCAATGAACGACTATCTCGTTCAACTCTGAACGTATCTTCCCACACTAGTGCATAGTGCCGCTCACGATGTAGCGGTCAAAATGGTATTCGCGATTTTCCCCAACGCACGTATTAGCTTCTCATGTCAATTGTCCACTGACTCTCTCTCTCTCTCTTTCTCTCTCTTCCGTAGCCATTTGGGCCTAAGATTTTAGCGCTGCCTGTTGCCAGCCGTCTCCGACACGAGGCCCCGCAGCCGCCAGCAAAGAGCCCGCCGCTGGTCTTCCGCCATGGCGCCTCGGAGCCCCCTCCTCGCGCGCGCGCTGTGCGTGCTCGCGCTCGTCGCCTTCTGCAGCAGGAGCGCCAGCTTCGTCGGGCAGCCCGCGCCCGGCTGCCAGCGCGGAGGGCGCCTGGTCGCGCGGGTGAGCGCGGAGTA
>CAUYUJ010000436.1:244402-294402 GCA_963575745.1 Prorocentrum cordatum
CTCCTCCTCCTCCTCCTCCTCCTCCTCCTCCTCCTCCTCATCCTCCTCCTCCCTGGCATCGCTCGGGCGTGTGCGTTTTTTCTCGGCGACGACCGCTGAGGAGCCTCCTGGGTCGTCGAGCAGCAGCCGTGCGCGCGCGAGGCCGACACGCGCATGGGGCGTGGCCGGCCGAGCGGCGGCGAGCCCCGCGCCGTGCCAAAAAGCAACACGGCGGGATGTGTTCGGCCGTTTGCGGCCTCTGGGGCCCGCGCCGGGCCCCTCGGGCCGTCAGAAGCGATTCGGATCGGCGCTCAAGAGACGGCCGAAGGTCCAATTCGGCACAAGAATGCCCCAAGAGGGTCGAAACAGATTCAAAAACTAGTCCCCAGACTATGTTTGGATTATTACTTATTTTTCTTTGGGGGTATTTTTCATTTTTCGTCGAAAATCCCCCTGTAGGGGGACAGGCCCGACTTAACTCCGGTTGGGAGCCTCGAGACGGGAGTCCATGCAAGCGGGGGTCAGCAAGGGCACGGGATCCCGCAGGATCTTGCGAAGACCCCCTCTGGCGGACCTGGGTTCAGCGAGCCGCTCGTGGCCGCGACGCGGCCGTGCAAAGTGGCTGACCCGGGTTTGCGAAGCCCTGCGTTGCAGTGGTTTGTTGTTTTTTCCTGAACTGCAGTTTTTGGTTTCCTGCTGACCCGGGTCTGACTGACCCGGTTTAGTAGATCCCCGACCGGAGTGGTAAACTGGTCCCCAAGACCAGACTGCCGGAGGTCCACGATGCGAAACAAGGACGACATCAGAGTCCTAGGGAGGAGGGACGGCGAGGTGGACTTCGGACGGCGTTCCAGGGAAAGGATCGAGGTGTTTGCTGACGTCTTCGTCGGTCCCCAGCGGCTTTCCTGCATCGGGGATTGCGCTCCGGCAGGTGCGCCTCGCCGAGGGGCGTCCGGCGGCCGAGCGGCCGCCACGGAGACATTATACCCGAGAGCAGGGGTGAGGCAGGCACGCCGCCGTCTGGAGCCCGTCGTCGGCGTGCTGCTTCCTGCAACGGTGGCACGCTGTGTGGGTTCCCCACGGCGGCGTGTCATTCCCCACCCGATGTATATCAAGGGCAGAACAAAACAAAACGCCCCTACCCTGGTTGACGAGGCGCTGTGCTCTGAACCTCCTGCGGGCTGACAGGGTAAACCCTGCGTGATGTGCCGCGTCCTGGCGGCTCTGGGCGCTGGGGGTTCCCAGGAGGTTTACAGACCACGCACTTGTAATCCAGGGTAGGGTCGTTTTTTTTCATCCCTCAATTATAGGAAAGAGTCCCCGACCTGTCTCGCACGCCCTGTATACCGCGGCTGTCACCCAGAGTGTGCGGGTGCTCCCTGGTTATCCCTCCTCGCGCCTTACAGTGGGGGCGCGTGCTAAGAAACCAGTTGGATTTCGCCAGGGTGCCGTGGGTTTCTTGGATTTCGATGGGCTCCCAATCAGATCTTAACGATTTTCGATCGACACATGTGGATTTTCACTAAACAAATTGTGGATTTCAGGGTTGGGTTTCTTGCGGAGGTTTGTGGCCAAGCCCCCACTGTAAACAAATGGCACGTGCATACCGCGGCGGCCAGGCCCGAAGTTTGCCCGTGCTCCCTGGGTCTCCCACCTCGCGTTCTTGGGGCGGGGATCGCATGGCTGACGGTGTGCGTTGCCCCCCCCCCATCACCCCCTTCCCCGTCCTCGTTCCTCCCGTGGGCGTTGTGCGCCTCCTCCCCTAAGGAGCAGCACCAGGGGCAGTCGGGCCCCGTTCACCAGACGCCGCCCTCCACCTCCCCTCTCGCCCAGAGGGGCGACGTAGCCTCTGCTGATCGGAGGTCGGGGCGTGAGACCGAAGTGGAAGTGGAACGGAGACCCCGCGCCGGGAAGTCGGTTTCGCCTTCGTGCCGTCCGCGCGGACTGGGCGGGGCGAGGCCTGCGCGGGCGGGCGAGCGGAGCGACTTCGCCGCTGCGCGGGCGGAACCAGGCAGAAGGCTGCGGCCCCCCGGGTATTGGCCGGCGGTGGCTATGGGGTGTCCCGCCGATTGGCTGGCGGTGGCCTGGGGGTGTTCCGATGGTGTCCCGATGGTGTCTAGATGGTGTCCTGATGGTGTCCTGATGGTGCTCCGATGGTGTCCAGAGGCTGCCCCCATGGTGCCCACACGGTGTCCGCCTAGTGTCCACATGGTGTCTACATGGTGTCCACACGGTGTCCCGGCAGTGTCTCGATGGTGTCCCGATGGTGCCTCGATGGTGTCCCGATGGTGTTGCGATGGTGTTCCGATGGTGTCCCGATGGTGTTCCGATAGATTCTCGATGGTGTTTCCATGGTGTCATGATGGTGTCCCGATGGTGACACGATTGACGACCGCGGCAGCGACGACGGCGACCACGGCGACGGCGGCGTCAGCACAGGCGGCGACGGCGACGGCCCTCCGTGCAGGTGCGGTGGGTGGAGAGTCGCACCACCGGCGCCGGCCCAGACGTGGCGCGGGCGCTGCGGTTGCGGGCCACGCGCGCGGAGGCGTGGGAGGAGCCCCCCCGTTCGCGCCGCGGGGAGAGCTCCTCTTCGCCCCGCGCCGCCAGGCCTCGAGGAGCGACGTTTGCCACAGAGCGACCAGGCCGAGGGAGCGCGTCTGGCCTCCTCCACTGGCCGCCAGATCGACGCCTGCCCCAGCCGCTCCGACGCTGTGGCTGGGAAGGCTCGGGCGTGGTGAGGCCTCGGGTTGCGCACGGCCCCGCCCCCCCCTTCCGGGAGGCCCCGGCTGGCCTCCGCAGGCTCCCCGAGCAGTCTAGGCTGGCCTCGGCACTGGCCTCGGCAGGCCCCCCGAGGAGTCGTGGGCAGCCTCGGCACTCTGGCGCTGCCTCTGGCGGCGTCCCTCGGGGCGCTCCGCGCCCCGAGGCTGGGGTGCTCTCGGTGTCGCTCGGGCGAGTGCACTTCTTCTCGGCGGGGATGCTTCGGGAGCATCCGCCTCCTCCTCCTCCTCCTCCTCCTCCTCCTCCTCCTCCTCCTCCTCCCCCTCCTCTTCCTCCTCCTCCTCTTCCTCCTCCTCCTCCTCCTCCTCCTCCTCCTCCTCTCTCCGCCTCCTCTTTCTCTCTTTACCCCTGCGAAAAAACCTTGCACGAGACCGAAAAAAAAACATAGGGAATGGACGTCCGAGCGGTGGCCAGTGTTGGGAACGCCCCAGACTGCTCGGGGCGCCAGCCGAAGCTGCTCGGGGCGCCCGCTGAGGCCAGCAGGGACCACCTGCGGGGGCTGCCTGCTCGCCACGCGAAGCCTCACCACTTCACCCAGTGCGTCCGGGCCTCCCAAGTTCGGGTGTAGCCAGGACCTCGGGTAAGGGGACCCGGTTAGTGGTAGGGCCCCAGAGCCCCTAGATTGCTAAGGCCTCACGGTCAGCGCCGCCGACCCTGGATACCTCGGCCCTCGACGGTGACGGGATGCGTGATAAGACGTCGGAGGTAAATGAAGGCGTGGCGGAGGAGGAGGCGGAGGAGGAGGAGGAGGAGGAGGAGGAGGAGGACCCCGGGTAAGGGGACCCGGTTAGTGGTAGGGTCCCAGAGCCCCTAGATGTCAGGTCTGTCGTAGCCGGTCTTTTTCAGGTGACGGCAGGTTCTGGTTAGTGGAACGGGGCGGGGGGGCGTCCCCCAGCACACATTACTAAACCAGGTCCCACTAAACCCAGTTCTGCCAACGCCCGACAAATGCCCAAGGCGGGGATTTATCCGTAACCTCGCAGAAGGTCCACTGCGTAATCACGAATTCTCTGAGCTCCGCGCGGATTTCTTGGAACCGCGCCTGGCCCCCCGGCAGCGCCTCCGGCTGGGCCAAGCGCAGATCCAAAACATCTGCATGGACCTCCGACTGTTGTTTATGCCGTTTTCTCGTCCTTCAATTCAGGTCTGAGGCTTGAATTAAAAGAACGATAGCGGCCTTTAATTCAGGCCTGGGGCCATTAATTCAGTTCGTGGGTTTGAGAGGCTCTCAAATGTCCATAAGCAACGCCTTGGAGAGCGATCTTCGGGAACCCCGGGGAGCAAAACATATCCCAAAGATCGATCCCGTAGATCGATCCCGCAGGCGGTGGTTATGGACAACATCCGCCTCGCACAATGGGGTCCGAGTAGATTGTGTCGAAGGACCGCGCAGCATGCAGACAGCGCCGATGCCTCGCCGACGCCGCTAGTGCATCGCCGATGCATCGGCGATGCGGCGCGATCCTCCGACCCCATCTTCTAGGACCCCATCTGGGAGGCATCGGGCTGCACGACGAATATTCTGCGGCCTGGCATCTTCAGGACCCGAGTTCGGGAAGCTGGAGACGGGGCGTCTCGTAGACAGGTTCGCGCCCGTGGCGGCCAGACCTAGGGCCCACGGAGGCCGGTAACCGTTGTGGTCCCCGCTTTCGCCTTTCCGAGTGCCGCCGACGTTTTGCGCGCTCTTGCGGTCCAGCGCGTGTTCAAGGGCTGCCGCTTCTTGGGAGAGGATCTAGTTTGTCTGTGGAACTTTATGTGTCAACACCTTTTTGGCGACCAGGGGGACATGGTTTCAATCTCCATGTGAATCGCCATGTGAGGGTCTGGGCACCTCTGAGCTGGACTGCATTCTGGCTCCGACCCTCAGAAGCACTACAGCCGCTGCCAGCGCTGCACCGCATCGGCGTCGGGGGGAACGCTCCGCTCTAAGCCAGGCCCAGAGTGGCAAGACACCTCCGCGCTCCCATCCCTCTCGCCCGTCCCAGCCCTGCCGACTTCGGTATTGTGTCGTTGGAGATGCGCGTTTGGTTTATCTGAGGGCATGAGGGTTGCGCCGTCGACCGTGCTCCATGTTTGGGCTCCGTCGCTCCGCGGCGGCCGCGTGTGCGTCACGCGCTGGCTCCAGACGACGGCAGATGCGCCGCAGGCTTCGTCCGTCGCTGTCAAGCATCGGGGGGGCCGCGCGCCGCACACACACAGACACACACACAGACACACAGAGACACAGACACATACACACACACGCACACACACAGACACACAGACACACACGCACGCACGCACACACGCACGCACGCACGCACGCACGCACGCACGCACACCCACACACCCACACACACACACGCACACACGCACGCACACACACGCATGCACGCACGCACGCACACGCACACGCACACGCACACGCACACGCACACGCACACGCACACGCACACGCACACGCACACGCACACGCACACGCACACGCACACACGCACACGCACACGCACACGCACACGCACACGCACACGCACACGCACACGCACACGCACACGCACACGCACACGCACACACACACACACACGCACACGCACACGCACACACACACGCACACACGCACACATTCATACACACACACACGTACCGCACATGTGTACGTATCACTCGCTACCGAGCGTATATACGCACGCAGCGCACACACGTACGTACGTAAGTACGCACCGCTGCGCACCCCTACTGCTAACTGCTAGCTGATGTCCCTACTCGTCCTCCTCGTGACCGTGCGTCTCGTCAGCCTCTCTATACTCGACACCACCTGTCTTTCCGCCCCTTTCTCCTTTAGTCAGCGCACCCCTGCTGACAACTGCTAGAAGCTCGTCCTGCTCCTCCTTATCGTCCGCCTGGCCTGCCCGCTTCCATCCTCGACACCGCCCGGCTCCGGTCGCGGACCCGGAGGACTTCAATTCCATCGACTTTAAGAAGACCCAGAAGCTCGGGTCGGGCATGCCGCCCCCGGCCGTGCCGCTCTCTCTCTCTCTCTCTCTCTCCATCGGCCGAGGTCGGTGTGACCCGGGCCCCCCCGAGCAGGCAGACTTCCGGTGGGCGGTCGCTGTGCCGCTCCGAGTCGAGCCGCGAGGAGGAGGAGAAGGAGGAGGAGGAGCAGAAGGAGGAGGAGGAGGAGGAGAAGGAGGAGGAGGAGGAGGAGGCCCGCTCTGGCCCGGCTCTCCGCCCCCGAATGCCTGGCCAGCACGCCAGGATAGGCGCCAAGGGGGAGGGGAGGCGGGATGCGTTGGGGGAGGGGGGCGGATAGGGTGACGGGCGGGGGCGTCAAGCTAGGTGCGCCAGCGTCACATCTGACGCCCTGCCCCTCCCTCCCATACCCCACCACGGCGTCGATCTCCTATCTATTCGCACAGTCGGATGTCGAGCAGGGCAACGATCCCAAGAGGGTACGCGATGGACGGTCAAAGTATGGCGTAGGAGAGCACGGCAGAGCATAGCATGTCATAGCATGGCGCGGCATTGTGCAGTGAAGCACTGCATCACAATGCATAGCAACGCAAAGCATGGCACCGCACAGCGGTGCACAACACAGCATCGCATTGCATGCCGTGGCACGGCACCAAATTAATTGGAGGGTAAGTGGCCCGTCTACGAGACGACAGGGCCTGTCCTGAATGCCGGCTCCATGTCCTCCGCAAACGTGCCTGCCCGATGTGGGCGTTTTCGAATGCCAAGTGCCGTCCGGAGGCGTGGGAACGACACCAGCGCTGCAGGGGGAGCACGATTTTGAATGACCGAAAGCGCGGAAATGATCGTGGCGCTGCAGCGGGAGCACCATTTTGGAAGAACCGAAAACAACCGGATTGAAACAACACAGGAAGAAACAAATCCATGAAAACCCGTGCATTAAAAAAAACAATACGCGGAGGGGACTGGACACTGTTTCGGACAGAGTCCTGGGAGAGTGGAGAGTAGTATTCCGTTTGTGCACTTGTGGAGGAGGGGGAGGGGGTCCGAGCGGGAGTTTCTTATTCCCTCCTCCTCCTCCTCCTTCTCCTCTTTTCCCGTCCTCCTCCTTCTTCCTCGTCCTCTTTCTTCCTCCTCCTCCTCCCCCTCGCCACTCCTCCCAGCTCCCCCCTCCGCCTCCTCCTCCTTCCTTCAGGATTTCCCGCCTCAGGACCAGAACACACCACGGACGGCCAGGCGATCCCGTACATCGGCCCCCCCTCCATCCCCAACTTTGGCGAGGGCCATCATATGCCTTTGCCCCTCCGGTGGTGACCATCATGGGCGCCACCCTTCGGCAGCTGCCATCATACATGGGCTGCCGGGGTCCCAGCCCCATCAGTACACCAATCCATGGAGCCGTCATTGGCGCTGAAGGGGGCCGAGGCTCTCGCGAAGGTCCCTCGGCCAACGAAGGCGGCCGCAGGGAGGGGTGCCAATGAACCTCCAGAACTCAGATTTTCAAGACCTTGAGAAGCCAACTGCCTCCTCCTCCTCGTCGTCCTCCTCCTCCTCCTCCTCCTCCTCCTCCCCCTCCTCCTCCTCTTCCTCCTCCTCCCCCTCCTCCCCCTCCTCCCCCTCCCTCCTTCTCCCTCGACGGCGCATGGCATCGACGAGCGAGCGCGCGGCAGGGGGCGGAAGAGGCGGCGGCGCGCTTCGCGGGAGCCCCGCGCGGAGGTCGGGCGAGAAGTCCGACGTCACGGTCCTCGCCCGCACCGTGGGATTCGAGGTGAAGAACCGCGGCGGCGTCGCGGTGCCGCCATGATGGGGAGGAGGGGACTTCGACTCGAAGCAGAAGAAATACCATAAGCGCAGTAAGCTTTGGGGGGCTTCCGCGGATTTCGTGGATCGGCGCTCGGGCCCCCTCGGCGCCGCCCCTGGTGAGCTCCGCGCGCCAGGGAGGGGGGTCCAGCGCCGACACCAGAAATCCGTGTCGGACTCTGGAAGTCTGTGTTTACTCCGTTTGTTGTTCCTCTTTTCGATGTCTGTTCAGGGGAGCCTTGAGCGGCGACATTGAAATCAGCTATTCCAGCAGCTGTGCCGTACTTGGACAACCTTTGGCCCTTTCTCTTGCTCCTCCTCGCACTTCCTGTTCCTCATGCCCCTCCTCTCTCTTTTCGTGTCCCTTGTGAAGGGGGCCCATCAAGTCCACATCCTGTCCAAACTCTTGCCCCAACGGTGTTCCAAATCCTGTTCTAATCAGGACCACATCGGACAGCGTCGGGGGCCACGCAGGATTCCATGGAATGGACACCAAAATGAGGAGGGAGCCCAGACATGCCCGCGTCGTGAAAACATCACGACGGGAATTGTTTGTCGTCTGGGGGCCCTCGCCAGGCCCCGGGACCGTCAACAAAACAGCTCGGGATGAAAATTGGGGAAGGTGCCTAGCGGGGATCCCATATTGAAGAAAGCAAGACATCGCAAGTCTAGGGAGTGAAGAACGCAGGGGGAGATGCATCGACACCGCGTCGCCTAGTATTCGCCGAGGGGGGCGGCATGGCCCACCCCGCCAAGGAACGTTCGGAATCGCTATCGGGGGTCTATCGCCGATCGCCGTTCCATCGGCGATGCATCGCCGATTTCAGGTCGACGCTTTCCTCCCCTGAGCGTGTCTCCCCCTGCGTCACGATCCCCCATCAGGGACAGTTCAAAGTGGGAGGAGGAGGGTCGCGGGCGATTGCTCGTCCCCAGTCCCGAAATTATACCGACAAAAACCAGTCCGCTCAGAAATGACGGGGGGGAGCTTCGGGTGTATACTTAGTCCCTGAGAAGGGGCTTTTCGGACGCACCCCTGTCGAGGACGGGCGGCCCCCCCGTCGTAGATGCTTGAGTTTGGGCTTAATGCTTTGGTCCAGTCACCCGATGATCCTGGGGGCTGGTGGTTCCTGATCCCCTCGGGAGGTGCGAATCTCGACGAAGACTGTGCCCCACGGCTTCTTATAGCAAGATTCCTTGTCGTATGCATCTACTGTATTCAGGCCCCCCCTGTGGCCCGAAGACAAATCGAAGAAGCAAAAACCACATAAACACAAACTTTGGGCGCTCCGCCCGGATTTCTTGGATCCGCGCCTGGGCCCCCCCCGGCGGCGCCTCCGGCGCCGCCCCTGGCGCGCTCCGCGCGCCAGGGAGGTGGGTCCGGCGCGAATCCAAGAAACCCGCGTGGAGCGCCAAAACAGTTTGTGTTTATATGGTGTTTTCTCTTCTTCTGGACAGTTCTCCAAAATTGTGTTTATATGTGTTTATATGTGTTTATATGGTGTTTTCTCTTCTTCTCGACAGTTCTCCATAACCCACCGCCTCGGGCCCCAGGACGTCGGCTCCCGGGCCCTCCTGACGCGTGTGTACCCGTCGCGCGGCTCCGCGGGTTCTGGGAGGCTGTTGTTTTTGTCCACGGTCCAGCGATAGCCCGGGTTCTCGCCCCCCCTCCTCCTCCTCCTCCTCCTCCTCCTCTCCCCCTCCTCCCTCCTTCCTCCTCCTCCTCCTCCTCCTCCTCCCTCCTCCTCACAATTACTCAATATGAATATACTCTCCCTCTTCCCCTGATGGCGTCCGGGTGATAGCCGCGCACCCTCCGCGTATTGTTTTTTTAACACACAGGATGCCCGGGAAATCCCGGGAAACGACTCTCGCTGAGGCGCCGGCGTCATTTTTTCTCAAAATGCTGCTCTCGCGCCGGCGTCATTTTTTCCCAAAATGCTGCTCTCGTTGAGGCGCCGGCCTCATTTCTGCTCCCGAATCCTTCCCCTGATGGCGTCCGGGTGATAGCCGCGCATCCTCCGCGTACTGTTTTTTTACACACAGGATGCCCGGGAAATCCCGGGAAACGACTCTCGCTGAGGCGCCGGCGTCATTTTTTCCCAAAATGCTGCTCTCGTTGAGGCGCCGGCCTCATTTCTGCTCCCGAATCGTTCCGAATCGTGCTCCCGCTGCAGCGTGGGCCTCATTTTCGGATCGGTGTTTGGCCTCCGTCGTTCAGGATGGCGTTCTCGCCCCAGCGCGGGCCTTTTTCTCGCGCGCCCATCCGCCCGCCACCACCGCGCCGCACCGCCACCACCACCACCACCACCACCACCACCACCACACAACCACCACCAGCACCAGCACCACCACCAGCACCACCACCACCACCACCACCACCACCACCACCACCACCACCACCACCACCACCCACCCCCACCACCACCACCACCACCACCACCACCACCACCACCACCACCACCACCACCCACGACAACCACGCACACACGCACGCACGCACGCACGTGCACCACCACCCACTACGCACGCGCGCGCGGAGCCACAGGTCCGCTACGACACGCGTCCGCGGATAGAGAAAATCAGCGCCATGGTAAGGGATGGGAGGGAGGGGTAGGACGTCAGATATGACGCGAGCGCACCTAGCTTGTCCTCCCTCCCTCCCTCCCTCCCTCCCTCCCTCCTCCTCCTCCCCCTCCCCCTCCTCCTCCTCCTCCTCCTCCTCCTTCTCCTCCTCCTCCTTCTCCTCCTCCTAGCCGTTCTGGCCCAGGTTTTGGGCTTGCTACAGCAGACTTCAGAACGGCACATTGCTGTAGCGGGTCATTGGCTCGTTTTAGTGTGCATCACGATTCCTCTCTTTCAGAAAAACTGGGAGCCATGTCCAATCCTGCCGCTCAGCGCCAGCTGCGCGAGAGCGACGGGTGGCCATGGCAGAGGCCACAAGGAGGATGGCGCCAAGGTGGTGGGCGTTCTACGGCCGCCAACTGGACGTGCCCCGCGTGTGGCTGTCGCAAGAACAAGCAGAACTGGGGCCAGTGCAAGCAATGCTGGGGATACCGCCCGATGCCAAAGTTCGACTATGGTTCGGCGCCGCTCGCGGGGGTCTGGGCCCCACAGCCGAGTGGCACATCGGGCCCGCCTGGTCATTTCATGGGTCATGGGCAAGGGCGCGGTGGCGGCCTTGCTCTGCGTCCTGGGCCTCAGTTTATGCATGATGGCAAGCCCTCTGGCGGCCCTCCGCCCCCAGTGCAGCCCCCCGATGAGGCGAAGTGCAAGCTTCTGGTCGAGACCCTCACCTCTGTCGAGGACCTCCAAGGGGCGGCTGTTTGGCGCAAGGAGCTCGAGCGTGTGCAGGCCAGCCATGCAGTCAAACCCCCAGCGCCTCTGGAGCAGCAGGTCAACCGCGCCTTCCACGACCTACGGGCTGCCGAGGGTCGACTCAACAAGGCGCTGGGGATCTACGAACGCATGCAGGCGGATGTGGTCGAGCAGCGCGAGCGGGTGGCCGCACTCACAGCTGAGTTGGAGACAGCCTCCCAGCTCCACAAGGACCTTGTCAAGAAGCTCAACTCCAAGGTTGCTGACCCTGTGCCCGAGCCCATCACTTCCTTCAGCATCGACGACATTCTCGCGGGCAAGGAGCTCCCTATCTCGTTGGGCAGTCTACTCGAGGTCGAAGAGGATTACGAATTGGGCGAAGAAGATAAGCGTCTGGCTGAGGAGCGGCTGGCGGCCCTGCAGAGTGGCATCAAGGATGCAGTTCAGAATCTCTTCGGGCAGGCGGCCGCTTCGGCCAAGGCTTTCAAGGAGGCGCAGGCTGAGCAGCTCAAGCGCATCCGCAAGAAGCGCAAGGTTGACAAGGAAGAAGCTGGTAATGGCAGTGCAGGTGGTGAAGCTGTACCTGAATCAGGAGGCGGCGGCCCTGGTCAAGGCGCGGGAGAGGCTCAAGCTGACGAGGGTCCCCCTGTGGGAGAACCAGTTGCTGCTGCTGCTCCTGCGGGCCGTCCTGCATCTGCCGATTCGTGTTCAGACGGTGATGTGCTGTCACGTGCCAAGAAGGTGCTCCAGGCTTCCCCCCCTTCGAGCGCCGCCGCTTGAAGGGGGGTATCTTCTTCCATCGAGTACCAGTACCAGTGCATCAACATCGGCGACAGGGGCTTCTTCTACGGCCGCTGCCTCCACGCTAGGTTGCCACTCTCGCGCCACGGAGACTCCAGCATCCTGGGGACCCGTCTGCGCAGAGGTGGGAGGCAACAGTGCGCGGAGAGTAGCGGCACATCTTCCTGGTCTTCCGTCTGAGGGCTGCCCTTCTGTCGCCAATAAATTTTTTGCTTGCCGGCACACTGTCAGTGCTAGCGGTCTCTCAGGGTTCGCGGGTCGACCCGCTGACTCGCTCTCGCACCCTCGGTCCCTGGGCGCATTCCTGGGGGACGCCGAAGGGTGGTCGCCGCAATTTGCCGACGTGCGGCTCTATCACACTTGCCTCTGGAGCAGCTCGATCAGCGAGCAAGTTTTTGCACAGTCGCCTGCGTGGATCTCCCAGGCTGACGCCCCCTCCGCTGATCACGAGTATGCCCCCGCTCCTCGCAGGATGTCTCCCACGAGGTCTTTAGGCAAGGCGGTGGATTTCACTTTGATGAGGGCCAAGGGGGTCCTCCAGGGTGCTGTCCGCCAGCCCGGTCTCATGACTTTTCGGGGCCCCCCTGTTGCGGGGGGGGCCCCCGCCCCTCCTCTCCGGCTCTCCTCTCCTCTGCCTCCTGAGTCCTTCCCCACGGACTCATTTGTCCCACGCATAGAGACCTGTAATGTTTCGGGGTGGGGGTCTGGGCAGCTCTGGTTAGAGAAGACAGGCGCCGACGTCGTCCTGATGCAGGAGCACAAACAGCTGCCTCACATGGTGGCAAGCGGTTCGTCGTGGGCGATTCGCCACGGCTGGAAGTCATTGCGGGTGCCTGCGGGTCTCGGCCAAGGAGAAGGCCCCAGCGCAGGAGTTGCTATTTTTGTCCGAGCGGCACTCGGACTTCGAGAGCCTGACTCTGGCCACGAGGTCGTCGCGGGGCGTGTCATCGCTGGCTTGGTCGAGCTTCCTGGGAACGCGACCTTCCTGGCCATCTCGGCGTACTTCCACGATTGCGAGGTGTTGTCTAACCTTGGGAATCTTTCTCGCTACTTGGAGTCCCTGTGCCACTTCGTGCAGGAGTTGCCCATGTATGAGCTACCTGAAGGGCCTCTTTTCGAATTGTTTGAACACATGCAGGTGTGTTTCACGGAAGACCTCCGAGCTGCGGAGGCTAAGTCGCGCAAGGATTCTCATCGCGAGTTTCGTGATTGGTTGCTGTACAGGGCCAACAGGGGAGCTAAGCGAGTTCACACTGTGTCGAAAGGGGCCCACCCCTGGGTCCCCACCACCACCCTCTCCTTGGAGGGGGTGGTGGTGGCCGACCCGTTGTCCCTCTTGAAGGCGGAGTCACGCAAATTCAGTAAGTTGTGGGGGTGCCAGCGAGAGAATCCTTGGTTTGAGTTGGGTGAGATCTGCGACGGTCTGCCCCCTGTTCCCATTGAGGCTGTCAGGGAGTTTTCCAGGAAGTTTCGGGAAAACACTAGCGTGTCTGTTGACGGTTTTCACATGCGCCATTTCCATATGATGAGCGATGCCACGCTCACTTCGCTCGTTTCGATGTTTAGTGTCATGGAAATGGCCGCTCTTGTCCCGTCCCAAATCTCTGTGATCCGTCTGGCGCTCATCCCCAAGGCCACGGCTGGATTCCGCCCGATCGGGAACTTTTGTGCCCTGTACCGCGCGTATGGGAAAGTCAGGAGGCCCCTGGCCCAACGTTGGGAGTTTCAAAATGCTCGCGAGTATTTTGCCGCAGGGCCCTTCGAGGGGGCCTTGGACGTGGTTTGGAGGCAATCGGTGAGGTCCGAGGCCTCCACCAGCGCGGGGGGCGAGGCCGCCACCGTGCTTCTTGACTTGTATAAGTACTACGAGACCATCGATTTGAATAAACTGTTGTTCAGATGTCGGCAGGTTGGTTTCCCTATGGGGGTGGCTCGCCTTGCGGTGAGCATGTACCTTCAGCCTCGGTTCTTCGGGCTCTCGGGCTTTGTGGACGGGCCCTACTGGGCCCGTCGTGGGATCGTTGCTGGCTGTCCCTTCGCGACGACACTGATCCGAGTTTATTCTATCCAGGCGCTTGATCTGGTCTCGTTTGCGTCGCAGGTTCATTTCAAGTTGTGCATCGACGACTCGGGTTTATCGTGCACTGGCACGTCAGAGCATATTTTGAAGAACTTGCCGCCGAGCGCGGAGCGCCTCATCAGTGTGTTTGAGGAAGGGGTCGGGGCCATAGTCAATCGGGAGGAAGGGAAGCGATCGCTGATCTGTTCCTCGCGCAAGTTGGCCCTGCAGCTCGGTCGGAGACTCGGCGGGCTGGCTGGACCGGTGGTCGCGGCCTCAGCTAATCTGGGAGTGGACGACGCGGTCGGCCGCCCTAGGCGCCTCAAGGGGCGCTCTAGCAAGCAAAAAGTCAGGGAGATTAAGGCGCGGGCGTTCACGAAGAGGCTGGCGCGGATCCGTCCCACCGTCGGGGTTAGGGTCTCGAAAGCCGTGTGGGCCTCGGGGGCTCTCAGCTCCACCCTGTATGGCTCCGAGGTCTACGGGGTGTCAGATCACGAACTCTGGCAGATTAGGAAGCTCGCTGGCTCTGTGCTGCAGCCTTCGGCCAAGGGCCGAAGCCTCACTACCTTGTTGTTGGCTCATCAAGACCCGACGTGGTACTCTGCCGTGTCGCCTAGTGTGAGGTGGTCGAAAGAGTTGTGGACCTCCCATCTGGGCCTCTACCGTCACGCTCTGACGCTCCCCGAAATGAATGAGGCGTGGACCTCTGTTTTTTCCCAACCATCCTGTGGTGTTGGGTCCTCGTTTTGAAGAGACGGTGCCCGCGTCCTCTCCTCTCCTCCTCTCCTCCTCTCCTCCTCCTCCCCCTCCTCCTCACTCCTCCTCCCTCTCCTCCCTCCTCTCTGCGTTTCCCCCACCCAGGGCAGCGTTTCGTGGCCCCATAGGGAGCTCCACCGAAGGCCCCAGTGGGGGTGTCCACATGCGGTTCCCCCACCCAGGGCAGCGTTTCGTGGCCCCATAGGGAGCTCCACCGAAGGCCCAGTGGGGGTGTCCACATGCGGTTCCCCCACCCAGGGCAGCGTTTCGTAGCCCCATAGGGAGCTCCACCGAAGGCCCCAGTGGGGGTGTCCACATGCGGTTCCCCCACCCAGGGCAGCGTTTCGTGGCCCCATAGGGAGCTCCACCGAAGGCCCCAGTGGGGGTGTCCACATGCGGTTCCCCCACCCAGGGCAGCGTTTCGTGCCCCATAGGGAGCTCCACCGAAGGCCCCAGTGGGGGTGTCCACATGCGGTTCCCCCACCCAGGGCAGCGTTTCGTGGCCCCATAGGGAGCTCCACCGAAGGCCCCAGTGGGGGTGTCCACATGCGGTTCCCCCACCCAGGGCAGCGTTTCGTGGCCCCATATAGGGAGCTCCACCGAAGGCCCCAGTGGGGGTGTCCACATGCGGTTCCCCCACCCAGGGCAGCGTTTCGTGGCCCCATATAGGGAGCTCCACCGAAGGCCCCAGTGGGGGTGGTGTTGCATGCGTCTCCCCTACCCACCCAGGGCAGCGTTTCGTGGCCCCATAGGGAGCTCCACCGAAGGCCCCAGTGGGGGTGTTCGCATGCGGTTCCCCCACCCAGGGCAGCGTTTCGTGGCCCCATAGGGAGCTCCACCGAAGGCCCCAGTGGGGGTGTTCGCATGCGGTTCCCCCACCCAGGGCAGCGTTTCGTAGCCCCATAGGGAGCTCCACCGAAGGCCCCAGTGGGGGTGTTCGCATGCGGTTCCCCCACCCAGGGCAGCGTTTCGTGGCCCCATAGGGAGCTCCACCGAAGGCCCCAGTGGGGGTGTTCGCATGCGGTTCCCCCACCCAGGGCAGCGTTTCGTAGCCCCATAGGGAGCTCCACCGAAGGCCCCAGTGGGGGTGTTCGCATGCGGTTCCCCCACCCAGGGCAGCGTTTCGTGGCCCCATAGGGAGCTCCACCGAAGGCCCCAGGTGGGGGTTTCGTAGCCCCATAGGGAGCTCCACCGAAGGCCCCAGTGGGGGTGTTCGCATGCGGTTCCCCCACCCAGGGCAGCGTTTCGTGGCCCCATAGGGAGCTCCACCGAAGGCCCCAGTGGGGGTGTTCGCATGCGGTTCCCCCACCCAGGGCAGCGTTTCGTAGCCCCATAGGGAGCTCCACCGAAGGCCCCAGTGGGGGTGTTCGCATGCGGTTCCCCCACCCAGGGCAGCGTTTCGTGGCCCCATAGGGAGCTCCACCGAAGGCCCCAGTGGGGGTGTTCGCATGCGGTTCCCCCACCCAGGGCAGCGTTTCGTGGCCCCATAGGGAGCTCCACCGAAGGCCCCAGTGGGGGTGTTCGCATGCGGTTCCCCCCCCACCCAGGGCAGCGTTTCGTGGCCCCATAGGGAGCTCCACCGAAGGCCCCAGTGGGGGTGTTCGCATGCGGTTCCCCCACCCAGGGCAGCGTTTCGTAGCCCCATAGGGAGCTCCACCGAAGGCCCCAGTGGGGGTGTTCGCATGCGGTTCCCCCACCCAGGGCAGCGTTTCGTAGCCCCATAGGGAGCTCCACCGAAGGCCCCAGTGGGGGTGTTCGCATGCGGTTCCCCCACCCAGGGCAGCGCTTCGTGGCCCCATAGGGAGCTCCACCGAAGGCCCCAGTGGGGGTGTTCGCATGCGGTTCCCCCACCCAGGGCAGCGTTTCGTAGCCCCATAGGGAGCTCCACCGAAGGCCCCAGTGGGGGTGTTCGCATGCGGTTCCCCCACCCAGGGCAGCGTTTCGTGGCCCCATAGGGAGCTCCACCGAAGGCCCCAGTGGGGGTGTTCGCATGCGGTTCCCCCACCCAGGGCAGCGTTTCGTAGCCCCATAGGGAGCTAGCTCCATTGAAGGCCCCAGTGGGGGTGTTCGCATGCGGTTCTCCCACTCAGGGCAGCGTTTCGTGGCCCCATAGGGAGCTCCACCGAAGGCCCCAGTGGGGGTGTTCGCATGCGGTTCCCCCACCCAGGGCAGCGCTTCGTGGCCCCATAGGGAGCTCCACCGAAGGCCCCAGTGGCTGCTCTCGCATGCGGTTCCCCCACCCAGGGCAGCGTTTCGTGGCCCCATAGGGAGCTCCACCGAAGGCCCCAGTGGCTGCTCTCGCATGCGGCTCCCCCACCCAGGGCAGCGCTTCGTGGCCCCATGGGGAGCTCCACCGAAAGCCCCCGTGGCGCAGTTCGCATGCGCTTCCCCCACCCAGGGCAGCGTTTCGTGGCACCATAGGGAGCTCCACCGAAGGCCCCAGTGGCGCAGTTCGCATGCGGTTCCCCCACCCAGGGCAGCGTTTCGTAGCCCCATAGGGAGCTCCACCGAAGGCCCGCCCCGGTGGCGCAGTCCGCATGCGGTTCCCCCATCCAAGGCAGCGCTTCGTGGCCCCATATGGAGCCCCACCGAAAGCGGCACCCACAACGCGTTACCAACAATTGCTTATGGTTGGGTCTTTCGCCAGGATAATTCTCGTGAAAGCCCACTGTGGAGGAGTGTTGGGGGCCCTGTCAGTGCCCTTAGGAAGTCTCTGGAGAGGATCTCGTGGAGCATGCCCAGCTTCGCCACTTTGGTCACGGACACTGGGCTTAAGGTTGTTCTCACCGAGTTCTCCCCTAGGCTGGTTAATTATCCTGGCGAAAGACCCAACCATAAGCAATTGTTGGTAACGCGTTGTGGGTGCCGCTTTCGGTGGGGCTCCATATAGGGCCACGAAGCGCTGCCTTGGATAGGGGGAACCGCATGCGGACTGCGCCACCGGGGCGGGCCTTCGGTGGAGCTCCCTATGGGGCTACGAAACGCTGCCCTGGGTGGGGGAACCGCATGCGAACTGCGCCACTGGGGCCTCCGGTGGAGCTCCCTATGGGGCCACGAAGCGCTGCCCTGGGTGGGGGAAGCGCATGCGAACTGCGCCACGGGGGCTTTCGGTGGAGCTCCCCATGGGGCCACGAAGCGCTGCCCTGGGTGGGGGAACAGCATGCGAGGGCAGCCACTGGGGCCTCCGGTGGAGCTCCCTATGGGGCCACGAAACGCTGCCCTGGGTGGGGGAACCGCATGCGAGAGCAGCCATTGGGGCCTTCGGTGGGGCACCCTATGGGGCCACGAAGCGCTGTCCTGGGTGGGGGAACCGCATGCGAGAGCAGCCACTGGGGCCTTCGGTGGAGCTCCCTATGAGGCCACGAAACGCTGCTCTGGGTGGGGGAACCGCATGCGAACTGCCCCATTGGGCCTCGGTTGGAGCTACCTATGGTGCCACGAAAACGCTGCAACTTGCTCAGCAGAAGCGCTATGCGAACTGCGCCACGGGGGCTTTCGTGGAGGCTACCCCAGGGGCCCCCCCCCCCGAAAACGTGCCCTTGCCGGGGAAACGCATGCGAACCCACCCACTGCGGCCGGGCCTTTCGGTGAGCTCCCTATGGGCTACGAAACGCTGCCCTGGGTGGGGAACGCATGCGAACACCCCCACTGGGGCCATTCGGTGGAGCTCACTATGGGCCACGAAGCGCCGCACTGGGTGGGGGGAACCGCATGCGAACACCCCCACTGGGGCCAGCGGCGGGGCTCCCTATGGTGACACGAGACGCTGCCCTGGGTGGGGGAACCGCATGCGACCCTCTCACTGGAGCCATCGGCGGGGTTCCCTATGGGGACACGAAACGCTTCCCTGGGTGGGGGAAACGCATGCGAACACCCCCACTGGGGCCTTCGTGAGCGTCCCGATATGGGGTCACAAAAACGCGGCCCTGGGAGGGGGAGGAACCGCATGTGGACACCCCCACTGCGGGCCTCGGTGGGAGCTCCTATGGGGCCACGAAACGCTGCACTGGGGTGGGGAACCGCATTGTGGACACCCCCACTGGGCCTTCGGTGGAGCTCCTATGGGCCACAAAACCTCTGCCTGGGGTGGGGGAACGCATGTTGGGACCACCCCACTGGGGCTTCGAGCGGAGCTCTCTATGGGGCCACGACGAAACGCTGCCATGGGGTGGGGAACCGCATGTGGGACCACCACCCGTAGAGGGCGCTCGACCTCTTCCGAACTCGCATGTGGACACCCACTGGGGCCCTGGCTCTCTCGGCTCCCTTATGGGGGCCACGAAACGCTGCCCTGGGTGGGGGAACCGCATGTGGACACCCCCACTGGGGCTTTCGGTGGAGCTCCCTATGGGGCCACGAAACGCTGCCCTGGGTGGGGGAACCGCATGTGGACACCCCCACTGGGGCCTTCGGTGGAGCTCCCTATGGGGCCACGAAACGCTGCCCTGGGTGGGGGAACCGCATGTGGACACCCCCACTGGGGCCTTCGGTGGAGCTCCCTATGGGGCCACGAAACGCGGCCCTGGGTGGGGGAACCGCATGTGGACACCCCCACTGGGGCCTTCGGTGGAGCTCCCTATGGGGCTACGAAACGCTGCCCTGGGTGGGGGAACCGCATGTGGACACCCCCACTGAGGCCTTCGGTGGAGCTCCCTATGGGGCTACGAAACGCTGCCCTGGGTGGGGGAACCGCATGTGGACACCCCCACTGGGGCTTTCGTGGACTCCAGATGGGCCACGAAGCGCTGCCCTGGGTGGGGGAAACCGCATTGTGGACACCCCCACTGGGGCCTTTCGGTGGAGCTTCCATATGGGGCCACGAAAAAGCTGCCTGGGTGGGGGAAACCGCATGTGGACACCCCCACTGGGGCCTCGGTGGAGCTCCTTTAGATGGGGCCACGAAACGCGGCCCTGGGTGGGGGAACCGCATGTGGAACACCCCCACTGGGGCCTTCGGTGGAGCCTCCCTATGGGGCTACGAAACGCTGCCCTGGGTGGGGGAACCGCATGTGGACACCCCCACTGGGGCCTTCGGTGGAGCTCCCTATGGGGCCACGAAACGCTGCCCTGGGTGGGGGAACCGCATGTGACACCCCCACTGGGGCCTTCGGTGGAGCTCCCTATGGGGCCACGAAACGCTGCCCTGGGTGGGGGAACCGCATGTGGACACCCCCACTGGGGCCTTCGGTGGAGGTCCCTATGGGGCCACGAAACGCTGCCCTGGGTGGGGGAACCGCATGTGGACACCCCCACTGGGGCCTTCGGTGGAGCTCCCTATGGGGCCACGAAACGCTGCCCTGGGTGGGGGAACCGCATGTGGACACCCCCACTGGGGCCTTCGGTGGAGCTCCCTATGGGGCTACGAAACGCGTGAGAGGAGGGAGGAGAGGGAGGAGGAGGGAGGAGGAGGGGGAGGAGGAGGAGAGGAGGAGAGGAGGAGAGGAGAGGACGCGGGCACCGTCTCTTCAAAACGAGGACCCAACACCACAGGATGGTTGGGAAAAACCTTCTCAGGGCCGCGGTCCGTAGGACTCTCGAGTGGGACTTGGGAGCTAGGTTCAACTTGGATGGTCGGGCTTGTGTCGACGGAGCGTTTGCGTATCTGAACTCCGCCAGATACTCGCCTTTCGAGAAAGGCTGTATGCGTGCGCTCACATGCCACGCCATTTATACTCGAGACCGTGCCGCCAGCTTAGGTTATGTATTGCCGTCTACGAGCTGCCCACTGTGCGGTGGCGCAGTTGACACGCTAAGGCATCGGTTGTGGCTGTGCCCGAGTGTGTCCGACATTCGGGACGAGTACGTCACGGACAAAGTGCAGAAATGGGCTTCGGAGTCGGATGATCTCTTGGCGTGCTACGGGATCTTTCCGCACCCTGGGGATTCCTTTCCAGGCGCCAAGTGTTCTGGAGGAGTCGAGGTTCAATGGCTGGAAGGGGGGCCCGCGGACCTGGAGTCATACGCCTTCGAGGGCGACATATTCGTCGACGGGTCGTGTTCTCGAAGTGTTGTTCGCGAATTAAACCGAGCTGCCTGGGCCTTCACCCTGGTTTGTAGGAATACTTTGAAGCAGATTGTTCGTGTCCTTGGGCCTGTGTGGGCCCCGTGCCCGCAAACGCCCCAGGCGGCTGAATTCTTTGCTTTTTCTATTTCGGTGCAGTGGACCACAGGTCCTAGTACGATCTATTCGGACTGTCTCAATGTTGTGGAATTTTCGGACCTCCCGTGGGCTGAACAGTGTTCTGCCAAAAGGATGTTTTCAGGAATCGCCCAATTCGTGCGTGAGCACTGGCCGAAGATCACGGTTGCCAAGGTCAAGGCTCACCTCGACATCGAGTCCGCTGATGATCCCTGGGACAGGTACCTCCGCCAGGGAAACGCCTGGGCCGATGAGGCCGCCAAGGCCGCGCTTGCCTTGCATCCTATGCCTTCTCCGTCGGAGTCCGAGGGTCTTGATCGGAGTATCGCGGTTGCTAAGGCGGTGGCCCGGCTTGCTGCCAAAGTTTTGCCTTCTTGGCCTAAGCTGGAGTTGGGTCCCAACGCGGACCGTGTGCCTGCTGTTAAGGGCCCCTCGGCCAAGAAGGAATCCAAGCCCCACGTTTGGGGGTGGGCTGGCAAGGTTTGGCAGTGTTCTGAATGTCTCCGAGGGAAGCGGGGCTCTCCCCTCGCCAGGCCAGAGGGTGGCTCTTGCACTCTTGCCTTGAGGGTTCAGCCCGCTGTGCTCAGATCTCTGGGCCACCGCTGCGCCGTCATAGACTGCTCGGATGGTTCTTTCTTGTGCGTCTGCCAGAAGTGCAACTACATGACTTCGGGTGGCCGCTTGGCCAACCTGGCCAATGCCTGCAAGCCCGAGGATATAAAGGCGCATAACAATCCGTGGGTCAAGTTGCAACGCGGGCTCCACCCGAAGCGGCCTGGGGTCACTGTTGATCTTGACACGGTCTGTCTTTTCTAGGGCCTAGTCCCACATTTGGGGTGTGGCCTCCAGTCGTCCTGGCGCTGGCTGCACCAGGGGCTGGAGGTCCCGCCGTCCTTTTGTGGGAGGTCGTTTTTTGTTTTTTGTCTCGCGTGTGTTTCGGTTTTACATCTGGGGCGTGGTCGTGTCGTCCAGGCGCTACAGCTCCTGGGGCAGGCCTCGTCGTCCTTTTGTTGGCCAGTGTGTCTTGCGCGTCTTCCGTGCCGCACGCTTGCCAGGCACCCCGCTTCAGGGGGAAGATGCGCGCAGTGATGCATTTGGGAGGGCGCTAGGGCTGTGGTTTGCCCTCGCCCCTCGCTGGCCCGTGCCCGGGCGTGTGCGTGCGCGTACGCGTTTCGTGTAGGGCCGCACGGTGCCTCGTGGGCTTTCGCCCCCTTTTTTCTTTCTGTGGTGCGTGTCTGGGGCTCCGCTCCTGACGCCAGCACTTGTTTGCCCGCCACTCGCCGCTTGTCCTCTTGTGCAGTCGAGGGCAAGGGGCTCCTGATGGTGGCGCCTCCGCCTAACTCTGGCGGTCCTTTAGGCGGTCACCTGTCGTGGGCCCGTTTTCCCCTCTGGCCGAGGGCTGTGGCACTGTGCCTGGCGCGCCGTCGGCCCCCGTCCAGGTGTAGCAGGGCCCCCTTGGGCCCTGTGTGCCTGTGAGGGGCCACCCAGGGGTGGGTCTCTGCTGCCTGGTCTCGCGGAGCGCCCAGGCACACCCACCCCTCGCTGGTTTCCGAGCCGACCGTCCGTACAGTTGTTTCGGCGCGGCTGCCCCCTCAGGGCCTCGCCCACCCTGAGCGGTGTACGTGGGCTGCAGCATGGTCCCATGCGAAAAAAAATCCTTCTCCTCCTCCTACTCCCTCTCAATCCCTCCCCCTCCCTCCTTCTCCTCCTCCTCCGCCTCCTCCTCCTCCTCCTCCTCCTCCTCCTCCTTCGCGCCCCCACCCGCGGACAACTTGACCTTGTCCGCTGCGCAGGTCCGAGGGGGGTACGCAGTTTTGGTGCGCGCGGGCATACGTGGCGCTGCCCAGAGCGAAAGCGGGTGGGTATCGGCTTGCAGTTCCCCCGCCCCCCACCCGCCGGACAACCTGGGCTTGTTCAGAGCGTGAGTTACCTAGACCGCTTTCGCTTTCAGGCCCATCTGGCCTGAATGAGGCCCAGACGGTGTCCGCAGCGGTGGTCGTTTCGTATCGTATCGCTTTCGCTTCCAGGCAAAACCAAGGCATACCACGCGCCTCCTCGTCAAGCGGCCTGACCAAGGCGGGCCGTAGCTAGTTATCGCTTGGTATCTTTTGGAAGCGAGGGTGGTCAAAAGAGAGGTAGGTTCGTCTGCCTCCTACGATTGCCGAAGAAACGACGGCTTCCAGGTGTGACTCCAGCATGTGCGTTTCTAGTTCCCTGGCTCGGGCGTGCGTTCTTCGGCGGCCTGGCCGGCACACGACCGCGCCGACTCCAGCCGGAGCGCCCAGCGCCCGTGTTTATGCGCGGCTCCCTGCTGCCGCCGCACTTGGGAGGGCCAAGGGGGCGCAGGTTGGAGGAAGGCGGAGGGAAGAGAACGAGGGGGGAGAGAGGATGGAAGAGGAGGAGGAGGACGAGGAGGAGGAGGCGGATGAGGAGGAGGAGGAGGAGGAGAATGAGGAGAAAGAGGAGAAAGAGGAGGAGGAGGATGAGGAAGATGAGGAGGAGGAGGAGAGGAGGAGGAGGACGAGGAGGAGGAGGAGGAGAGGGAGGAGGGGAAGGAGTACGAGGACGGGGAGGAAAACGAGGGAGCAGGAAGAGGAGGAGGAGGAGGAGGAGGAGGAGGAGGAGTAGTGAGAAGGAGGAGCAGGAGGAGACGAGGACGGGGAGGAAACGAGGAGGAGGATGAGGGAGGAACGAGGGGGAGAGGGAGGGGGGGGGAGGCGAAGGAGGAGGAGGGGAGGAGGAGGAGGAGGAGGACGAGGACGAGACGAGGCCCAGACCCGAGGAGGAAAAACGAGGGAGGAGGAGGACGGAGGGGGAGGAAGGGGGTGGGGGAGGCAAAGGAGGAGTAGGAGGAGGAGGAGGAGGAGAGGAGGAGAAGGAGGAGAAAAGAGGAGGAGAAACGAGGAGGAGGAGGAGGAGGAGGAGGGAGGGGAGGAGGAAGACGAGTGAAAGGAGGAGGGGGAGGGGGGGGCGAAGGAGGGGGGTGAGGAGAAGGAGCAGGAGGAAGAGGAGGAGGAGGAGAAGAAGGAGGAGGTGTAGGAGGAGGAGGAGGATGAGGAGGAGGAGGAGCCCTCCTTCTTCTTCTCCTCCTTTTCCTCCTCTGCGGTGCAGGTGCACGCCCACTGGGACAATACCAAGGCCGTGTTCACCGCGGTGAAGGCGCTGGCCTCCGTCGCCGTGGAGCACGGCGCGGGGAGGGGTGGAGGAGCCGTGCGGGTTGGCGGGGTGCGGAGGAGGGAAGAGCAAACATGGGGGAGACGTTGCGGATGGAGAAGGGAGGAGGGTCAGGAGGAGGCAGGAGGAGGCAGGAGGAGGAGGCAAGCAGAAAGAGGACTAAGGAGGAAGGGAGGAGAGGGGAGGACAAGCTCCCATATATTCGCATTGTCGGGTGTCGGGCAGGGAAATGATCCCAACAGGGTACGCGATGGAAGAACATGGCGTAGAAATGCACGGCAGAGCATGTCATGTCATAGCATGGCGTGGCATTTCGCAGTGAAGCACTGCAACACAAAACATTGGAATGCAAAGCATGGCATCGCACAGCGGTGCACAACACAGCATCGCATTGCATGCCATGGCATGGAGGCGGATGACTTGGAGGGCAAGTGGCCCGTCTACGAGAGGACAGGGCCTGTCCAGAATGCCGGACCACGTCCTCCGCAACCGTGCCTGCCCGATGGACAAGTGCCGTTCGGAGTCGCGGGAACGAGTCCAGCGCTGCAGCGGGAGCACGATTTTGAATGACCGACGCGCGGAAATCATGGCAACGCTTCAGCGGGAGCACCATTTTGGAAGAACCATAAGCAACCGGATTGGAAGAACACATCGGAAAGACAAATCATGCAAATCTGTGTGGTAGAGAAACAAAAGGCCGAGAGGACGGGACACTCTCCGTACAGACCCCGAGGAGAGAGGAGAGTAGTGTTCATATAATACATTTGTAGAAGGAGGAGAGGGGATGAGAAAGGTGGAGTAGGAAGAGGATGAGCGAATGACACAAGAATAACAGACGCAACTGCGGAGGAGACGGAGAAGAGATGATCAAATCTTTCCGCCATCACCATGTGACATGGAGAAGGAAAGAGGAGGACCAGGAGGAGGAGGAGGAGGAAGAGGAGGAGGAGGAGGAGAGGGAGGAGAAGTAGGAGGAGGAGGAAGAGGAGGAGGACAAACAAAACGGTCTTGCATTTTGGGGCGGGGGGGAAGGTAGGAGGAAGAGGAGGGAGGAGGGAGGATGGAAGAGAGGGAGGGAGAAGGGAGGAGGGAGGAGGGAGGAGGAGTAGGAGTAGGAGTAGGTGGAGGAGGAGGATGAGAAGGAGAAGGCAGACGACGAGCAGGGCAAGAACGGGGAGGGCGTGAGGGAGGATTGGAGGTCGAGGGGGGCGAGGATTGGAGGACGAGGAGGGAACAGACGGAGGAAGGGGAGGGGCAGGAGGAGCAGGACATGGGACGGCTGTACGAGAGAGAAGCGGGGGCGGGGAGGAGGCGGACGAGAAGGAGGGGGTAAGGACAAGCTATGTGCGCTCGCGTCATATCTGACGTCCTACCCCTCCCTCCCATCCCTTACCATGGCGCTGATTTTCTCTATCCGCGGACGCGTGTCGTAGCGGACCTGTGGCTCCGCGCGCGCGTGCTTAGTGGGTGGTGGTGCGCGTGCGTGCGTGCGTGCGTGTGTGCGTGGTTGTGGTTGTGGTTGTGGTTGTGGTTGTGGTTGTGGTTGTGGTGGTGGTGGTGGTGGTGGTGGTGGTGGTGGTGGTGGTGGTGGTGGTGGTGGTGTGTGTGTGCGTGTGTGCGCGTGTGCTGTGGTGTGACGTGGTGTGGCGTCTTGGTGGTTTGGTGGTGGGCCAGGTGCGTGCGTGCGTGATGGCGGTGGTGGTGGTGGCGGTGGTGGTGGTGGTGTGTGTCTGTGTGTGTGCGTGTGTATGTGTGTGTGTGTGTGCGTGCGTGTGTGTCTGTGTGCGCGCGTGTGATGTGGTGTGACGCGGTGTAGCGTGGTGGTGGTGGGTGGGGTAGTGGGGTGGTGGTGGCGGTGCGCGTGCGTGCGTGCGTGCGTGCGTGCGTGGTGGGTGGAAGTGGCGGTGGGCGGGGCGGGGCGCGGTGCGGTGGTGGCGGGCGGATGGGCGCGCGAGAAAGAGGCCCGCGCTGGGGCGAGAACGCCATCCTGAACGACGGAGGCAAAACACCGATCCGAAAATGAGACCCACGCTGCAGCGGGAGCACGATTCGGAACGAGCGGGGCCCGAAAATGAGGCCTGGCGCCTCAGCGAGAGCAGCATTTTGAAAAAATGCAGGCGAAAACCCAACTCCCGGGAATCCTGTGTGTAAAAAAGCAGGACGCGGGGGGGGGGGCGAACACTCCCAGCACGTCATCAGGGGAAGAGGGAGAGTAGTATTCATTTTGAGTAATTGTGAAGGCCAAGACGCAGAAGGCAGAACCCGAGAAGGGAAGCGAGGAGAGAGGATGAGGACGAAGGCGAAGGATGATGAACGAGATGGTACGTCTGCGTAAGTGTGGCCGTGTTCTCGGAGACAGGGGAAGAGGTGGCGATAAGTTCAAAGGATGGTGCAGTGAAGATTTGGTCCGCGGTCGTCCTGTAGTGTTTGTCGGACCGTACGCGCTGCACTGGGCGACGCTCTCACCGCCGTGATTGCCAAGGCTTTGCGGCCAGTGCCGCCAACCCTGGGTGATGACTGCCCAGGCGCACCTCGAGGAAATACATGCATGATATCCTCGTTGCGTATCGCTATTTTGTTTGCAACTACGATGGGTACCGATTGCATTGAGAGAGCGAGCAGGAATCGGATGAAAGGCAGCAGCAACAAGAGTAGAGGGGAGTGGTAGCGGATATTGATGGTGAAGACGAGGATGATGGGTGGAAGGGAATGGGAGGAGAGGATGGAGCGGGAGGGAAGGAGAGGGGATGCATTGGAGATAAGTCTGGAGGATGGGGTGGAGCGAGGAGTGGCACGCATCATCCGTCCTTCGCTCCGTCCCTACTCATCCACCAGACACCTAGTTTCTGAACGGGAGCCGCTAAAGATTTGCAGACCCCTCACGAACCATCCTCCCTCCTCCGCCTTCCTTTTTACTTCTCTCCTCTCCCAGTTCCCTTCCTCCGCTTGCCGCTCGTATCCGAGGGATACGGATGAGCCCCGGTCTGGCCGTAGAAGGCGGGGGGAGGTGGAGGGGTTCTGGAGGCAGGTGCCCCCGTGGGCCGCGGAGGGGGTGGGCGGCGCGTCAGGAAGGCAGGGGACGGCAGGCACCCCGCTGCCAGGCTTCCCCGCCCCCCCTATGCTCGCGGCCCCTGGCTCTGCCCCTCGGCACCCCGGGCGGGGGCGCGGCCCTCCGCCGCGTTTCCTCCAGCGGCAGGCGGGCTGCCGCGCCGGGGCGGCGGGTGCTCTGCTCTGCCGCGGGGGATGCCTCGTCGGCCTCTTGTCTCCTCCTGTGCTCCTCCGCTTTCCCGCGGACTCGCAGAGCAGCCTGCTCGGCACCCGCAGGGGCCACCCGCAGCAGCACGAGCTATCGGAAGGCAAGGGGTCGGCGGGTGCGGCGCCAAAGCCAGGGCCCGGTCCAGAGTCCCCGAGCTCGAGCAGGTGGGCACCCCCACAGGGGCGCGTGCAGTCGGGCCCGGGCCAGAGGGGGGGCGATGCAGGAAGGAGGCAGCGAGGGCCGCCGGAGAGGAGCCCCTGAGGGCCCTTTTAGAAGAAATGGGGCCCCTTCGGGCCCAGGAGGGGGGCCTGCTGGGGCCGGCAAGGTGCGCCCTTCTTCCCTCCCCCCCCCGCCCCCGTGATCGCCCCCCCTCATTCAATTCGCGCCCATGTTTCACTGTTCAAGCCCCCCGCTCAGTGAGGAGGGAGGAGGGAGGAGGGAGGAGGGAGGGAGGGAGGGAGGGAGGGCCACGGCCAGCTGAGCACCCTTGCCCCCGTGCCGGGTGCGGCTGGGCCGTGCGCCGCGGGCGTCTCGGTTTGCCCGTGCTCTCGTCCGAGGGTGCCCCCGGGCGGCTACTCCAGATTTCGTAATAAAAAGGAGGGGGTCTGGACCCTCCAAGACAAGCCATTTCAGACCTCCCCCGTGGGAGAACCCTCCAAAACATCGTCCCCAGACCCCCCAGGCCCTCCAAGATAGCCTGGAAGAGACCCCCCCCCGAAATGAGACCCCCCTCCCTTTCTTACGAAATCTGGAGTACCCCGGCGTCTGGCCGCGAGAGGTCGCGCCAGGCGCGGTGCCGGACGGATTCCCCACGGCTCTTCTTCTTTCTATGTTGTTCGTGGCCTGCGCTGGCCCTCCCCGAGCCCGCGCCGGCCTCTGTTGCCGCGGTGTCCCACAGTGGTACCTCGCTCCTCTCCTCGTCCCCCTGTCCCTCCTTCCCCCATCCCCTGCTCTCCTCTCCTGCGCCCCGTCAGCTCAGGAGGGAAAGGAAACACGCAGGCACCATTCATCGTCGATGCCCCAGGCAACATCGGGAAATTCGGGAAGCGGGGGGAAGACGAACATCCCAAACATGTTGGACATCTTGGGAATGCTGAGATTTGTAGGTAAATTTATCGGTGTGTCCCTGGGCCCCTTCAATCTTCCCCCCCCCTCTCCCGAGGAGGCCGCCGAGCCCGACGCCGACGGCGGCAGCGACGACGACGACGGCGACGACCGCAGCAGCAGCCAGCCGGGCCGAGAGGCGGCCTGCGCACGGCCACGGTGCCCAGCTTCGGCTTCGTGAAGGCGCGGGGGGGGGGGCTCGGCTCCCTGCCCCCGGGAGGGCAGCAGCTCTACTATTGGGCGCCTGCGCCGATGTTGGCCAGGCCGAGCATCGGTGCAGGCTGCCGCCTGCCTTCCTCTGCCCGGCCGGGACGGCGCAGGCAGCGAGATCCCGGGCCAGGGACCGGCCTGGCCGGGGCTTCCTCTGCCCGGTCGGGGCGGCGCATGCAGCGATCTGGGGCCAGGGGTGGGCCTGGCCAGGATGGGTGTATCGCTGGACAGGACGGGTGCCGCCTGCCTTCCTCTGCCCGGTCGGGACGGCGCAGGCAGCGATCTTCGAAGGGTGAAAGAGGGGGTCCGCAACAGGGGGTCTTCAATGGGTGCTGAATGGCCCATCTATGGTTGATGTATCGCCAATGTACGCAGCCGGATACGATTCGCATCCAATGTTGCTTGTCTTAGAGGGCCAGGTCGGTTGTGCCCGCGCGTTACCCTCGCGGGAAACAGCGCCGTCCTGGCCAGGCCCCTCCCCCGGCCCCTGGATCCTCTCAGCCTTGTCTCCCCAAGAAGCCCCACGATGGCCTCTAGAGCCTTCCCCCTCCTCGCCTTGATCCTCCTGTTATCCCTCCCTGCTCCATCGTGCAACGTGCAAGGGCCAGGGCACGCGTGCCAACTTTTCAGACGGCTGGGACAACGTGTGGGGCTTCCCGGGGAGGACGCTCTCGTCGCCACGGGTGGCTCCGCCCTGAGATTCTGGCCAGAGCGCACCCCAGGACAGGTGTGGGGGGCCGACTTCCGGGAAGAGGAGCCGCACCTTCTGGCGATGCGGAGAGAATGTGACGACGGATGGCTCTTGCAGATTTGGGCCTCGTGGGGGCCGCTGCTGGCCCCATGGGACTCCCAATTGGCGATCCGCAACGGAAGCAGCCCCCAGGATACAGTGGGGCCGCTGAAGAAGGAACCCTTTTCGTTGGGGGGGGGGGGGCTCCGTGTTCCTGGGTTGTTTTGCAGTGCTCCTTGGGTTTTCCAAAGAAGTCTTCCATGGAACATCGGAGTTTACCTTATGGGAAAAAGGAACCTCGTTCCCTATCTATCGTTCCTTGGGTCAACGCCCTCACTGTAGGCTCTATCGTTCCGGGGCAGTGGTGGCCCCCGGTGCGCGGGGTGTCCTGGGCCGCAGGGGGGGGGCCCGGGCCCGAGCACGCGGGCCGCCGCTGCCGCAGCGCCACGCGCCGCGAGCGGCAGTGCGCCGAAGGCCGCCCGTGCGCAGGGACACCCGGCAGCAAGCGCAGCCGAGCGTGGTGAAACCAAACCTCGGCACGCGCGAAACAGGTACGGAAAGACTGGGCACTCCAGATTTCGTAATGAAAGGGAGGGGGTCTGGACCCTCCAAGACGAGCCATTTCAGACCTTCTCCGTGGGAGAACCCTCCAAAACATCGTCCCCAGACCCCCCAGGCCCTCCAAGATAGCCTGGAAGAGACCTCCCCCGAAATGAGACCCCCCTCCCTTTATTACGAAATCTGGGGTACAATGCCCAACAGCAGTTCCTGTTCATTTTGGACAGGGCTCGCTGTCGGTGTCGCCGCGGCCAGGACTTCTTTGAGGGTCGGGGACGACGTCGGGGTGGTGTGGTGTATATTTGTTTCCCCCGTGTTTTCGGGAGAAACAGCGAAGAGCGTGTACACCAGGATCCCGTACACACCAAGATCCGCTTTCCTGTGCGCAATTCAGTGTGAGGCCAGACAAGGGCGTCGGTGTATAGAGCTCGGTGCCTTAATTCCTTCGCAAAAGCACAAGTGCTAATGTTGGTCATTCCTTAACAGTTCGCTGTCCAAGAACTGATGAGGAGTGTTCAACATGGCCACTTGTGGTTTTTCGTATCGGGGTCGATCGTCTGGCAACCAGGTCTGGCCATCAGATTCACCACCCGGAGGAGCTGCAGAGTGGGGCTCAGGGGCCGAGGTGGTGCACAGTGGTTCTGGCATTCTCGCGGGGCGCATCCTGCACGTCGGTATGTCGGAACGAGCGCGTTCTGTGGTCCGTTTTGGGGGGAGGTTTCGAACCGGCCTCCCCCAACAAAAATATCCCGGACGTCTGAAACTTCCGGGGGGACCCACCCCGAGAAAGAAGAGGGGCTTTAACCACCCGCCCGCGCAAGGAGGGGTTCTCAACCTCCCTCCCCTCCCGCCAGAAGAGGTGGTCCAACACCCCCTCTGACGCTGGCAATCGACGACGACGACGACGATGACGACAACCCGCCCAGCGCCAGCAAACAACGACTTTAACGATGACCTCTTCCTGGCGCCGGCAAACGACGACGACGACGCCCCCTTTCCCTGGCACCAGCAAACGAGACGTGGACAACGACGCAGACGACGACGGCGCCGACGTCGACGACGACGGCTGCGGCGACGACGATGATCCCCTCTCCCCCCAGTGGCGCCGGTTGGCGATCACGTGGACCGTGTTCGTTCTGATTTTTGTCTCGCAGCAAAGCGCAGAACGAAGACGGCACGGAGGACGCCGACACATGAGAACGAGAGCGAGAGACACTGCGCAGCTCTAGCCCTGAAAAGGGGGGGGGCTCCAGGTGTGAGGGGAGGGGCCCAGGTCTAAAAGGGGGGCGGGGGCTCTAGGTGTGAATGGGGGGCTCCAGGTGTGAAGGGGGGGCTCTAGGTGTGAAGGAAGCCGAAGCCAGAACGAGAACGAGGCGCACTGCGTCGCTCGAGCCCCGGAAGGGGGGGCTCTCTAGGCGTGAGGGGAGGGGTCCAGCTCTCCACGGGGGGGGAGGGGGGGGGGCCTGGTGCTGCGGCGTGCCGAGGGGCGCGTGGCGCCCCCGGGGCGCCCGTGGCACGCGCGCTCGCCGCGCAGCGTGATCTTTTTTCGCAGCAGGTCAGCCGCAGGGTCCCCCCCCGGAGGAGGGCGCAGGGCGAGGGGGGGACCAGGGGCAGGGCGAGGAGGGCGGCAGGGACGAGGGGCGACGACAGGACGCCGAAGCGGAAGGCAAAGCCCCCCCCCGCCGAGGAGGGCGCAGGGAGGGGGAGGACCAGGGGCAGGGCGAGGAGGGCGGCAGGGACGAGGAGCGACGACAGGGCGCCGAAGAGGAGGGCGAGGAGGAGGGGGAGGAGGGGGAGCCTGGGCGGGCGAGAGGCGAAGGAGGAGGAAGTGGAGAGCTCTTGCCTGCCCTCCTCCCCTCTGGTGCATCTCAGCGGCCTGGGGGGCGGCCCTCCTCCCCTCTTTCCCTTTTTTTTGGGGGGGGGCGGGGGGGCTCGCCATGTTGGCTTTCCTGTGGGGACAGCTCGGGTGTCGCTGCCTCAGAGGGTCGCGTGGGTGGCTGCTAATATTATACTTTGTAGTCCGTACTACTGTCTCAGCCTTGTGTCCTAGTCTTGTACCGAATAGCAGTCGGAGGCAGCGTTGGGCCGCTGACATTCGAACCCCGTTGCGCATGAACGCTTCAAATCGCTATAGCCATGCACGCATATTCACGCACACAACGCTCCAGGGACGTAGCGCTTCCTAGAATTGGCTCCACAGCTCGGGTTCCACTCGTGGGCTCCCGAAGACAGGATTCGAAACGTGGATGCTCACGTGCACGCGGCTCAACCGATCAGGATCTCCACATGCCGAGCACTGCGGACACGGCCTCACACGCGGCTGGACGCAGCTCCGCCGCCGTGGTCTCCGCTCGCCCTGCTCCGACGCCCGCTGCCGGCCAGGCCCCACCCACCAAATCACCCCAACCCAACCTGAAGGCCTGAAATTGACCTCCATTTCCAGTGGGGGGGGGGGTCGGGGAACATCGAGAAAACACACATGGAACCCGTACCCCCCCCAACCCGAAATTCGGGTCTTCGGGCTGGATTGGGGTGGTCCGGTAGGCAGTCACAGGCCCCAGCTGCGCGCGCGCACGCGCGCGCACGCGTGCGCGCGCGGCGCGGGGGCCTCGCGCCGGCGTGCTGCCCGCGCGGCCGACGGCGGCAGCCGCGGCGAGACCTCGCACGCGCGGCAGCCACGGCGAGGCCTCGCACGCGCGCGGAGAGGCGTGCAGTGCGCAGGGCCGCCCTGGAGAGGCAGGAGTTTACCTGCCTCGAACGTATCCCTATCCCTAAGATTGACACGCCAAAAGGCGATGCCAATTTTAGGGCTGCGCCCTCAAAAAATCTGGGAATCCCTAAGATTGACATCGTGATGAGGAGGTGCCTCGACCCTCAAGAATCGACCACTCATCGCCGATGGGGGCCCGATGGCCCACCCCGCCCGTGGCCGCGCGGATGCGCTGTCGGGGGCACATCGCCGATCTGTCGGTGACGTGTCGCCGACTCCGGGCAGATGGTTCCTCCCCTGAGCTGGTCCCAACGGGCGAAGAGCGGTAACCATAAAACAGACTTCTTCGCCGCTCTGAGACGGCATGAACGGTCTGAACAAGAACGGGGGAAGGACGCCTGCCCCCGCGGCGGCTGGAAGGCTGAAAACCTACCCCCGCGGTGGCACGTCGGGGTCTAAACATTCCAGCCGCAGAGGGGCAGGCGTCCCCAGCGGCGGAAAAGAGCTTGTCTCATACCGTTCTTCAGGAGGGAAAGAAACACACAGACACAATCAATCATCGATTTCCAGGAAAATATAGGAAACTATGGGAAGTGTGTGTGGGGGGGGAGACAAAAACCCAGAAACTATGGGAAGCTATGGGGAATCCTTTTATTTGTGTGTGTACCTATTTGTGTGTCCCAGTTCCCCTTCAGTTCTGCGCCCTCCACTGGGCCCCCCCCCCCTCCCTGGCCTTCTGCCTCTCTTCTTCTCCTGCTCCTCCTCCTCCTCCTCCTCTTCCTCCTCCTCCAATGGGCCCCCCCTCCCTGGCCTTCTGCCTCGCCC
The DNA here is from genome assembly GCA_963575745.1 of Prorocentrum cordatum. NCBI lineage: Eukaryota > Dinophyceae > Prorocentrales > Prorocentraceae > Prorocentrum > Prorocentrum cordatum. Next base: position 277,549 of record CAUYUJ010000436.1, read on the forward strand.
CCGCGGCCGCCTCCCCGCGCCCGAGGCGACGGGCAGCGGGGACAGGCGCGGCCGCCCTCTCCGGGAGCTCGGGCGCGCGGGCGGGGGCTATGCGGGGGGCTTTGTTTGTTTTTGTTTGTTTTTTGTTTTTTGTTTGTGTGTTCTTGCGTTGTGTTTTTTGATTTTTTGTTGTTTTTTTTGTTTGTTTTTTGTTTTTTGTTTTTGTGTTAATTTTATGTTTCTTTGTGTGTGTTTGTTGCTTGCTATTTTTGGTGTTTTATGTCTGTTTTGTCTTTTTGCTTTTGTGATGCTGATGTTTTGTTTTTTTTTTGCTTTTTCGCTGCTGGCGGCTGTTACCCTCGAAGGGTCTGTGCAGTTCTGATCCTCCTCCCCCCACCTTGTGTCTCTGGGCGCGGGAACAAATTCGACGCGGCGCGATCCTCCTCCTCCTGCTGCTCCTCTTGCCTCCTCCTCTCCTGCTCTCTCCTCCTCCTCCTCCTCCTGCTCCTCCCCCTCCTCCTCGTCCTCCTCCTGCTCCTCCTCGTGGTCCTTGGGTGCCAGATGTTGTCGGTCGCGATCGGCAGCGACCGATCGGCACAACACATTGATCGTTTCCGATCGCAACCGATTCTAGAATCACGCGGCAAATTCCGACAGGTCGCGACCGATTTGGGATGCTTTGGGAGTAAATCGTTCGTGGCCGATCCTGGAATCTGAAACAAGATCGGTAGCGGCCGCTCTCTTCGGTCGCGATTGGAAAGTTCCAGTGCCCAACGATCAGGGTACGAAGGGAGTTCCAAACAGGGCTGCGTTTCCGAGTTGGCGCTCTCGGCTCAAGCCGCCGGGAAGCGGCGGGAGCGAAGCAGCATATTGCGAGGCAGGTCAACGTCGGCGCGATTGGTGTTTCTGGAGTCGGCGTTGTGGACGCCATTCGTTGTCAGAGTGTAAGTTCCTCAATTCGCAAATCGCGGAATCTGTGGCTCGTCTTGGATTGAAGTTTTATCGGTGGTTCTAGAATGTAGCACTCAAAAGTGCCCAATAGCCGCCAGACGCGCCGAATAGCGCACACGTAGCGACCAATAGCGCCCAAAAGTGCCATGTGGGGGAGATCCAGTATGACTGGTTTGCACGCGATTGGGCGCGCTATTGGGCGCCATGGGGGCGACCAAAGGTTTCCGGGAGTTACTGTTTCAATGTTCTGTCCCATGCAGCGCCCCTCACCCCCACCGTGGCACGGAGAAGCCTGGGTTGAGCGTCTTGGGATTTGGCCCAGCGGTGTGTTGATCCTGAGGGGGGAAGAATAGACACAGACGCAACGAAACTTGGATTTCCATGAAAATCTGGGATACGATGAAAATGGAGGGACGAGGACAAATAATAACATATTGCTATGCGTGTGTATCTATATATATATATAGAGAGAGAGATGTATATTGAATCCCAGGATGTGTGAGATTGATCTTCGTCACCCTGGGCCGATCCATTCGTGCAGTTCCCCGCGCAGTCCTTTACATCAAACGCACCTGTTGATTTCCTGTTCGCTGTTTTGGAATACCCTAGGCAACCATACTAACCCGAAGAGTTCCCCCCATCCTTTTTCATGATTTGTTTCTGGGAGTACCAAAGGAAACCACACTAGCCAGGAGATCTGCCCCTCTCCCTCTTTTGAGCCCGCGGGGGGTCTGAGGTGGCCCAGCACCTGTTCTGGCCAGCAGGAAGGGATTGTAGGTTCGAGGTGCTGGGTTCGAGATGGTCTTTTGCTGTTTTTGGCCTCTGGGGCTGGTTTCGGGCCCTGGGACCGTCAGAAACGGATGCGCAGTGAGCGGATGTTCTCTTGACCTCTTTTCTCGTGGCCCAACCAGCTCAGACCCCCCGGCCGCCTCCCTCCAACCCTCACCATCTTATGAATCGTGCTCATAATCTCTTGCACCGCAGGCTGCGCATGCTCCGCCTGTACACGAGGCCGCGGCAGCAGGCGGGGAGGGGGCCGCGGTGTCCAGCCCGTGGGGGTGGGAGTGGGGGGGGGGGCAGCGCTCAGGGTCGAGGATGGGCTCACCCCGAGAGCGTGGCCTCGCATCTTGTTCCCACGGGGCGTTCGGCCTCGGGCCCTGGGGCCACGACGACGGGTCGACGCGGCACGATGAATGCCGCAGACAGGTGGGGTCTTTTGGTCGCACGAGGAGGAGGAAGAGGAGGAGGAGGAGGAGGAGGAGGAGGAGGAGGAGGAGGAGGAGGGGGATGGTTTGCTTGTGTCGCGATTTGGCAGCGTGGGGTGGGGGGTGCGGTCACAGACTTTGGCTTGGCGTGTCGCGCGCCGCCAGGAGCCAGCGAAGCTCTTGGGCATCTTCAGACATGGAGGGGCCAACCGGATTTCTGCCTGCATGCGTCTACAGTCGGGGCCCTGAAGAAGGAACCCTTTTCGTTGGGGAGGGGCTCGGTGTTCCTTGATTGTTTCACAGTTTGCCTTGGGTTTTTTTTTCCTGAGGTTTTCCATGGGAAATCGAAGTTTAAGTTCTGGGAGAGAAAAGGGGCCCCGTTCCTTATTTAGGGTTCCTTAGGTCAACGCCCCGACGGTACGGGAGAGCTGGCAGCGGTGACCAAGAGGGTCGCAATGGGACGAAACGGGTCGGGGCGGCACGTGTTCCCGCTCATTTTCGTCGGGATGTGCCGTCGGCTTCGACGCGTCCGTGGTCCGTTTTGTGTCACGATCGTCGGCTGTCCAACAGCAGTTGCTGCCCATGATGGGCAGCAGTTGCTGTGGAGCACCGTCCCCGTCCCCATCTATGCTGTGCCCATACCGGGCGTGCCGAGATGAGTAACACGGTCGTCCCTGCTACACCAAGAGTGGCTTGGTATATTTTGTCCTCTCAGCCCCCCAGGATTGTACCCTGAGTCTCCTGCTTACTCGTGACGCGTTGTCTTTGCGCTGTCGGCGACGCCGCGCGCAACCAATTGCACGGGTGCCCCTCCCTCTTACCTTCGGCCCACACGCCGAAACGAAGGACCACTCAGGGCTCAGCAGGGGCCCCGATGTTCGGGCCGTTCCTGGGCCGCGACCCCGTGGACGCGGGCTGCCTTCTTCTCCGATGCCCCGCGCGGAATCAGCTCATCCGACCGCGCGTCCGCGGGGTCTCGCCCCGGAGCCCAGACTGCGAGGGCTTGGGTCGGGTCGCCGGTGATGGGGGGTCACGCAAATGGGGGGTCAAGAAAGCACCCTTTCTGCACTCTTAAGGGGCCCTTGTTGCACTGCACCTTTCTGTAAATCCTCGGCGCAGCCATGCGGCCCGCCTTTCGCGCTGCGTTGTGAATGCCGCGGTGAGTTCTAGGTGGGCCACAGAGCTCTTTTCTGACCAGCCCCAACCCGAGGGGGTACGCGGCGGCACGAGGGCCGCGCGCGCGGCCGCTGCGCGCAGCAAAAAGTGGATGCACTTTTTCGGTGTCCTCATTTCGTGCAATGCAGTAGTGGGCCCTTGTAGGGACACTTTCGAGCCGCTTTTTGACCCACTGGGGCAGTTTAGGGGCACTTCTGGGGGACACTTCCACGCAGTGCAACTTTTGGCTGCCAGCCACTTTCGCGCATCCAAATGTCAGACCAGGTGGCGTTCGTGCGGTGCGCAGACCGCAGTTCTCTGGCGACATTGGCAGTTGCGCCTCGAGCTTGGGAGAGCCACCGTCAGACATCCTGCGGGCATACCGAGCGTCGCACACATTGCGAGCAGGGCCTCCGTTTCCGATTGCTCTGTTTGTCACCACCCACCAAACCACCCCAACCCAACCCGAAGGCTCAGATTTACCCTCGATTTCCAGTGGGGGGGGTGTCGGGAAACATCGAAAATAACACATGTGGAACCCTTACCCCCCCCAACCCGAAATTCGGGTCTTCGGGTTGGGTTGGGGTGGTCTGGTAGGTAGTCAGTTTGGGATACGTGCGCGGACCTCCCATTTGCGTGACCACCCATCGCAGGCGACCCGACTGGGCATGGATACGGCCTCCCCGTGCTTGGGCGGCACCCGCTTCGTTCGGCGCACATGGCGTCGGCACGGTGCACGGGAGCACCGGCACCGACGCCCACGGCGCAGGCGGCAGTCGCCGCCGCTCGCGCGAAGGGGCGCCAGCGTGAACCGGTGCCCATGCACGCGACATACAGCAGTCGAAGAGGGGATCAACTACACAGTCGATTTATTCCAAACTTGAGTTTCCCGCCGAACATTCAAGAAGCGCGTAGAATGTTCGTAGATCTGCGGGGCATTTTACTCATTTGTTCGTAGATTCGGCGCGAAACTCAAGTTTGGGGTGCGTGAATTCTGCAGTCCATCCCCTGCTCGAAGCAGGTACCTGTGCTGACACCACGAGCTGGGTGCGCCTACCGCGCAACTTTGACACCACCACCGCCTGCCCAGGCAGTCCGACACGGCTCTTCGTTGGATCGCGGGCCTTCCCCGCGACGGCGGCCGCGGCGACGACGAAGGCGACGACGACGACGCAGACCAGCATGACGAGGCAGGCCGCGACGTCGACGGCCTCGCCCATGGCGCGCCCGGACCAGAGTTGCTGAGGCGGGTCGGGCCGCAGCCACGAGGGGGCGCACAGTCGCGAGGCGCGAAGAGGGCCGATGTGGACGCCCGGGGGCCTCGGCATCTTCGACGGGTGGAAGATTTGGGCCTCCCGGAGGAGGAGGAGCAGCAGAAGGCGGATGAGTAGTTTGCGAGAAGAGGAAGGGGGCAGTGAGGATAGTTAGAATTGAGTGGCATGTGGAACATGGCCATGATGATGATGTCGAAGCTGGTGACGGTGATGGCGATGGTAATGAGAATGGTGATGGTAATGAGGATGGGGATGGTAATGATGGTGGTGATGGTGATGCTGGTAGTGCTGCCTCTGCTGATGATGATGATAATGATGACGATGCTGAGGATGAATAATGGTAATTATATCTGGAAGGGAAGGGCGGACTGAATCGAGGATGGATTGAGGAGGAACGAGGAGGAGGAGGCGGAGGAGGAGGAGGCGGAGGAGGAGGATGAGAGGCGAAGGGGGATGAGGAGAAGGAGGAGGAAGAGAAGAAGGAAGAGGAGGACCAGTGGCAACCCAAGACTTATCAACGATGTTGGAATCAACCCTCCCTCCAAGCTCCGTCTCCATAGGCCCCTACACGGCCTCTTTTCCACTGGGGGATCTTCGTCGTTGGGAGACAACCGTTTGAAGAACCTGGAGCGTGCCAAAACACAATTCTCGGGGCTTGCACCACGACTCAACCTGTCTGCTGCGCCTCGGCGATCCGGAACCGTGCCAGCACGCCATTCTCGGGATTTCAACACCGCGAATCAACGAAACTGTCGCGCCCTCACAATCCTGAGTCCTGCAAAAACAATGTCTGGCACGTTGACAATGTGAAGCTCTAGCAACTGTTTAAGACGAGTGCGCGTGGCGCCGAGGCGAGGGCCACTTTTTGAAAAGGAGCCGCCTTCAATACGTGGAACCCTTGCAAAGGGTGAACAACGAACAAAGGTGCGCGGCGCTAAGGCGAGAGCCACATTTTGAAAACGAGCTGCCCTCAATCCGTGAAGCTGTTGCAGATGGTTCGAACGAATGTGCGCGGCGTTGAGGCGATGGCCACATTTTGGAGGCGACTCGCCCTCCACCTGCGAAGCTGCTGCCAGCTTCTATGCTTCAGGGCCACACATGGTAAGGAAGTCTCGGGCGAACTGCCCGGCCCGCCCTTTCGACTGGCCTCGGGGTGCGACGGGGAGGAGTTATTCATGAGGAAAAGGAGCGGCGAAGGTAAAGGCGGATGAGAAGGCGTAAGCGTAGGCGGAGGCGGAGGAGGAGAAAGAGGAGGAGGAGGAGGAGGAGGAGGAGGAGGCTTTGGCGTAGGAGGAGGAGGGGACGAGGAAGGAGGAGGACGAGGGAGGAGGAGGAGGACGGAGGGGAGGAATGAGGATGCTTAGGCGTGGAGGAGAGGAGGAGTAGGAGCGAGGAGGCGGAGGAGGAGGAGGAGGAGGAGGAGGAGGCCTGCCGCCCGCGCCCCAGGCCGACGGCGCGCAGGCAGGCGCCGGCGGTGCGCGGGCGGCGCGCCCCCGAGCGGCGGGCGGCGCGCGGCGGACCCCCGAGGAGTAGGCGGCGGCCCCTGCCGCGCGCGCTGGGCGGGCCCCCCCTCTCCGAGCGGCGCGGCCCCGAGCGGCGGCGCGCGGCGGGCCCCCGGCGGCGACGCGCTCGAGTTCGGCGCGGCGCGGCGGGGGAAGAACGTGTCCTTCCACGCAGGGGGGGGGGGGATAGCATGGCCGAGGCCATGATAATCTTCCCAGATAGCATGGCGCCCTTTCTTGTTTCGGTGCGTCCCCTGGTCCCCCCCTTCGTCCGCACGCATGCCCGGGGCCATGGTTAGCATCTCCCTCTTGGACGCCCTCCCTTTGCCCACAAGACGCCCCAAACATAGAAATTAGATCCGGGGCTGTCGTGATGTTTCAAGCAGTTTTCGAGTTTCCATCCATAAACATGGCAACTGGAAGGTTGCCGTTCCTATTGTCAGAGAAACTGGACCAACGGCTTGAGCCATCCCCACATGTCAATGTCCATTCCGTGTCTATCCGTGCCTAGCACGAAGCTTGTCTATATTTGCGAAACGTGTATATCGTTTAGTGTCCAGTCATGCCTAGGTGTCATAGTTGTTGCGGGTATCCGTGTGGATGTTTTGGGACAAGTGTCTATTTCCCTGCGATCCACCCACGTTGGGGAGCCACTGGTTCTCGCGTGTGTTACGCGTATTATATATATATATATATATATATATATATATATATATGTGCATCGGCGTGCGTGTATATATATATATATATATATACACAGTCATGCCTCTCTCCCACTCCATCGCGCTCCTAGGCACTCCACCCCGCTCCCCTCCTCACGTTTCCCCTCTCCATTGCAACCCTCGGCCATCCTCGACAATCCTGTAGACTCGTCCCCACTCCACTCCTCGGTATTTCGCCCTACTCTGGATTCCTTGTTCCATCTCACTCGTCGGCGCTTCTCCCGACTCCTCCCCACTCCATCGCACTCCCCGGCGCTCTTCGGCATTCCTCCAGACTCCTCCCCGCCCAATCGCACTCTTCAGCGCACCTCTCGATTCCTCCCTACTCTATCACACTCCTCGGCACTCCTCCTGACTCTTCCCGACCTCCCCACTCAATCACACTTCTCCCCACACGCCCCTGTGCTTCTTCCGACTCGTCAGGATTCTTCGCAACTCCATCACATTCCTCGGCCACTTTTTTTACCAGTTTTTATTCTTTCTCTTCTTCTTTTTTTTTTCTTTTTTTTGTTTTTGTTTTTATCTTTTTTTTTTTTTTTTATTTTGTTCTTTTTCTTTTTTTGTGGTTTTTTTCTTTTTTTTTTTTTTTTTTTTTTTTTCGTTTTTTCTTTTTTTTTCTTTTTTCTTACTCCTTTTTTTTTCTTATTCGTCCCTCTTCTCTTTTTTGGTTTTTTTTGGTTATTCCTTTGTTTTTTTTTCTTTTCTTATTTGTCTTGTTTTCCTTTCTCTCTTTTTTCCTCTTCTTTTTTGGCTTTTTTTTTTCTTTTTTGTTCTCTCCACCCCACTCCCCCGACTTTCCCCCTCTTCATTGCAACCCTTGGCACTCCTGTGGACTCCTTCCCACTCCACTCCTCGGCTCTCCTCGGCTCTCCAGGCTCCCCGTACCATCTCACTCATCGGCACTCCTCTCGACTCCTCCCAACTTCCTCGCACGTCTCGGCTCCCATGCTCCTCAAGAGTCCAGTCCACTCCATCGCACTCCACACCGCTCCACGCCACTCCTCCCACTCCACCGCGCTGCTCGGCTCTCCTCCTGACTCCTCCCCTCTTCATCGCACTCCTCCTCACTCTCCTCCAGACTCCCCCCGCAGTCCATCGCACCCCGCGGCGATCCTCCAAAGTCTTCCCTTTCCTTCGCACTCATCGGCTCTCCTCCCCAAAACTTCCCTTGCCATAGGATCCCTCACACCTGGGTGTGCATGTGTACAGGACTACGTGTAGGTTTCCGTGAACGCACGTGTGTTTATATACACACATTCAGACACATCCGTTCACGTGTCTATCATTCGTTGCCTTTTTGCACGAGGCCGTCTTCGGATATGTGTTCGTGTCTATTCGTGCCTCTTCGTATCTAGTTCGTGCCTGATTAGTACGCGTGCCTATTTCCGAGTTTATTATTGACGCTCGTGTCTGTATATGGTGCCATGTCGTGCTTGTGTGTCCATCGACTCGTGTCTATCTTGAACACCCACACTTCGTTTCCATTCCTATGTCCTTTCCGCCTGTTTTTTTTTTCAGTGTGTGCAGCGCGAAGAAATATATACGAATTCTTTTAGGCAGTATGCAACGCTTTCAAGGGCAACGCCAAGAAGATAGATACCCTCTCTTGCAGGCCAGGGACTCTGAGACGCCCCCTGGTATCCATCATCACCGCCTGGGGGATCGATCTCTCGGGACCTCGGCAGTCGCCAGCAGCCTTGGGGGAGGAGAGGGACAGGCTCAGGACTCCATGCCCTTCGAGGCTCGAAGTTTTCGGGTCGAGATTTTCAGACGTGCTCGTCGGTCCTCCTCGGCGGTCCTTCGGCGTCTCGGTTGTCTCCAGCGGCTGCGCCTCGCCGAGAGCGTTCCGCGGGTGCCCAGATCGTCCCGACCGGCCACCAGGGGGGCGAGCTCTGGCCCGAACACTGCAGGGGACGGGGATGGGCTCAGAGGGTATGCATCGCCCCCCCCAGTGGTATCGCCGATAGGGGATCGATAGCCCACACTGCCCAGGCACATGCGGTTTCGCTATCGGGGGCCGATCGGCGATGCCTCGCCGATTCCAGGTCGATGTCCCCCCCCCCCCCCCGGGGCCAGTCCCCCCATACCTCCGCCCCTTAGGCAGGCGGTGGATGTGGACACACTCGGGCCGTTGTGGGGGGGGCGGGCCCAAAATGTTTTCATCCACCAGCAGAATGGCGCCACTTTTTGCGCGCTGGACGGCGCGCAACAGTTGTTTTTGGGCGCATCGACCCGGGCCCGAGTCTACCGAGTACTCGCAAGGGTGCGGATGAAGGGAGGAGGCGCCTGCGCCTGGGGCGGGGGGGGTACACCACAGCACCGACAGGTCGCAGAGGGCTGCCCTTCCCTCGTTTCTCCGCCTGTGGGCCTCCTGTGTGGCCCTCGTCGCCACCGCTGGATTCGCCTCGAATGGTCAGAGCGCACCCTGGGAGAGGTCCGGGGAGTAGCTTTTAGGTCGGGCATGTCTACCAACCGGGGGATTTCGGGCGAAAAATTCATTATATCCCCAAAATAATCCAAAATATAGAAGAATGCTCGAACCATCGTCCCCTGACTATTTGTTGGATTATGTTTGCATATTTCCCCTGTAATTAGAGGGACATGTCCGACTTCAGAGTAGCGCCGTTGCGAACAAGCTGCCTTGCCGTGGAAACCTACGACTGGAGTTAAGTCGGGCCTGTCCTTTTACAGGAGGAATATCCAAAAATAGTCAAAAGATAGTCTGGGGACGATTTGTTTGATGATTCTTCCACCATTTTGGTTCCCATCTGTTCTTCAAGATCTGCCTGTAGGGGGACTTGCCCGACCTGACCCTTGGCCAGGCAGATCGTGAGGCTCCTGGTGCCCGAGCCCCCGGCGCCACCATTTTGGTTCCCATCTGTTCTTCAAGATCTGCCTGTAGGGGGACTTGCCCGACCTGACCCTTGGCCAGGCAGATCGTGAGGCTCCTGGTGCCCGAGCCCCCGGCGCGGACGCCCGGCGTGAAGGAATGCCGCGCCCAGCTCCCAGGGCCCCCAGACATCAGCTTTTCTTGGCATCGCTCGGGCGTGTGAATTTTTCCTTCGGCGAGGACAATCCAGGAGCATCCTTGATTATTTTTCGAAAAACCACGCACGAACTTGAAAAAAAACACAGGGAATGGACGTCCGAGCGATGGCCAGTTTTCGTGATGCTTCGTGGGCCTCTGGGGGTCCCGACCACCTCCCCGACCCTTCCCCGACGGCCCAGGAACCCTCTTGCACACTACAGTCGGCCCGGATTCGTAGGTCGACCCTGTCAGCTCAAGGTTACCCTTGTGTCCTGTGCCTCGCGACGCGTGCCTTCTTACACTCCTATGGCGATGTGGCCCTCGGAAGGGTCATGAGTCCTCTCGCGTGTCCTGTCCAATCAAGGCCGACGGAAGGTGCGTTAGCTATGCGGTGCGCGCTGCGTGGTGAAAGCCCCCTGCGCTGCCAGCAGCGTCGTGCCGTGCAGCCGACCTGAGCAGGAAGCACGCGATGCGAGCAGCGTGGTGCAAGCTGCGCGTGGCGCGGGCTGTGTTGTGCAGCTCTCATGCGGAGCACGCAGTGTGATCCAGCTACGCGGTGCAAGCATGTGCGGGTTGAAATCCACGCATCGCAAGCAGTGTACAGTCGGGGCCCTGAAGAAGGAACCCTTTTGGTTGGGGAGGGGCTCCGCGTTCCATAAGTGTTTCACAGCTTGCCTCAGGCTTTCCTTATGTTTTCGACAGGGAATCGAAGGTTAACTTATGGAAAAAACTAGCCTCTTTCCTTATTTTGGGCTCCTTAGGTCAAGGCCCCGACTGTACGTGTGGCGCAGGCTATGTTGTGCAGCTCATGCGGATCGCGCAGCGTGATCCAGCAGCTACGTGGTGCAGGCACGTGCGGGCGGGAACCCACGCCTCGCAGGCAGCGTAGAGCAACACGCCCGGGCCAGCCCACGAGGCGCCCCGGGCAGCCCACCGGGCGAGACCCGCCGCACCCCCTCCACCGCCTCGGGGGCGCCGGAGCGCCCACGGGGCGCCCGCGGCCGCCCTCGCGGCGAGGCCCCGCCGCGCCTGTCCTCCTCCAGCTCCTCCTCCGCCTCCGCCGGCCTCCTCACCCCTCTCCTCCCTGCCGCCGCCTTTGCAGCCTCCTCCTCCTCAGCCTCCTCATCCCTTCCTCTCCTGCCTCCCTCCTTCCTCCTCCCCACCATTCCCCTCCTCCTCCTCCTCCTCCTCCTCCTCCTCCTCCTCAGTGCCACAAAGCGAGAGCCCCTGCGTGGGCGACGCAGCAAAACGGGGTCGTCTGCGCCGACATGGGCGCGCAAGCTGCCCCGCGTGAGCTCGCGCGTGGGCGTCCGCGTCTCCAGGGTAGCGTGCCGCGCTGGCGGCCCGCGTGAGCTGCGGCGCAAGGTCGCTGCGTCGTCTCGCGTACGATCCGTGTTTGATCGTCGCTCACGTGGTGCAGGCGCAGTTTGGGAAGAAGAAGAAGAAGAACAAGAAGAAGAAGAAGAAGAAGAAGAGGAAGCGCAGCTGCAGGCCACCGCAAGCTGGCTCTCGCCGGCCCCGCCCTGCGCCCCCCCCCGTCGAGTGTGCGCAGGCCACAGCTTCCTGCACGCAGGCCGTGGTGGAGAGCGGGGGGGGGTCTCTTTCTCGCTCTCTCTCTCCCCTTGCCTCGTTCCTCGGCTCGGGCCCTGCAAGCACAGCGCTGGCTCTCTGACATCCCACTCGGCGGCGTCCCCACCCCTCCCCCGAAGACTACCGTGGGGCCATGGTGTGGGACGTGTTCGCCTACACGGTGCCGCTTCTGCTGCTCCTCGTCCCCCGTCCCCCTCCCTTTTTTCCTTTTTTTTTTATTTTTTTTTTTTTTTTTTTTTTTGTTGTTTGCTTTTTTTTTTTCTTTTTTATTTTTTTGTTTTTTTTTTTTTTTTTTTTTTGTTCATCCCTTGCCTCCGCCTGCGTGGGGTGCTTTCCTGTGGAGGCTGCGGCAAGTGTGCCACTGTGAACCCCCTTGGCCGCCCAACCCAGCTCCTCCCCCACCTCCTCTTCCCAACCCCTACACGGTGCTGCCCGTGGGCGCGGTTCTGGTCACAGCGCTGGCAAGCGGCAATTTTCTGGCCATGAAGCTTGCAGCCCCGGTCTTGCAGAAGCGGGTCGAGGTCGGTTTCGTGCGGTTGTCGCTGTCTGTGCTGATGCTGGCCGTCTGCGGTGTGTTGAGCGCGTTCTCCTTCTCCGAGAAGAGCCATTACGAGGAGGAGGTCCGGGCCGCAAACCTTGCCGAGGAGCGGCTGACGGACGCAATGTATTTCCGGAAGATGGACAGGATGCACCAGAGCCGCGGCAACTTGTATTGTGCGCTGCTGGGCCTGGCGCTGTGGGCCATCTCGTGGGCAGCGGACATGTCCACTTCCACGCCCTCGCGGTCTGGATTCCCTGGCTCGTTTCTGTTGATCCGCAGCTGCACGGGTAGGTTCCGCGCGGGGATGCGCGAAAGGACGCCCCGTATCCATGGGGTCGCGGCCCAGGGGCCTGGCCCGCGAGGCCGTGGGTTCGGATGTGCTTGCCGCCCACGACCATCGCGCGGCAGCTCGAGTACCTGCACGGGCGGGGGCAGCTGACTCCGCCCAGACGGCGTGGGGTCGCCAAGGGCCTCCTGGGGCGTGCCCTGTGGCTCGCAGTCGGCGCCGTGGCCCTGCTCGGCGGCGACATCCCGCTGTGCAGGGCCCACTACGCCGTGCAGATATCCGGGAGGCAGGGAAGGTGCGCTCCTCAGTCGAAGAAGGACACCGGCGTAAACATCATTTTTCGGAGTTCCAGGCGGATTTCTTGGATCGGCGCTGTGGCCCCCCTGGCGGCGCCTCCGGCGCCGCCCAAAGCGCGCTCCATGCGCCAGGGAGGGGGGCCACAGCGCAGATCCAAGAAATCCTCGCGGAGCTCCGACAGTTTCTGTTTACACAGTCTTTTGCTCCTCTATTCAGGGCTGGAGACAGCGAGTGGCGGAGAACGTCTCGACACACGGCGGCAGTGCTCTTGGGTGCGCCAATGTCTTGTGTCGTCAGAAGTCTCCGGCCCGCCGCTCCCGCTCGCCTCTTCGTTCCTTCGTCCCCCTGCCCCTTCCGTCGGGTGCGCGAGCATGCCCACCTACAAGCCGAAACGCAGCAGCCCGCTCTTCGCGCCAGGAGATGCCTTATAGGACCGTCGGAAGCCGCCGAGGCTCCTTGGAGCACTGCAAAGGGCGGGTGCGGCAACAGGGGTTCCATCGGCTGCCGCGTGCCACCCCCCCCTGGGTGGGTTGGTCGGTGCACCTCTCTGGGGCCCCCCGACATCCGTCATGCTGACCCCATGGAAGCAGCAGCTGCTCGCCAAGTCCTCCAAGTGCGAGGACGCGACGGCCACCCACATGGGGTCCGAGCAGACGGGGTCGGAGGATCGCTCCGCATCGCCCCTGCATCGGCACTGCGGCGCGATGCCGAGCCTGCTTCTCAGCACGCTGACATCGCCGATGCATCGGCGACGCGGCGCCATCCTCCGGCCCCATCTGCTCGGACCCCATCTGGGAGGCCTCCGAGGACGCGACCGCCGCTCAGCCGCACTTCTGCGAGCAGTTCTGCGAGCAGGCGCGCGCGCTGGCCGAGGAGCGGCTTGCGACGATCCGGCGTGTGCGGGACTGGCACCCCCTCGGGCGCGTAGCGGCCGAGGTCTTCGACGACACCCGCGGAGTGGAGCTCGGAAGAGTAAAAAGTACTGATACATGGCACCCCGCCACTGTGGAGAAGAGCGAGGGGGCCAGGAGGGAGAGGAAGGGGAGGGAGAAGCGGAGCTACGACCAGGCGTTTCTTCAGGCAGTCCGCATCCTCAGTGTGCCCGTCAGCGTGCCCGCCCAGCCGCACCCTCCCAGCGCGCCCTCCCAGCGCGCCTTCCCGGCCTGCCCTCCCTGCGTGCCCTTCCAGCGTGCCCTCCCAGCATGCCCTCCCAGCGTGCCCTCCCAGCATGCCCTCACAGCGTGCCCTCCCAGCGTGCCCCCCCAGCGTTCCGTCCCAGCGTCGCCGTCCCTACTCCGGCCACGCGCGCGCAAGGATCATGTAAGATTTGTCGACCCCTCTAAGGACAAGTGCCTAGGAGGCTTTCAGACCGTGGGGGATTCCTTATCTGATGACGGCAGCAGTGATGTCGATGGCCAGTCCACGATAGGGCTTCTACTGGCTTGCAAATCCTGGTTTCATGATCCAATTGTTCCTCATCCAGTGCCCTCGCCATTCCCTTCCCTCGTGCTGGCCGTTTGGGGCATCCTGGGAGGCCCGCGTCGCCGACGCTGCGCTTCGAAGTTTTGGTCAGATCGCACCCCGGGATGTCTGGGGGGGGTGGACGTATCGGTAGCATCTGGTTCTGTCCAGGAGCAGGGGGCAGACCGCATCGACCAGCTGTTCGCGGCGAAGACGTGCGCCCAGGCCTGGCTTCGCCTTCGGGGCACATCCTCTGCATCTCGAGTGTTCGGGCTTTCCTTTAGAAACGAGAAGCAGTGGATATGGATGGCAACCTGGCCTCCAGCGAGTCCAGATTCTATCCATATCCTGGGCGCCTCGGGATTTCTGAACCCCTCCCCCGAGTTACATGGCGTCGTGGATATATATATATATATATATATATATATATATGTCAATCTTGCCCGCGTCGCCAGCGTTTGTTGCTCGTTTTGTTTTGTGGGGTCGGCCCTCTACCCAGATGCTCCCCCGCCCCCTCGCGTGCATGATCATGCCCAGCTGTTTTTTTTGTGGGGTCGGCCCTCACCCAGATGCTCCCCCGCCCCCTCGTGCATGATCATGCCCAGCCGTTCTTTGAGGCGCCACTTCGAGGATCGAGCCTTCGGCTCACACGCCTGGCCGCTCCATGCCTGCAACACGCTGCGGCCGTCGCGGGAGCCGGGAGAGACACGAAACCGGGCGGGCGGGCCCGACGCACGGGGGTCGCCTCGGCAGGTCGGAGCCTTGGGTGCGCCAGGGCGCAGGATCCCGCAAGATCCTGCACACTCCTTCGAGCGGCTGGCCCCCGCTGAGACGCTCCGGGCAAGGAGACCGCGCCGCCTCACGGTCGTTGGCCCCAGCCAGGACTCCGCGGCACCCTTTCAACGCAGAAGAGGCCCCCCCCCCCCCCCGTTATCGGCGGCGAGTCTGGGGGGAAGTGAGAAGGGGCGGGCCTTCTTAGAAGGCTCGGGAAGCCCCTCCAGCCTTCTGAGAAGCTTCCTAAGACTTAAGATACAGAAAACTTCTCAGAAGGCGCGAGGGCTTCTGAGAAGTTCCAGCGCCGTCTGAGAAGGCCGTCTCCTTCTCAGTTCGCCCCGCCTCGCTCGCCGCCGACTTTCGCGCGGGCCTTGCGCAGCCTTCCGACGCTGTGGCTTCTTTCGCAGCGTGGGCTCCCGAGTTGTCACTCCCGCCCAGGGGGGGCCAGCTCTTTGCTCGGCGGCGAGCGAGGGGGGGAAGTGAGAACGGGGTGGCCTTCGCAGCAGGCTCGGGAAGTCTCCGGGTCTTCGAAGAAGTCTTCGAAGCCTCCCCCGACGACCTTGAGAAAACTTCTAAGAAGGCGCGAGGGTTCTCCTCCCGTGCTGTCACCTCCCGCGCCCCGCGTGCCGCAGCCTCTGCTTCCGCCCCTGGGTGTGGCCGTGACGCCGCCCCGCGCCCGCTGCCAAGGGGGGTGCAGTTTGGGCTGGCCGCCCCGGCCGCTCCGAGGCGATGCGCCTCGCCCTGTGAGCACCCTCCCTCCCATCCGTTCTCCCCGCGGCCGTGTTCGCCTTACCCTCCCCCCTTTCATCGAGGATAAAAGATCTCCCAAGCGGAGTAGCACGATTAAGACGTGGCCTCACTGAGGTCCCCGCCCTTGCACCAGGGATCGCACGTAAGTTTGGGCGGTTTGGTTCGATACATCTGGGGGAAAGACCCCGTACCCCTAATGGTTGTGGTCCTCCTAACTGAGGTCCCATCCCAGAGGGTTATGGGTCCTTCTGGTCAATCACCCTTGCCGCCGAACATCTACAGTTTGCGTTTTCCGTATCCCGGATCGCCTGAGCACGCGTGCGGTCTGCTTCCGCCGTTCAAAGTGTCTGGTGTTGCTTTGAACTAGCGTTGGCATATCCGGCCCAATCTGGATAGGTATGGGCGAGTCTTGTTGAGTCGTGGTTTAGCTTTCTATCGTTCCCAATCGTGGCCCAGCTTCCCTCCCGTTGTCACCTCGAGCCTGACACCTAATCGTCGTGCCCTTGTTCGCAGTGCCTGGCTGTCTCGGACCTTGGTCTCGAGCTCCACCCCTGGACCTGTCCTGGAGCGCGCTCTTACCATGATTCCGCGGCGGACCCACCCGTGACGACGAGGCCCCCCCCCGCTCCAGGAGGATCTCCCCCACAACCAAATACCCTTGCGTTTCAGGTTTGTCGATCGCAGATCGCTGATCGCCCGCCGAGGTCATCCGCAGATCGGACGCGAGCAACATGCTGGTGAACTGCTTCTGCGTCGCCCTCGGCGGCCTGCTGGTTGTGGTCGCGTTCTCGGCCTTCTCGGAGGCGCTGTCGGACTCGGGGATGGTGCCCGCGGAGGCCCCGGGGGGGGGGGGGGGGCGCATGGGTCTTGGAGTCGGCTGGGGGTCCGAGGTGGCCCAGCACGGCCTCTCGTCGCCACGGCTGGAGGTGGGGAAGTTTGGCGCGTTAGGATCTGGGCAAGGGTCCAGAGACCGATCTTGGGGGGATTTGCATTCGCCCGCCCAGCCTGGCGACTCGTTCCAGGGAGGCACAGACAGGGATTGGGGGCACGCAGACCAGCGACGCGCCCGTTGCCGTACGGGTTCGGCGCGTTGCGTTGCCACGCCTGGTGGCGTTGATGCTTCGGGGGTAGGCTGCCCGATCTGCGGATTTGGCGTCCGCGCGCCAGCTCCACGGATCTGTACTCCATGTCAGCGTGTGCCCGATGTCGGGAGGTTGGGCTCGTCGCCGCTCTTGATCTTCCATGGGTGCTGATCCGCCCCAGTCCAGCCGAATCCGTTTCAGTGTGGCTTCACCCGGCGCAATCTTGGTTGATCTGCCGGCTCTCCGTAGTTGTTTTT
>CAUYUJ010000436.1:299402-381902 GCA_963575745.1 Prorocentrum cordatum
TGGGGCCCTTTCGGGGGGCCTCTTGGAGCCCTCTGGGTGCTTCTTGGGGGCCTCTTGGTGGCGTGTCTGGGGGGCATCGTGGGCAGTCTTGGGGCCCGCTGGGGCTGTGTTGGGGCGCTCGTGGACCCTCGCCGAACAGCCCGGCAGCACCCCGAAGCGCTTGGGAAACAGAGAGTCCAGCCGCTCGAGCAGCGGCAGCTCAGCTGTGAGCCTTGCGGAACTCCGCTTCGTGCCAAGGGCACGGCGGCGGATAGCAAACACGCAGGAATCGGGATCGCGCTGGCTTCGGAAGGAGCCCGCAGCTGCCCCGGTCCTTCCTCCTAAGTGTTTCCTGTGGGCGCCCCTCCCCGCCGACCGCTTTTCCCCGGGAGGCGTCCTTCGCCCCGGCTCCTCTGTCCATGGTCCTGGGGTTAAGTCGGGCCTGTTCCCCTACAGGGGGAATTTTCGACGAAAAATCATCATAAATACAATAGTCAAAAAATAATCAAACAACTAGTCTGTGACTTTTTTTTTTTTTTTTTTGTATTTTTGTTGTCTTTTGGTGCATTTTCAGGGTACCTTTTATTTTTCGTGGAAAATCCCCCTGTAGGGGGACTCGCCCGACTTAATCCTGGGACCCGACGTCGCCCCCCCCACCCCGGGGGTCCGAAGCCCAAGCACGCGGACGCCGCTTGCGAAGCCCTGCCGTCGGACCTCGGGGGCGGCGCGCGCGCGCGCGGGGGCGGGCTGTCCCCCGCCGCCGCGGGAGGACGGCGCCGCCGCGGGCGAGTGAGCCGCCGCCGCGCTTCCGCGCGCGGTGGCGGGGCGCCGCGCCGAGGGCGGGCGCCCCGGGCACGGCCGCCGCCGGCGCGGGCCCGGGGCCGCGCGGAGGCAGCGCCGCCAGCGTGGCCACCGTGGGCCCGGCTGGTTTGGCCGCCTCGGAGCGCTCGGAAAGGGAGGCGGCCTCGTGGCCCGCTGGGTGCAAGCAGTGGCGCAGCGTCCTGTTGTGCCCAAGGAGGCCCACCGAAGACCGGTCTGAGAGCCTTCTGAGCTCTGCACGACATGTTCTCAACATGTTTTGGCTGAGGCTGTCTTGCGTCTTGTTTCAACAAAGTGGGTTAATGTTCTAAGGACAGTGGTCTTGTTATTGGAGCATGTTTGGGCTCGACTCGAGGGATATGTCGTGGCATGCCTATATGAATGCTGGGACGGTCGGTCCTTGCTCAATCGGTTGGAGGCCATGCCGATTGCGACTGCGGGTGGTGCGCACGCGTTGCGCAAGCCCGGTGCAGGGGCGCACAGCTTTCAACGACCCTCGGGGGGCGGCACTCCGTGCATATGCAGCACGCATATGTGTAGATGGAGCGTTCCAAACAGGGCCTTGCATTCGAGGATCGAAGGAGTTGCGATCTCTTGCGCGGCGGAAGGACGGCGGAAGGTCGGCGGAAGTAAAACGAGGCCGCCTCCGCCGGCGGAAGCCGGCAGAAGGGCCGCGGAAGGCGGCGGAAGTAAAACATGCGTCCCCAAGAGATGCGAACGTTTTTGGGTCCAGGGTTTCCGAACTCGCCCAAATAGACATTGCGTTTTCTGAAAGGTTTTGCCCTCTGCCGCAAGCCCCCCCCTCGGATTGATTGCATGGCCACGCTTGGCTGCTAGGTTTGCTAGTTTTCTTGTCGGCTCGCTTGCTGGCATTTGGTTTATTGTCTGGACTGCTCGGAGCGTCTTCCAATATTTTAGACAAGAAGCTGCTCGCACATTTGACGCGCGAAAATGCGATCTTGTTAGCTCGGCGCTGGTGCGCGCGCGCTTGACCTAACGTGAGATCGCTGGCGCAAGCGCGACCATGTCGCACGGGGGTGAGCTTCATCAGCCTTAGCTGCATGAACAGACGAGGCCAAGCACTGACGGCCGCCGGGCAGGACTGCCTTGGAGTGCCGCGCTGGTTCATCACGCAGCATGGCGTGATTGGGGCAGCGTGAACACATGCGCGCACGACCCTGACCGACCGTCGGAACTTCGCCAATTTTGAGCAAGGACGAGCACGCAAGTTGGTAGATATTGCGCTCTGCGGCTGCTCGTTCTAATTCTTGAGGAGAGATACTACGAAGGACTACTCCATCCCATGCCTTGCGAGATCTTGCGAATTGCGACCGCTCGCTCCCATTGTTGTTATCTTTGGGAAAGTACAGCGAAACTTACGAACAAGATGTCACCAACAACTGGTGCCAGGCACCCATCAACACATCGCGCGATATCTACCATCGTTTGAACGCCCACCGTGCACACGGCACTGATCAGCAACATCGACGAACACCGCCACAGGTATTTGGTCAAATGGCTGGTATCCGGCGAAGGCATCTATATACCACCACCGTGCCTGGCCAGGGCCATCCTGGGCCACAGGATGGTGCTCAGACCCTCCTGGCCTCGGCCAGGAGGGCGCATGCACCATGCCAGGGCCAGGATGGCAATGGCTTGGCACGGTGATGGTGGACAGATGCCTTCTGCGTGTGCTACAGGTTGTTAGGAAAAACATCAGGTAGGGATGTGTCTGCCGCTGGAAGCCCCAGGCAATCTTCATTCGTTCAGGCGATCTTCACTCACCAGTATTCCTGTCAAATATCGGCAACCTCACCTGGGCTCCTTCCATCATATCGTTCGTGAATAAGTGTTGCCACGATGACACCTTCTCGTCGTCTGTCAACGGATCAACTAGATCGTCCTGTTTAGCAGCCATCGCTGCGACAGCGCCCACACGACAGGTCACCGACGACACCCGACCACGCCGGGTATCCTGACAGGCGTCTGAGAATGCACGCGCGGGCGGTCACCGCGAAGGGCACACCTCAGTCGCGAAGACGTCATTTCCACCGGACGAGCAGGCGGACAGAGATCGGCGCAGCGCCGCCCGGGACTGGAGTGGCGACGAGGGGGGCGGCGGCGGGGAGGGGAGGGGCCACCGCTCCCGTTTGCCCCGACAATCTGTCGGGGGCCACATGCGAACCCCACCCCTACCCCCCACGGCTTCTGAGGGGGAGGGTGGGGTTCACTTCGCTCGAGAGCTCCCGAACGAAGTGAACCCCACCCGAACCCCCCTCAGAAATCGTGGGGGGTAGGGGTAGGGTTCACATGTGGCCCCCTAATCTGGAAGGCAGCCCTGACCAGCCAGGCCGCGCGGAGGCGGGCGACGACCGCCTCGGTTTCGCCCCTTCCAGCAGGCCAAGCGCCGCGCAGCAGCACGCCGGCAGCCCGCCAGACGTGCAGGAAGACTGCATACTGCCCAGGGGCGGCGGCGGAGCGCGCCCCCCGTGCTGGCATATGGTTTGGCTGCCGAGACGGGCGGGCGATTCCGGCCGGCCCGGTCTGCCACCTGGCAGGGTGATGGGGTCAGTGGACCCAGACCCCCTCGGGTCATGAAAAAATCACGACGGGAGGTTTTTCGCCATTTTCGGCCTCTGGGGACCGTCAAAAAACGACTCAGGATGAAGAACCGGTCCCGGGGAATGGGTCCAGACCTTTGGGGGTCGCGTCATGAAAAAATCATGACGTCGGGGGTCTGGGGAGGAAGTGCACGCGGGGTTGCACTTCTGTGCCCGGGTTGGGGCTCCTCGCGGCCAGAACGCCTGCCGCCCGGGGTGGGCCTCCGCGCCAGGGTGCGGTGCGGCTTGGGCGCCTGCCCCCCCAGGCGGGTGCTTCCACGCAAAATCTTGGTGCGCCGACCAGGGGCGATGTCCCATGACGTTGCGAGCGTGTGGTAAGGCGACCGCCTCGTTTCCTGGCGGTGCTGCTCTCTCCGCGGCCGGGAGGGTCCTCTGGGTGGGGCCCCTGCTCCGCCCTGGCTGGCTCCTCCTGGAGCCGCCTCCCGTTCGCCGGGCGCCGGGCCTGGGCTGCGCGGCACCTGGCTGGCATATCGGGGGGACTCGGTCCTCTGCCTCGCCGCCCCACCTGGCCCCCGCGCCTGCCGGCTTCGCGACGTGGCGACCCTGCGGCCCCCCCTGGCGCCGGCCGGGAGGGCGCCCTCCTCCGCCCCGCTGCGCCGCGCCTGCCGCGGGGCGCCCTCTGCCTCGCCAGCCCTGTGGCGGGGCGGTCTTGCTGCGCCCGGGTGCGCTGCGCGCGCTGGTTGGGTCCGGCTCTCAGCCCCTCCTTTCCCTTTCCGTTCCCGACGTCGCTGGAGCTTCCCCTCGCCACTCGCGGCACCGTGCCGCCCGCTGGCGTGCTCATCCGCAGCTGGCCCGCTTCTCAACGGCCCGGTTTGTCGCCTCACTGGCGGCTCTGCCGGCAGCCCTCCCTGCCGCGTGGCCCCAGCTGCCGCTCCCGCAGGCTCCGCCGCCTTCTCCCCTGCGCCTCGCCGGACGCCACCCCATGAACCCGGCGCCCAGGGCTTGGGGCTGCGTCGCTTCGGCTGGTGGCGTCGGTAGCTCAGCATTCTCTGGCACATGTTGCGCCCCCCCCCCCTGCAGCGCAGCAGTCCCACAGCCTCTCAGCAGCTCGGCTCCGCAGGGCTCTTGCAGCATCTTGCCGCCGCCATCCGTCGCGGCCCTGCCCCCCTGCGGGCGCGGGCCTTCCCGCGCCCGCCGGCCCGCCCCTGCAGCAGAGCCTGCCACCCCGGGCTTTCTTCGCGAGCGCCCGGGTGCCGCCTGCTTGCGTGGGCTCGCTCGCCGCGGCTCCTGCTGTACTGGCAGCTGGCTTGGTTTCCGCTCTCATGCTGCAGCCTGCACCTCAGTTTATGCTGCTCCAACCCACTTTAGCTTTGATCACCAGAAAGAATTTCGAGCGGCCCCAGGAAAAAAAAACGAAACTCAAGGGTTTTCACGTGTCGGGCCCTGGGAGACACTCGCCCGACATTGTTTCGACACTCTTTTGACACTCTTTTGACACTTTGCCGGGTGCTCGAAATTATTTCTGGGATGTGGTCCTTAAGTAGGATGGGAACAGCAGATCCCTCAGCCCACGGGCGCGGCCGCAATGCCACCTCGCGCCCACTGCCTTGCCGCGTCGGCGCCGGGTGGCCGCCCGGCCATGCCAGCCGAAGCTTTCCGCGCTTGGTGGTTGTGTTCTCCGCGGCGGCGTTCTGCCTTGGTTCCCCTCGTCTTGCGGCTGGACAGCTCGCGACTGCCATCGCATGCATGGCTCACTGGAACGCGCGCGCGGATTGCCTCTGCCGCACAGCGACGAAACATGGTTTTTCTGCAGACGGCAGCGTGCAGCGTCGGTTAGCTCCGCCCCAGAGCGCTGTGAGGCGCCGCCAACAGGGCTGCGGCGCGGCGCCAGAGAGCGACACCGCTTGCCCCGCCCCAACCTCTTCTCGGCTTCGGATTATCTGGTCTTCCTCGGTTTCATATTCGCCCTCACACTCGTGGAGCGTGCTGGTGGATCGTGTGGATCGTTTCTGGTGTTTTTTGTTTGGTTGCGAACGGCAGGACATGGACATTTTGCAGTTGGGCTGCTACGTGGAAACGTTTTGTCAATGTTAAGGTTCACCGACGGTCGACGTGTTTTTTTTCAATGGTACCGTTCCGACGAACGTCACGACGTCGCATGTCTTGGTTTTCCCCCCGTCCTCCTCCACCGCCTCGTCTTCGGCGTCCTTCTCGTCCGCTTCCTCCTTGAACTCCTCTCTGGTTCTCCTCCCCCGCCCTCCTCCTCGTCCACTTCTGCCACCCCGACCTTTATTCTTCTTTTCGCGCTCGTCCGTCCTTCCTCTTCCATCACGTCCTTCCTTGTCCACAATCCTGCACATCGTCGTCCCGTCATGCCTCAGTTCTCCTGCCTCCTGCGCACTCCTCTCGTATACCAGCTCGTGCTCCTACACACCCTGTCGTCGTGGTCCCCCCCTCCTCCGTCTCCTCTGTGCCTCCGGCCCCCCGGGCTCCGCTCCCTTCCCCTCCGAGCGTTGTCTCTGGGTGGAGGGCAAAGGGTGAAATCTGAAATGCCGTTTCGACGGATTTTCGAGGCTTGAATCTGCAAAAGGTGAATCACAAGACGGACTGACTTTCGAGGTGTAAAAGCCCATATCGATTTCACCCTGAGCCCTCCACCCTAAGAAAATGCTCAGTCCCCTTCGCCCCTCGCCTCGTCAGAGAGGGCGGCGGTGCTCGGGAGATGATGGCGGCGCAGGGCCCGACAATATATACATCCATATATCCACCGCCTGTCGTGGCCCCCGCGGTGGCTCTGGAGCCTTCCCCGCCTCGGAAGGTCCAGACGGGGGGGGAAAGGGAAAAAGGGGCCCTCATCGGCCACCGCGGCACTCACGTCGCTCACGCACTCTGGGAAACACCTTCGGACCGATTCGGAGGTTCATGGGCCGCTCAAGGGTGCGAATGTTTCCTTTGTGTAAAGGCTCGTCCTTGCTGCACGGATGACGTTCGAATCTTACTGTCGGCGCGCTAAGAGTTGAGCAGTGCAGATGCTCTCAGAATGTCTGCTGAAGAAGAAGAAGAACAACAAAAAAAAACGCACTCTGGGAAACATTCGGAGCCTTCCGGCGCCGCCCACGTGGATCTCGCACGGCTCCGCGACCGCCCACCGAGCCCGAAGGTTTATCCCCCAGAATGCCCGGCAGCTCCACGCGCCAAGGGCGCCCCTTGCTTGGTGATCCGCTCGTTTGGTATCTCGGGGTTCGTGGATTAGCGCCGAAGCGCGCGAGAAGCGCGCGCGTGGTTCTGGTATTCAAGAATGTAAGCGGTGGGGAAGTTTCAGGCCATGCGCCTTGCCCGCCGTATTTGTACGTCTGCGTTTGGTAGCGCGGAGAGGAGGAGTCCCTCCTCCTCCTCCTCCTCCTCCTCCTCATCATCATCATCATCATCATGCCTCTTCTATTCTCTGTGAGCAAGCTCCTGCTGTCTCCGCAGCTTCTCTGCCCAAGTGCCCCCCGTCGGCCGCGCGTGCGGGCGCCTTATGCAGGCGGTCGCACAAGCGGCTCTCCAGGGCGCTGGGGAGATTTTGTTCAGGGGGCTGCGGGCCGCGCTCTACGAGCGGCTCGTGGCTGCCCCCCTCTCTGTGCTTCAGGACCAGGGGCCTCCAGCTCCTGCCTGGTCCATCCTGCAGGCGGACTCGTCCGAGGGCGAGGGGGCCTCCTGCCCTCTCCCTTCGGCGGGTTCCACCTGCCCCACCGTCTGCCTCGGGCTGGCGGTGGACCTGAGCGGCGGGGTCTCTCCCTGGCTGCTCAGCACGGTCGCCGCCCTCCTCTGGGTGACGGCCGCCTGCAGCGCCTGCGCGGGCTGCTGCCTCGGGCTGCTGGGCCCGTACGTGTGGCGGAGGCTCTGGCCCTTCGCCTGGCCGCGCGGCGCGGTTTCTGCTTCACCTGAGCAGGACCGCCGTGCGGCGCGAGCGCTGGCCTACGGGGCTCCGCCTCGACCTCAAGCGCTCGAGCGGGCAGACGCCCAGCGTGCGGGCGGCGGCGTCCACGGCGGCGCCCACTGATGGCGGAGCTGCCACCAGTTGGCGGAGGGCCCCTTTGGCCCGAGCTCTACCCTTTCGCTGCGCCCACGGCGCGCGACTACGCACGATGGCGCCTAGACGACGGCGACACCAGCTGGGCGGCTATCCCCCTCGCCTCTCGAGAAGGGGGCATCCTGCTGGCCCTGCCTGGTGCCTTTCGCTCTACAGCGGAGCTCGAGGCTGCCGAGGCGGATGGCTTTGCTGGGATGATAGGCCCCTTCCAGCTAGTGGACGTCCAGCTCCAGGGGGCCGCTTCACGGCCGCTCGCCACTACCGCATCCGTCCTCGTTATAGATATCGAGGTTGCCGAGCTCGAGCTCGAGTCGCTGTACCCTCTAGAGGTCGGCGACGACGCAGGCATCGTTCCCTTCGCCGAGGTGCGCAGCCGCGTCTATTGGCCGCATCCTTCGGGGGTTCGGGTGCTTCGCGAGGGCTACGCTCGTTTGCACGGCGCCCCGCCTACCGCAGGGGAAGAGCCTCTCCCAGGGGCCGATCGGGCTACCCCCTACCACTCTGCCGACGAGATGGAGGAGCCCGAGGGGTTCGCGGCCGACGGGGAAGCCGACCGCGCGGCCCCAAGTGCGCGAGCCCCCGCGGTCGCTGGAGCGCCGCGCGGCCCGCCCGCCAAGCGCGCTGGCGCCGCCGCGCCGCCACGGGTCGCGGGTCCTGCTCCGATTGCTCCTGGCGCTCCTGCGGCGTCTCTGGACGACGGGGCTCCCATGACCCGCGCCGAGGTAGCTGCCGAAATGCGCGCCTTGCTTGCAGCCCACGCGGCCTCCACGATGGTCGGCGGACCCGAACCGCTGGGCCCCGCTCCGGCTGCCCAGAGCGCTCGGCCCGAGGTGCCTCAGCTTTTCAGCGACGAGGCGGCGCGCCTCGGGCTGGATCCTGCGGGGATCGAGGCCGTCTTGTCCCACGCACCCGTGGCCCCTCATCGGGTCTCCGCGCGCCCCAAGGGACCCACCTCCGCGCTGGTCTCGGCGTGGGAGAAGGCGCGCTCTTCTGCTGTCCCTCGGGCCCCTTCGTCCGCTTTCGGACCGATGGGCCCCCCGCCGCCGCCTGGGCTAGCCTATCCCGCTGCGGTCGACGGCTTTGCCGAGGTGGGCGGCGCCGACGGGTTAGAGCCGCCCCTTGCGGCCAATCCGACGGACTTCAGCCTCATGCTTCAGTGCCTGCACCAGTCCCTTTCCTTGCAGCAGGGGCGGGGCCATCGCCCAGCCTTCCACCCGCTTCTGGGGACCCTGAGCGACCAAGCTCAATCTCCGCCCGCGACCTCGGGCGACCCCGCGCACGCATCGGCTCAGATGGGGGGAATCGCTCGGAGGCGCGAGTGGCAGCAAGTGCTGATGCAGCACGGCCCCGACGTGCGAGGACTGATGAAGGAGAATTTGGCCCGCGTTCTGGGCGTGGAAGTCAGCGCCGTGACCCCCATGGCCATGCAGTACTTTCGCGAGCACAGCCCCCTCGGGGCTCAGCCGTCGACGCACGAGTTGTTGCCTTCCTCAGCGCCGAGCTGTGGCGGGCCTGCGAGGAGGGCAACCCCGAGAGGGTCCAGACCTTGCTGACTTGCCAGTGCATGTTCATCGACCAGTTGGCGGGGGACCGCGGCTACCTCGAGGCCGCTTGGTTCCTCACGGGGCTGGAGCCTCCCCCGTGTCGCGTGACCAGTCGTCACACGGAGCGCGAGGCCCAGACCCCGTTTTCACCCCTAGTGGATCCTCGCTGGCTGTCGGCGCAGGGCGAATACATGAAGGAGCTGCAAGCATTTCGGGCGCGCCTCGACGCCGAGCGCGCCGTCGCGCTCCCCAAGCATCCACCTCATCAGCCCAAGCAGCCCAAGGTCTCAAAGCCCCCCTTCAAATCTCAGGGTGCTCCCAAGGCCCCGAAGGCGGTGCCCAAGAAGGACTGAAGATGCCCTTGGCGCCCGCCTTCTTGGAGGGGGGGCCTTCGCGTGGCCGAGGTACGCCGCCGCAGACAGTCTGCACCGACGCTGCTATGGCTGCTAGGCGTGTTTGGGCGCAGCGAGGGCGTGAGGGTAGGAATGCGCTCCTCCAGCGATGCTGTTGCGGCCCCGCAGGGAGGAGTACGTTCCGCCACCACGCCCCTCGCTCTGCTCCGAACCGCCCCTCGGATCCATTCGGCCATTTTGGCCGTCACCTGCCTCAGTCGAGCGCTCCCCCCATGGGGCCTGCAGCCCCTGAGGTTGGTGTTCTTGCTGGTGCTTGTTCTCCTTCAAGCACCCCTGCTGCTCTTGCCAACGTCGCGCCATTTGTCGCTGACTTGTCTGCCTTGCTGCGCCTGTTTCCAGGTGCGAACATTGATATCACCCACTGGGCGGCAGCGCTGTCCCAGGTTGGGATGGGTGCTCGATGTTCTCTTGGATCTTTCTCCCGCTCATCTATGCGTGCAATGGACCGGGACGACCCGTACCTTTTGGGGCCGCCTCCCCGCGATCCTTGGCCGTGCCCGCCTGCTCCACCTCTTGGTCCCCCGCCTGACGGCTTGTCGGCGAGGCGCAGGGAGCGCTGGAGATTGCGGCGCGCGGCGCGGACGCTCGCGCAGTATTCTGTTATTGCGTTGAACTGGCTCACTTTGGGTCATCCTAGCCTCGCTCCCGCCGAGGCTCGCGTCCGTGCCACGGTCTCGCCCTGCCAGGAGGGCGTCCGCACCCGTATCGAACGGTTGTGTCGGATCGCAGTTCGCCTCGCCCGTGGTGGCAAGAGCGACTTAGGTCGAGCCTTCGCCAAGTTCGACTCTACTGAGGTCTCGCTCCATGGCCTGGCCACCCATGTTGCAGCTTTGGAGGCCTCCTTCACCTCCTCTTCTTCCGTGCCCGCCCCCATGCGGCACTGCCCGACCAGCGCTCCTTCCGTGCCTGGTTCGCTGGCGTCTGCGGCGGCTTGGGACTCCACCCAGGTCGAGCCCTTCGATTTAAAAGTCAGGGCGTCTCGCATTAAGTGGGATTACTCGCCAGTGTTTGATCCCATTCCATTTCTCTCTGACGCTCGAGTCCGCGAAGCGTTCATCAATCCAGAGGAGATGCGGCTCCCGGCGTCAGAGTGGCCTGCTGGCCAAAAGGGGGCGCGTGTCCATATGGACCGCGCCGAGCTGTGGGCCCTGCTCCAGAAGTGGGATGCCTGCGGCGCCCTGTACCTGACTCCTGCTTCGGACCTCGCCTGGGATGAAGCCTGCGGAGCTTTCAGGGTACCGAAGGACAGCGACTACGACAGGCTGATCCTGAACCCAACGGTCGTGAACAGCCGCTGTGCCTCAATCTCATCCAGCACCCAGCGCCTTGGCCAGGGTTTCCTGCTGTGCCGTTTGGGTCTGGCGCCTGGGGAGTGGCTGGCAGTTTCTTGCGACGACCTACGGGAGTTTTACTACACTTTCCGCGTTCCTCCCGCGCGCGCCAGGCGTAACGCCCTTCGCGTTCGTCTGCCATCATCCCGCTTCAAGGCCTTTCGAGCCTGGCGCCCCGAGCTCGAAGGTGTGGACGTCGCGCCTTGCCTCAATGCTCTAGCGATGGGCGACAACATGGCGGTGGAGATTGCCAACTCTGCACATGAAGGCGTCTTGCACAGCTTCGGGGCCTTGCGGCCTCACGAGCAGGTTGTCCACCGCTCGCCCTTCCCGCGGGGCCCGTTTGTCGAGATGCTGAATATTGATGACCATACAGGTTTTCAGAAGCTCTCGTGGCATGGCTCCGCTCCTCGCCCCGACGACCCCTGTCGTCGTGATCGTGAGGTCTTCGCCGCCTGCGATGCAGGCTACCCGCGCGTGGGCCTGATTCAGCATCCAGGCAAGCGCGCGCGCGGCGAAACGCACAAGGTGGTGGTGGGCGCCGAGGTGGAAGGGCGCATAGGCATCGTCTGCGCTCCCTTAGTGCGGACGGTGGCCTTGTGCAGGCTGACCCTGATCCAAATCTACCTCGGCATCACCACACGCTCCCTGTTAGCCTCTCTTGTGGGCTGCTGGGTCCAGGTGTTCCTCTATCGCCGTCCGATGCTCGCCATTTTCACGCACGTCTACAACTTCCTGTCGCGCCTGGCGACCGAGGAGGGCATTGAATACGACTTGCCTCCTTCTGTTCGCGACGAGCTTTTGGCCTGCACCTTTTTAGCCTTTACGGCTATAACCGACCTTCGGGCGCAGCCTTGCCCCGAGGTGTTCGGTACGGACGCGTCTCTCGGCTGGGGGGGCGTTGTCCGCGCTCCTATCAGCCCGCAGCTCTCCGCCGAGCTGTGGCGCAGATCGGAGCACGGGGGGTGGCACACGATCCTGCACAATCGGAGCCTCCTCGCCGTACTCAGCCGCGGCGTGCCCTTGGGCCCTGAGCTCACCCAACTGCATCGCGACCTGGGGCTCCCGTCTATTGAGCCCCCCGTCGCGCCGCGTTGGGTCACCGAGCTATCAGAGGCGCTGCGCTTTCGGCTCGCGTACAAATGGGAGTTTCGCATGCCCCGTCACATCAATATCCTTGAGACAACGGTGTATAAGAGCTTGTGCAAGTACTGCTGTATTCGCCTCCCTGACTCTCGTATCCCCGTTCTCTTGGATTCAAAAGTGGCTTTGGGCGCGACCGCTCACGGGCGCAGTAGCTCTCCTGGTCTATCTCACGTTCTTTCGACCACTTTGCCCTATGTGATAGGAGGAGGTTTATATATGGGAGGCATGTACGTGCCTACGGACGTGCACAGGGCCGACGACCCCACGCGGAACCGTGCGGTGAGGCCCCCGTCCCGTGACCCTCCCGCCTGGTTAGTTGAAGCAGAGAGAGGAGAATTTACTCGCTTTGATTGCATTGCGTACGCCGACTCCCGTTCGTCATTCCCTACTTGTCTCTGGGGCCGATTTGTTGCGCAGCTTGTGGCTCGAGGCCCCGAGGGGCTGCTCAGCCACCGCTGGGCGGCCGCCCCCCCCCCCTCGGAGGGCGCGGGGATGACCGCCGACGCCGCCAGCGACGGCGCCCAGGGGGAGGCACCTGACCCCTCGGGCGCCGCCGAGAGCAGCATTGAAGCTGCTCTCGCCAGCGGAGAGCGTCGCGGGCCTCGCAACGCGCTCTTCGCTGACAGCGAACGGCCTCTCGCGTCCTCGGCAGACGCCACGCCAAAAGCGTCTGCCTCCGCGGAGGGCGGCTCGCCCGGCCCCGACCCTGGCGCCGCCAGCGCAGGATCGGCTCCCCAGGCCGCCAAGCGTGCTCCGCCACTGGCCCTCCGCTCCAAGGCCGCGGCGGCCCCTCCGCCTGCTATCGGGGTGGGCTCGTCGCGCGTCGGCTCGCGGGAAGCGCCAAAGGGGGCCTCTGCAGCTACCCCCCGCACCTTCCAGCGAGCGGCCAGGGTGAGCGCCTCTCGCCAACTGCTTGGCGTAGTGGACGGGGCCTCGCGCGGCACAATTGAGGCCGCCTTCAGGCGCCAGTCCCTAGTCTACCATCCAGACAGGACTCCCGCGCACCTGGGCGCCGACGAGCGAGCAGCCCGCGCGCTGAAGTGGAAGCAGCTCTGTGACGCCAAGTCAGTGTTGCTCCAGGCCGTCTCGCAGGCCGCCGCGCCGCCCGATGTTCCTAGCACGGGCGGCGACGGTCCTGCCGCCCGCGCCTACGCCCGGGCCAAGGCGGCAGGAAAGGGCGCCCGCAAGGGCAAGCTGGCTCCAGGGTCGACCATGGCCCTTCAGGCACTCGAAGAGGCGGTCTCCTCGCGGGTCGCCCTTGCGAGCGCCGAGCTGGCCCCTCGGGCTGCCCTCCCCGCCTCGGGCGCGCCTCTCCCGAGGGGCGGGGTTTCGTCTGCCCTCGCGACGCGGGCGGCTGAGTCGGATGCCACCCTCGTCTCCGCCGTGTCGCGCGGCCGCGTGGAGCTCGACGCACTCCGCACCGCGCGTGCCGACGCCACCAGGCGCACGGTGCAGGCTCCTGCACGCGGCGAAGGAGAGCGTGCCGTCGCTCGTGCCGAGCTCGCGGAAGGGATGGCCGATCGCGCCTACTTCCGACGCGTGCGCGAGGCCGCCAGTCGAGAGGCCGCGGGCTTGCCGCGCACTGCTCCCGTCCAGCTGGGTCGGGATTGGCGCAAGACCTTGCGCGCCGTCCTGCACAACGCTGAGGTCTCGACGGGCCTCGCCATCGCAGAACGTGCCGCTCGTGCTGGGGACGCACCCGCGTCGTCCACTGGCCGCTCCTTGGCCGAGGTGGAGGCTGAGGACCCGCGCGCCTTGGCAAGGCCCGCCGACGACCCTGCGTCCAGCTTCAGCCGTCGTGAGCGGCGCGCGGTCCGCGCCCGCCTGGGCCCGCGGGATGAAGCGGTCGAGGACCAGCCCAACCGCGGTGGTCACGCGCCGCACTCCGCCTCGCGCACGGGCGCCGCGCGCACCAGGCGCGCCGCCAGGCAGCGGCGGGCTTCGATGGCGGCGCTCCCCGCCCCTGAGGGGGGGGCCGCCACGGCGCCTGGCCGCAGGGCGCGTCGCACTGCCAATGCGCGCCGCTGGGCAGGCGCGGCACGCCCCAGCTCCGCCGCGGGAGTGGGCTCCCCACCGCGGAGCCGCAGCCCTGCCCGCAGCCGTACGCGGTCTCCAAACCCGTACGGGACCGACCGCACCTCTCCCTCGGGGGGCTGCTCGTCGCCTCCCGTCGACGGCCCGATCTCGCCCGAGGAGCCGTCGGAGCCGCCTGCGGGGGAGGCATCGGAGGGCCCGCACACCCCTGACGGGTCCCCGCCCGCGAGCGTTCGCAGCCGCTCGAGAGCGGAGCCCGCGTGCGACGAGGACTCTCCGACGGAGCTCGAGGACGTCGTGCTGAGTGCCCTCGCAGACTCCTCGATGGACCTCGAGCGCGTCGTGGCGGGCCTGAACCCCGAGGTCCTCCGCCGCCTGCAGGCGGCTTCCCTCGCCGCTCGGGGGCCTCTCCGCCCGCCGCTCGGGCCTCGGCTCGCAGTCGCTCTCGGGGCCGCGGCACGCGTCTAGGCTCCGAGACTCCGCGGCCCGTGCCCCCGCCGCCGCCGCCGCCCCCTCACCACTCTGGTGGGCGTGCGGCGTCGCGATCCCGCGCGTCGACCGCAGGCCAGGGGCTTAGTCGGGCCGTCGCGCGCGGCTCCTCTCGCGCGCCTTCGCGTCAGGCGACGTCGCCTCGGCGTCGCGAGGTGCGCTCCCCTCGAGTCGCTCCGAAGCGGCGCCCGAGCCCCGCTACTGCGCAGCGGCCAGCCACGTCCCGCCATGATGCGAGCTCGGGCGACGCCCACGCAGGCAGCTCCCGCGCGGACTCCGCTGCTCAGGCCCCTCCGTCTTCGGTAGGCACGCGCTCCTCCAGCGATGCTGTTGCGGCCCCGCAGGGCGGAGGGCGTGCCGCCGAGGAAAGGGGGTCTTCGAGCGGCCCCGCGCCTGGCCGAGATTCAGGGCACGAGCTGCATCCCAGCGGCTCCCACAGCGGCGACGCTGGGAGCGCCGCGGCTGCAGCCTTCGCAGCGCGGCGCACGGCCTCCGCGGCCGTTGAGCAGCCCTTGCCTCCAGGGGCCGCCACCGCCCTAGCGTGGCGTCTCAACCTCGGCGGTGAGAAGGTCACAGTGGTGAGGTGGGGACCCGCCTGGCAAGCTGCCTTCCAGAGCGCGGCGTCGTGGCTGAGGTCTTTCGCACCCGCAGGGGCCGCCGAGCCCGAAGGCAGAGATGACCTGCACTGCCTCCTGCAGGCCTTGCACGCCTATAAGCGCCTGTTTCAGACAGGCGGCGCCGAGCCGATCGACGAAGCCTCGTGGTTGCATCCTTACGTGGCCGCCGTCGAGCCCGAGGCTATCCCCGCGGGCGCTGACCTCCAAGCCATGGGGGCGGGCGCCATCCGTGGCATCGGGCTCGGCTCAAAGATCGAGCACAGGAGGCGCGCGGGCAAGTTGGCCTGCCTTTTCGACCTTCTGTACCACGTGCAGGACGGTCACGGCGCCATCCCAGCAGCGCTGTGGGGATCTCATTCCCCTCCGTCCGAGATCCTCGACGCGTTCGCGGAGGTGGTGCCCGTTCCACATCATTCGGGCCTCACGTCCTCGGCAGCTCGTTCCGAGCTCGCCGAATCGGCCGCAGCTGCGCGCGCCGAGCCGCGCCCGCCCTTTGACTGGGCGACCCTCGAGGGAGGGGACGCTCTGCCCGCCGACATCGAAGCAGGGGCTCGCCGTGCTCACCGTAACATGGGCGGATCCTTCACCTCGGCGCGGGCGATGCTGGCGGAGGCGTCGGGGTTCGAGACCGACGGGCGGGACACCCTCGTTCCGCCCTTCTACGCGTCCAGGAGCAGGAGGGCCGCCACGCTGATCAGCTCTCCCAGCCCTGGCCGCCCTGCGCTCATCCTGTGGTGCGTCTGCGGCCTCTGCATCTCTCTGGGAGCCGCGGCGCCGACCGCAGGCCAAGGGCTTAGTCGGGCTGCGCCTTCCGCGCCCGCTCGCCCTCCGCGCACTCCCTTCGTGCGCGATTCTCACCTCACCTCCGCGTATCTCGATCGTCGCTCGAGATCGATTGATGCGTTCGAACTGTGGTTAGCAGAACACACTGGCGTGCCGCCCGCCACTCTTTACCGTAGCGGGCTACTTCTCGCCCGCTTCCTCGCGACCTTCGGCGTGTGGCTTCATGATGCAGGTTTCCCTCATTATATTCTGGTTCATGCCATCTTGGGAATCCAGAGCGCTCATCCGCATTGGAAGGCCTTTCTAACAGAAGCTTGGGACGTAGCGAGACAATGGAAGCTCGCGGAGCCGCCAAAGCTCCGCCCGCCCTTACCTCGCGCTCTGCTGCGCGCTATGGTCGGTCTCTGTTTCGCCTGGGACTGGCCTGTGATGGCGGCCTTGCTGCTCATGGGCTTTACGATGTTCCTCAGGCCTGGCGAGCTGCTGGCGTCACGCCGCTGTGACTTGTCGCTTCCTTGCGACCGCCTCGAAGTTGAAGGGGATGCTTTTCTTTCGATTCTTGTTCCCAAAGACCAGGAGAACGTACCCGACGCAGCATGCTCGCTGCTCCGATCGGGGCACGGTGAAGATTCTGAATCAAGTGTTTGGGCGGTTGGCTTCCACCGATCCTCTCGCCCCTTTCGGTGCGAGCGGCTTCCGTACTCGGTGGAATCATTTGCTTTCGGCCCTGGGCGTCCCTCTTGCCAAAGCGGGTCAGGGGCTCAACCTGACGCCCGCATGTCTGCGGGGCTCTGGCGCAACAGACTTCTATATCGCTACGGAAGACGTCCCTCGCGTCTTCTGGCGGGGGCGTTGGCGTCAGGCTTCCAGTGCTGAGCGCTACCTGCAAGCCGCCGCCGCTTCCACAGTTCTTGCTGCGCTGCCCGAGCCCGCACGGGCGCGGATCCTGTTCTTCGCCACCGCCAGCGACCGCCTTGTCGCTTCATTTCTCCAAGTCGGCCCCGCCGCTTGGCCTGCCCTACTTGCGGCCGCCCGCCGAAACCTTGTCACTTCGCAAGGTCCTTGAGCACGGGTATGGCTGCCTCGCCGTCGTCGGCGAGCAGGCGGTCTCCCCCGCCTGACGCGCGGCGCCCCGGCACGAGCGCGCGGGACGGGCCTGCCCATTTTGGGCCGCCCCGCGCGCGCGAGCCGCGGCCGCGCTCGGAGACAGCTCGCTAGCGCGCGAGCGGGAGAATGCCTCTTCTATTCTCTGTGAGCAAGCTCCTGCTGTCTCCGCAGCTTCTCTGCCCCCCTCCCTCCTCTCCCAATCTAAGGCTGATGGGCGCTGCCTCGCCGTCGTCGGCGAGCAGGCGGTCTCCCCCGCCTGACGCGCGGCGCCCCGGCACGAGCGCGCGGGACGGGCCTGCCCATTTTGGGCCGCCCCGCGCGCGCGAGCCGCGGCCGCGCTCGGAGACAGCTCGCTAGCGCGCGAGCGGGAGAATCATCATCATCATCATCATCATCATCATCATCATCATCATCATCATCATCATCATTACCATCATCATTACCATCATCATCAGCAGCATCAGCGTCATCGTCATCATCACCACCATCATCATCATCACCATTGTTGTCATCATCAGCATCATCGTCATCATCGTCATCATCGTCACGTGCCCCTGCTTATGTTTCTTGGGCGCCTGTTCTTGCTCCTTCCCTTCCGTGTTTCCTTCCGCCTAATACGTGTCTTTACTTGCTTGCCTCTCTACTCCCTCCTCTGTCACGCTTGCAGAATGGAGGTCTCGCATTCTTGCACGACGGGTGGTGGTGCCTCTCGATGGACAGAAGACCAAGGCCCACCGCCACTGCGTACGCATGACCAATTTTGGGGTAAGACGGCAGTTACTGAGCGTCAGATGAAACAGCTTTGGGTGGGCAATGCGCTATACTATGCTATGCTTGAGCTCTTCGCTGCACATATGCAGGCTGGGATGTCATGTTGGCTTGAGCACCCCCAGCAGTGTGAATGGAGATTTCAAGCCGTCAGCTCGTTTACCTGCCATCCGATGCGTGCTCTCCAGTCGTCCCCAGCAGTCTCGACGACCGATTTTGATCAGTGTGAACATGGTCAGACGTCAAGGGCACCCACCAGGATCGTTGCACTTAGACTGCCAGGGCTGCACGCCGCCCTGCTTGCGACCCCTGGAACCGGCAGATGTTCGCACGGTAGGGGCGGACATGAACCGTTTCTTGGGCATGATAGGGATAGGAGAGAGTGGCGCACAGCCAAAAAGAAGACGTATCCCGCCGGTTTGTGTAAGTGTATCGCTGCTGCCATCGCTGACACAGTACGTGCCACGTGGGAAGGACATGTGGACGGTATTCCAGGCGACGTGGGGGAGGATGGTCGAGTGCGTGACGGACTGCTACGCTTCCTTGTCCCCTGGGATCCCCATTCTGGCACAGACGAGGAATGGGCTCCTGACTTGGTTTCTCGGCGCACACGCCATGTCCGACACGACCCTGAACTTGATCGCTTTCGACCGCTACATGCCCCCCCGACATCAGGTCAGGTTACCTCTGCCGCCTCGCAGGTTCGCGATGACATGGCGGAGGTCAGGAGTATGTCGAGGCTCGTTCTTTTCTTGGTGATTCGCAGAAGGAGACAGATCCTCCCCTCCCGCCCGTCCCTGCGCCGCTAGCGCCTGAAGTATTGGAGCGCATTGCGCAGAACCGTGCGCAGGCACGTAACAGAAGGGCTGCTAAACTCCAGGAAGAGAGACAGGCTCGCTTGCGCGAAGTAGCCCCTTGGACCCTGGATCCGAATTTTGGCAGAGGCTTGTTTGGATAAGTTGCTGTCTGCCATATATCATGAGAGGTTGGGGATTGTGGAGGTGCAGAATAGCAATTTGCCGCTGTCTTCTGTGCCGCCTCTTTCAGCCACCTCTGTCTGTCCGACCGCTCTCTGTTGTTGCTGCCTTCTTTGCCTCGGGCACGATCTCGGCGCTTCTCCTTCCGTTATGTGTCCAGCTGCCGCCCTAGTACGAGCGGTTTCGGGCGCCGTACCTTGCGCGGCGAACCTCTCTCGGGGCAGGCAGACGCGCGTGCCTGCCCGCGCCCGCGCATCGGGCTCGCCCGGCCATCTCAACCTCCCCACTTCCCTGCCTAGCTAAAGCTTACTATGGTCGGGACCGGGGGTGGGACTGGTACGTTGACGGGGAAGGGGGTTCTGCTGTGGCGTTGGAGCAGGCACTGGCCGCACGTCGAGCGTACGAGAATCGTGCACTACCGCTGGCCCTGCCTCGCACCCGCCCCCCGCTCAGCTGCCTTTTCGTCAGCCTCTCTTGCCTCTTGGCCCTCCCTCGCTCAGGTCGAGAGGTTTCAGGCGCCGTACCAGGTACGGCACACCTCCGTCGCGGCGGTCAGAGACGCGCGCAGGCCCTGCCCGCGGATCGGACAAGCCTGGCAGTTTCACCTTCCCCACTGCCCCTGGGTATAGGTTTGTTGGCGGGGACGAAGTTCGTCGCACTGCGGCGATGAGGTAGGCATGGGACACAGGTCGAGCGTGCGAAAATCGCGCGCTCCTGCTGGCCCCTGCTTTGTACACGCCCATGTAGCTACCCCTGGGGCTTTTTGAAAGCCATCTCACCTGCTCCCCTCTTTGATCTGCCTCCGTTTGCCTTTTCCCTGCTTCCGTTGCGTTTCAATGGCTTTTCGACGATGCGGGGGTGGTACGGGTGATGGTCTGTGGTCGGGGACGGGGTTTCTACTGTGGTGTTGGAGCAGGCACTGACCGCAGGTCGAGTGTGTGAAAATCGTGCACTTCCGCTGGCCCTGCCTCGCACCCGCCCCCCGCTCAGCTGCCTTTTCGTCAGCCTCTCTTGCCTCTTGGTGCTTCTCTTTTCGTTCGGTCTCTGGCTGCCGCCCCAGGTCGAGAGGTTTCGGGCGCCGTACCAGGCACCGCGAACCTCCTCCGGGGCGGTCCGAGACGCGTGCAGGCCCTGCCCGCGGATCGGACAAGCCTGGCAGTTTCACCTTCCCCACTGCCCCTGGGTATAGGTTTGTTGGCGGGGACGTAGTTCGCGCTGCGGCGATGAGATAGGTATGGCACACAGGTCGAGCGTGCGAGAATCGTGCATTCCCGCTGGCCCCTGCCTCGCACACGCCCACTTAGCTGCCTTTTAGGCCTGGTGCAGCCTATCTCACCTGCTCCCCTCTTTTTTCTGCCTCCTCTTGCCTTTTCCCTACTCCTGTTGCGTTGCAGTGCGCCTTGAGCGCCGTCCGACGATATGGGGGCGGTCTGGGCTTAGTGACGGGGGCGGGGTGTTTCACCAAACCTTGGCGCCCGTGCTGCTAGATACCGCGTGTTTCTGCCAGCAGCTAGTGAGTGCCGCGCCAAACTGACCGTCTCCTCGGCGAATCAGAGCGCAATCCAAAATCCTCCTCTGTCCTCCCTTTTGCATCCTCCCCCCTCCTTTTTCACTCCTCCCCGTCCCTTATGCTTCCCTCCTCCTCCTTCCTCGTGCCGCCCTTCCCTGCTGCTGTTGCCGCTGTTCCCCCCTCCCCCATGCAGGGCCGAAGGGGGCGACGTCAGGTACCGGGTGGCCCTGGAGACCGAGGTGCAGCGCGACGCGCACATCAGCAAGGGCCGCGACACGGTCAACGCGAGGCCGACCGACCCTCGCGTGCCGCACGAGGAGATGGAGTGGAGTGTCCCAGCACCGTGGTCGGGTGGCCACCCGAAAATAAGGTCCAGGGGGCCAAACAACCGAGCACAGTGAGCGACAGACGTGTCCACCTCAACGTCCTCGCGCTCAGGATTCTTTGCCCGCGACCCCATGCGTACCGATACGTTCCGCCGCTGCTTGGCGGTGCTGGCCGTATCCGTTGGACTGCGAATCCATAGGGGCCGCGGCTGGGCATACGGATCGCGAGGACATTCCCCGCTTATCAGAGAAGGTCCCCGAGCGTCCGAACAGCAATCACTATCGAAACAATATTGACCGTTTTGGCTGTCGTTTGGCACTCAGAGGGTCCGTCTGGATGTTTCTGAGCTATTTGGCCTTTGTCGGGTGGCGAGCCACAGACCACGGTCCCAGCGGGCGATGTCCGCGTCACTGGCGTTGTGGTGAAGATGTTTCGCTGCCCACGGGCGATCTCCAGGCTCGATGCGCTGAGCGTGCACCCCTTCCGCCGCAGCAGGGAACAACTCGTAGGCCGGGCGGACATGTGCGGGCTGCTGTTGTGAGCTTCGCCCGCGTCTTCCAGGAGGGTGTAGCGTTCGCCCTCTCTCCGTTCCAGCTTCTGCCGCGACGAAGCAGCGCTGCGTATTGAGATCCAGCAGCTTACTTTCTTGGAGGAGGTTCGCTTGAATTCCGATTTCGCCGGGAGGGAGTGGCGATGGCGACCAGCCTGACCTTCCATTGTCACCTTGGACTGCCTCGCACCGCACATTTGAAGTACGATCAGTGTTGTTTCGGCTGTGTGTGCACACAGGGTCATGGTTCCGCGTTTCCACGTAGACATTGCTTCGCTCCTTGGCCTCAGAACAGGAGGCGTGTTCAGCGTGGCCAGCCCGAGTCCAGCCGCGGCTTACGGGCCTTACGGGCCTCTTTCAGTGGTTCATCTTTCCTCCCTCTCCCCCTCTCCCCCCATCCTCCCCCCTCCCGCCTCCCTTCCTCTTCGTCTTCAATCCTCCTCCCTCCTCCCCCTTTCTATCCTGTTCCAGCTGCACCCCCTTCCTTCTTCGCTCCTTCTTCGCTCCCGCCCACTCCTTGGGCGGTCGGGAAAGACCTTGCGTCCACCCTGGCTCTTGGGGGTAAGAGCCCGCATCACCGTTCCATCACTTGATCCGCCGCTGCGACTTTGCCCACCGCCACCTCCTCCCCTCCACACTCCTCCCCTTCCTGCCCTCCCTCCTCCTGCTCCTCCTCCTCCTCATTATCATCATCCTCATCATCATCATCATCATCATCATCATCATAATCATCATCATCATCATTATCATCACCATCATCATCATCAGCAGCATCAGCCGCATCATCACCATCATCGTCATCATCATCAGCCTCATCATCAGCATCATTATCATCACCATCATCGTCAACATCGTGAGCAACAGCGACATCATCATACTCCTTCTCCTCCTCCTCCTCCTCCTCCTCCTCCTCATCATCATCATCATCATCATCATCATCTTCATGTTCATCATCATCGTCATCAGCATCATCATCATCGTCATCACCATCGTCATCATCATCATCAGCATCGTCCTCGTCCTCGCCATCATCGTCATCATCACCATCATCAGCAGAACCATCGGCAGGAGCATCATCACCTGCCTTCTTCTGATTGTTCACTTTCATCATCATGATCATCATCAGCATCATCAACATCATCATTATCCTCATCCTCATCCTCCTCATCATCATCAGCATCAGCATCATCATCACCATCAACATCACCATCACCATCACCATCATCATCATCATCATCATCATCATCATCATCATCATCATCATCATCATCATCATCATCATCGGTGCAGCCGAGACGGCGATACGCGCGTGAAGAGGGGGGACAGCAGAGGTGTGGCCAGAAATGGCAACCCCTCCGCTACGAATAAAGTAAGCGATGGGAGGCTCCCTCGGGTACACCTCGCGACCATCCCTCTATACATGGCAGCCGTGGCCCCCGCGCTCCCTGAAGGCGACAGCTGCCGACACGAGGCTGGCTCCAACTGTGGCCTCACGAGCCGGCCTTCTCGCGCACAGCCGCGAACGCCGAGGATGAAGTGCCCTCCAGCCGGCCTGCACCACATGGCATTGGCAGAGTCGGAGAAGGGGCAGTACAGCAGCATGCCCAATTCCACGACGTGCACGGACGGAGAGGAGGACACAGGAAGGACGGGAGAAGGGAGATCGCGCGCTCCTGTCGAGCGTCCTGGACCTTTCCCGCCTCCAGCGCCCCGTACGCCGGGCTGCCCGTGTGGTCAGCCACGAACTCTGCCGCATCGCCAGGCCAGCCAGGTCAGCAACGTTCAGCTGCAACACGAAAGCAGAACGGAGCCACGGGGAGAAAAAGGAGACAATGCAGCAGCACAGCCTGCCAGACGCGGGGGGGGTCGGGTGCGACGGGGGCCTTCAGGCAGCGCGCCTGCGCCCTGCAGCGTCGAGCGCCCTGCACGCCCGCGGGTGCCCGGCCACGAGGTCGCGGACCGCCCGGTGCAGCGCGTCGCGCGCCATCGGTGCGGTGCACGCCGCCGCATGCCTGCTGAAGTTGTGCACTGTGAACGTGGCGGGCGCGCGCAGCACCTGGGGGGTCAGTGCAGTCGGCGGAGGAGGCGTAGTGCTCGATGGAGTCGTCCACCCCGGCGCAGCCGAAGATGCAGCCGGAGCCCGCCACCTGCGGCGCTTTGTGCACCATCCGTGCCAGAGGGTGCGAAGCATAGCCGCCCAGACTCTCGGTGGAACCAGCCTGTCCTTCTATTTCTCCTGCCCGCCCTCCTCCCTTCCCGAATTCGTGGTCGGTGTGCTACTTTCTGCACAGGCAAGTCACGCAGGCTGCGCTGCAGCCGCTGCTGGCCGACTCTGGTCTGTCTCATCGGCCCGGGCTCGCACTCCAGCCGCTGCGGAACAGTTGGCCATTGCATGCGCCCAACGTT
This sequence comes from Prorocentrum cordatum, assembly GCA_963575745.1. Lineage (NCBI taxonomy): Eukaryota > Dinophyceae > Prorocentrales > Prorocentraceae > Prorocentrum > Prorocentrum cordatum. The sequence continues at coordinate 322,839 of CAUYUJ010000436.1, forward strand.
TCACTTTCGGTTCCGCCTCCTCCCCTCCTGTCCGCAATCCCGTAGTCGACGTGATTGGTTCCTGGGCTTGTCTACTTCTCTTGCGACTGACAGGAATATTGCGAAAAAGAGGTGCTGCTATGAATCTCTGTATTGCAGTTGTGTCGGGCCTCATTATACAAGTGGTCGTTTGGACCTATGGGGATGCGCGCACAACGCAGTTGTTCCTCCTTCCTCTTCTCCTCCTCCTCCTTTAGCCGCATTTGTTGCCCCGAGCTGCGTACTTGCAGCGAAGTGTCTGGCCGTTGTTTGTTGTCGTGTGGCAGACGGCGACTTGCTTGTGGGGCGATCAGTGTATATATTTTTTCCCCGGGCGCTGCCCATCACAAACAACATGCAAAGCCTCTTTTCTGGCGTTGACCCTGCGATGTAATCCACAGGTGCCGCCGCAGCCGTTCTTTTCGTCCGACGGAAGGTTTCGTAAGACCTGTTTTTTTTTTTTTGTTTTGTTCCCTAGGCGCGCGCCGAGGACATGTTGCTGAAGACAGTTGTTGTTCCTTGATGTCCGTATCTGCGACGCCCAGGCGGAATAATTGTTTTAACATTTTTAACGCTGGCTGGGCTTGCGTCCAGAGTTGCCAGCACGAGAGGTCATCGGTTCTGTCTGCCTCCCAACAATCATCAGCATCATCATCATCAGCATCAGCATCATCATCAACGTCATCATGATCATCAGCAGCAGCATCATCAGCTTCATCACCATCATCATCATCATCATCATCATCATCATCATCATCATCATCACCATCATCGTCATCATCATCATCATCATCAGCCTCATCATCAGCGTCATCGTCATCGTCATCACCATCACCACCATCACCACCATCATCACGATCGCTATCGTCACCATCCTTATCATAATCATCATCAGTATCATCACCATCACCGTCACCACCAACATCATCTTTAGTACCAGCAGCATCATCACCATCACTATCACCATCATGCTGCTTACCCTCCTTCCCCTCTTCCTCATCATAACCATCGACAGCATCATAATCAGCATCATGTGCATCATCCCCAGCATCATCACCATCTTCACCATCATTGTCACCATCACCAGCATCACTACCATCACCATTACTTCTGCCTCAGTTCCTCCTCCCTATCCTCCTTTCCTCCCTCCTCCTCCTCCTCGACCTCCTCCTCCTTCTCTTCCTTATCCTCTCTCCCTCCCGTCCTCCCTCCCTTCCTCCTTCTCCCTCTCCCTCTCCTCTTCTTCTTCCTCCTCCTCCTCCTCCTCCTCCTCTTCCTCCTCTCTTCCTCATTCTTCTCCTCATTTCCATCCTTTCTCCTCCTCCTCCTCCTCCTTCTCCTCCTCTCGCTTCGTCCTCCTTGTTCTCTCCTTTTCGTCCATTCTCCTCCTCGGCCTGCTCCTCCTTTTCTCCCTTCATTCTCCTTTCTCCCTCGCCCCCTCCCTCCCTCCCCCCCTCCCTCCCAGTGCACACGCGAGTCCGCACGCAAATCTGGCCGACCGAGGCGCCCCGTTCCCGCCTCCCATCGGCAGAAAGACGAGGGGGTCCGCTTCGGTGCGCGCGCGTGAGCGGATGCGGGCCCAGCCTGCCGAGGAGAAGGAGGAGGGAGGAGGAGGACGAGGGAGGAGGAGGAGGGGTGCGGGAGGATCAGAGGGGCGGATACTGATATGGATGCTGAGGATGAGGCTGAGGACGTTGATGTTGGTGTTGCTGATGATGGTGATGATAATGCTGTTGCTGCTAATGATAATGATAATACTGATGGCGATGCTGATCACGATGATGTTGCTGCTGATGATGATGGTGATGCTGATGATGATGATGATGCTGATTATGGTGATGATGATGCTGATGATGATGTTGATGATGATGACGCGCATGATGATCTTTATGTGGATGAGGGTGCCGATGCGTATTATGATGCCGTCGTTGTTGCTGATGGTGATGTCGATGAGGGTGGTGGTTACGCGTCTGGGGATTCTGATGATGCTGTTGCGGATGATGATGTTGACCATGCTGGCGATGTTGCAGTTGTTTCTGTTGCTGGTGCTGATGCTGATGGTGTTGATGCTGCTGCCGATGGCGATGCTGATGGTGATGATATGGCCATGATGCTGATGCTGACGCTGTTGATGGTGCAGATTATGCGTATCACGATGTTGCTGATTAGGTTGTTGATGATGACGATGCTGATGAGGATGATGCTGATACTGGTGATGTTGATGCTGCTGATGGTTATGACACTTAATACACTGATGATGATCATGATGGTGCTGCTCATGATGATGATGAGGATGACGGCGCTGGTCACGATACTGATGTTGTTGATGATGATGGTGTTGGTGACGACGCCGATGGTGATGGTGCAGTTTATCATGACGACGGCGGTGATGCTGGCGCTAATGATGTTGACGATTATGACGACGCTGATGATGATGCAGTTGATGATGACTATGATGGTGTTCATGATGATGGTGGTGCAAGCGATGCTGCTGGTGATGCTAATGGTGTTGCTGATGATGATGGGGATTCTGATGATGACGATGCTGATGGGGACGCTGCTGATGATGATGGTTATCTTGATGACGATGGTAATGAGGTTGACGGTAATGGCGACGTTGATGGTGGTGGCGATGATGATGCTGTTGAAGATGATGATGAGGTTGATGGTGATGTGGATGCAAATGAGGACGATTGTGGTGATACTGTTGCAGATTCTGTTATGACGATGATTGAGCTATTGTTGGTGATGATGAAAATGACTATACTGATGACGACGGCGATGCTGATAATGATGAAGAAGAAGATGTTGATATTATTGTTGTTGCTGATGGTGATTACGATGGTCATGAAGCTGGTGATGAGGACGCGGATGCTGATGGTGCTGATGATGTTGATTATGGTGATGCTGATCATGCGGATGTTGGCGATGATGGTGACGTTGACGATGATGATGTTGATGCTGATGATGACGAGGATGGTGATGATGATGATGATGATGATGATGATGATGATGATGATGATGATGATGATGATGATGATGATGATGATGATGATGATGATGACGGTGCTGATGATGCTGGTGATGTTGATGATACTGATGATGATGTTGAACATGGTGATGGTGCTGCTGATGATGCTGACTATTATGATGCTGATGCTGCTGCTGATGATAGTGATTATGGTGACTGTGTTCATGAGGACGATGAGGAGGAGGAGGAGGAGGAGAAGGAGGAGATCAATGCGGATGAGGATGAGGGGGGGCGGAATGGAATAGGGTGCTGAGGAGGAGGAGAAGGAGGAAGAGAAGGAGGAGGTAAACGAGGCAGGGGGAGGAATGGCCAGAGGAGGAGAGGAGGAGGCATATGAATGTGGAGGGAGGGGAGCACAGGCGCGAGAGGGGAGGGACGGAGTAGCAGGAAGGAGCTCCAGGTGTTTGTCCGTGGGAGCTCTCCTCGTCTCTCTCGCTGTGTCATCCCCGCTGAGACACCCGAACTCGAGTTCGACTCAACACGCTCGCGCTAGGGGTGCACCAACCGCGCGAGCTCATCAGTCCCTGCAGCTTCCTCACCGTCACCCTCCCCCTTCCTCCTCCCTCCTGCTCCGGGGGGGGGGGGAGGAGGGGAAGGAGGGGGAGGGAGAAGCGAGCAGAGGGGAGCGAGGATTGTCATGGTGGCGATGGACGATGATGATGATGATGATGAGGGAGGGAGGAGGAGGAGGAGGAGGAGGAGGAGGAACAGGGGGGCGAGGAACAGGGGAGCGAGGAGGGAGGCCTCCTCGAGCCGCGTCGCCTCGCCGCGCGGGGCCGGCGCGGCCGCGCGCCCGCCGCGGCCCGTCGCGGTCGCCGAGATGGCCGCCGCCGCCGCCGCTGACGCCAGGGCGCTTCCGTGGCGGCTGCGCCGCCGCCCGCCACAGCGGCTGTCCGCGCCGCCGGCCGGGCGCCGCGGCCTGGCGGAGGGGCCGCGGCGGGGGCGGCGGCTCTCCTCGTCCTCGTCCTCCTCCTCGTCCCCCCCCCCTCGCCCTCCTCCTCGTCCTCCTCTTCTTTTTGACGTTGAGCGGACATGAGGCTAAGCCTGTTGCGATCCAGAAAAAGTGAGGTGGCCGACTTTGGCCTGACGGCAAACAAATTACGCCTGGCTGGCGCAGTGGAAATCAGAATGGCGAGAGAGGCGAAGCAAAGGACAGTGGGCAAGCAAGGGCAAAAAGTACGCGCCAGCCAGGCGGTGAAGTAGAGATACAGGACCGAGACGAACAAAGTCATATGACAAATAATATTACGAAAGACGCCGAACGAGGGAGAGGTCAAAATCCACGGGCATGGCGACGAGCAAATAAAGAGAGCCGGCGACGCATAGAGAGTGAGGTAGTGCTACTCATATCAATAGTGTAAATTACAAGTCTCTAGGTGGCATGGCAGCGCTGAAGTGTGAGGTGGGAGGTGACAAAGTACGGCGGCCCAGAGTAGGGCAGAAGCCCCTCCGCCGAAGGCCAAAATGGCCAGAACTCAGTTCCCCAATCACCACGACCCTTCCCATGCGTGCCGAAATCCCCTCCACCCCAAGGGTCATTAGTACAATCGATAGTAGCGATGGCTGCCTAGTCGCCTAGTCGGTACTGCTGAGGCTGGTTGCGTAACCTTGCTGGCTGGCACAAGGTATGGCAGGCCAGTCGACACATAACAGTGAGAGCATAAGAGCGGGCCTACTGCTGGCTAAATGGAGGCCTAACAGGGCCAGAGGGACATCTTCAAAGTGCTGCTCTTACTAGGCCAGCCAGTACCGACCTGGCTAGCATATAAACCAACCGCTTCCCTGCGCGATTCAGCGTACATCTGCATAACCTTGCTTATTGCTGGCCCCTACTGCTGTCGTTCGTCCCTCCCCTCTCCTCCCTCCCTTCCCGCTCCGGTGTGCCACTGGCCTCTCCTCCCCCCTCGGGTGCTGTTCCTTGCCGGGGGCATGGATTCCAGGCGCACGTGCCTCGGTGTGGCTTCGGCTCGGTACTGCACCTGTTCCCTCTTCCTCCTCCTTGGTCGTTGCTGCTTGCTGACGGGCCGTCCTTCCTTGTTGTTCCTCTGCCTACCTTTCTGCAGACTCGCAATCAGGTGCCACGTTCATTACGTTCAGCAGACGAGCGTACTCATCCTTCTTGCAGGTCCCCTTGGTTCCAGGGTGTGGCCCCCCATTTGACCGTCGCCAGTTCTTCTTTTCGCTTTCTACTCGCCACCTTGTACAACCAGTGTAGGGTGGGAGAGGTGGAGCATGGGCAAATCAGCGCACACCGCCCGTTTCGTACGGCCTACTGTATGCCAGTCAGATACTGCAGGTGGCATCAGAGGCCAGCCATATCAGAGTGCCAGCTTCAGCAAGCTTGGAGTGTTCAGCCCAGCAGCTCACACACTTAGTGCCTAGCAAAATGTTCTCTTCGGACTCCATGCCTCGACTCGAACACGATGCGGCCAGTTACAGAGGTTGGATGTACTCAGCCATCTTTCAGCCCCCCGTGGGTCCAGGGCGCGGCCCCGCTCTAGCCCTGCCGTTGCACCTTTTGTTTCGCGCTGCACAGTATTTCACGATTTCCTCATCCTCCTTCTCCTTCTCCTTCTCCTTGTCCTCCTCCTCCGCCTCGTCCTCGTCCTCCTCCTCCTCCGCCTCGTCATGTGGGAATGAGGTGAGAAGGTAGGTCGGGCACGATGCACAGGCTGGCCTGTGCAGGCTGGCCTGTATACGAATGTCAGTAAATACAAGAACATGACTGGTACACATGTCGCAAAGGCTAGCCTGTGCAGGCCGGCCTGTACTTGAAGTACTTTTGGCGGGCGGGCCCTTGCGGTGGGCCAGGGTCTTCTGGTTGACCCGAATGGGAGTGGAGAAAGGGACCATGTTCTACACATTCGGTAGCATCATAACTGGCCGCTCGGTGATTTCAAAGCCATGCCCACGACAGTGTCGATCAATGTGATGTTCGGGAGTCGCGGCGGCTCCCTCTAACAAGTCGACCTCTTCGGTCAGCCTTACATGAGAGAAGATGGAGGATGAGAGAGAGGGGGGGAGAGAGGAGGGGGAGAAAGGGAGGGGAAGAAATGGAGGAGGGAGGAGGGGAGTGGGATGAAGGAGAAGAGGGACCCTGGCATCCAGCATTATTATGTTTACGTGACGGGGGCCTCCGGACCTTTCGACCCCATCCCAGGGACCAATCTTCCATCCCGGGCCGCCTTTTTTGTCGGTCCCACGGCCCAAAGCGGCCCTCCGGATCCCGAAATGAAGGGAAGACGCCTGTATTGAAGAAATCTCGTTGGCTGTCTCGAGGGGGCGGGACGATGAGATGATGAGGGGGGAGGAGAGGGATGACCGCTCGACCTACCCAAGCGACGGGCTTCACCCTCCAGCTCCTCGTTCCATTCTGCTCTGTTTCACTCGTGCGGCTGTGGGGGTGGGGTGGGGGGGATACGATTATGTCCGACCCTATGGCTCGCCTCCGGGGCGTCCCACGCAGCCGAGCTGCATCTCGGTCCGAAGCATCTCGGTCGGAAGGCGCGAGCGGCGGCAATCGTACTAGGATCACCCTCATTCCGACTCTTGGCCTCCTCCTCCGGGCATTCGTCCCAGGCTGCGAAAAGATACCTTCGATAACTGGCCTCGGCCGGGAGCCCCCATGGGGTGCCCCAGGATGCATGGCGCACGTTGCCCAGAACCTCGTCCAGTAAGTAGTTACACGACCGCTTGAGGTAGGGGTCTGCATGCACGCGAGCCGCCCTCTCCCCAGTCCACGCTGCCAGCCACGCGCAAGCCCAGTTCAGCCCAAGCCTAGCCGATCCAGGGTAGGGGCTGTGCCGCGCGATACGCGGGACCCCCAAATCCAGTTTCCCAGACCCCCTGCCACCCATGACGCACAGGCACACCTTGTGCAACGCTCCGCCCTGCTGCTACCCCCTCCACCCACCCCCTCCATCGTGCAGAGGGGGTGCATGCGCGGCGGGGGACGCCCCACTGCCTTTTGAAGGCCCGGGGGCGCCGGCTCCAAGGGCAGCCTCCGAGACTCGGCCAGCGGGGATACCCTCGGCCCTTTCGCGAGGGGGCCCCCTTGGCCAACGACTTTCCGCCGCGCGGGCGTTGGGGAGCAGCTGCGAGGAGGCTTCTCCGCAGGCGGCGGGCCGTGCGTGGGCGCTGTGCAGCGGACACGCCGGCCGACGGGGACACCGGAGCCGACGTTTCGGGGGGGAGTTAAATGAGGTCCAGGATCGGGGGGATCAATTGCTCTGAGCAGGCTGTGGCGCCCGCTGCATCTTCCAGCACCACCCCGAATTTCAGAGATCCCAGTTTTTCCCGATCTGATTTTGTCCCCGCCTTGGTTTCGTCCCCCGCGTTCCCCGCCTCCCCGCCCCTCCGCGCGCCGTCGACGTCGACACGTCTGCTATGCGCGCACGTGGTGCGCGTGGCGCTGCCTTCCCTCCTCGCGCGCGGGAAGAGCATTCGGCGACAGCCCTAGTCATCCTCCGATCTGTCTTTTTCGATCCGCGGCCCCACAAGTCCCGACCCCTTCCCCAGGGGTAGTCGTGTGTCCCGGATCCAGCTCTGATGGCCCCAGGGCCCGATGACGGGCCCCTCGGCATCGCTCGGACGCGTGCGCATTTTCCCGGCGAGAACCATCCAGGAGCATCTTGGAGCATCTTGTGAAACATACACGCACGAAGTCGACAGATGTACAGTGGAGGCCCATGCCAAGAATCACCCTGCTTGCCTCCAGGGTGCCCTGGGTTTCTTGATTTTCGATGGTTTGCTCTGGAAAGCGCGACGTCCCCACACCAAAAGTCAGTGGACGTCCTGGGGTCTCAGTGTTGGGTTTCTTGTGGAAGTTTTCTTGTGGTCGGGCTCCTGCTGTACGGGGAATGGACGTCTGAGCGATGGCGAGACCCTGCCGAGATCGAGGAAAAACGCCCGGATCGACAAGACCAGATCCTCGGAGGCCTGGGGCGCTCGCCCGTGCGGCCCCGATTTGCAGGGCTCTCGGGCAGCCGCACCAGCGCGCCTCCCTCGAGTGGGACATCGACTGCAGAATGGATTTGCCCCAGAACTGTTGTTTTCGTAGCAGCTACGGGAAGACGTATGAATGTCGCAGGTCGACGAGCATTCTATGATCTGTTTCGTAGGTTCGACGGAACTTGTAATGATGGGGTACATCGGTTCTGGCGCCTTTTCTTTTTCACTACGTCCTCGCCCCCCCTGGGCCGCGCGCGTGCCGCTGGCCACGACTTGCGCCCCACCTCTTGGACGCCCCCCTTAGGGAGGACACAAAAGACGTACGCGCCCAACCACGTACATGCAGACCGCCCCCCAATCCGCGAGAGCGGCCGCGTGACACGAATGTCCGCGCCGTGCGTACTCTCGAGGCCAACGCGGATTCATGTACGTGTACGTCCTCTCGTCGCTCCTTAACCCCTCCCGGACGCCCCCGACCCTGCTCGATCCGTCGCGCCCGAAGCCCTCAACCGCCCTCCGCGCCCTTCGCCGCTCGGGCTCCACGGCTGTGGCCTCCGAGCTAGGCGCTGCGCGCGCGCGCCCAGTGCTCAGCCGTTCTCGGCTCAGGGTGGCGTGCCGCTGGGCGTGTCTGGGAGGCCCTCGCTACCATCGCCTTTGTCTTGCCCTTGGGGGGAGGGGGTGCCAGTTGAGGCAACCGCGGCCCTCCTCCTTCTCCCCCCTCCTCCTCCTCCTCCTCCTCCTCCTCCTCCTCCTCCTCCTCCTCCTCCTCCTCCTCCTCCTCCTCCTCCTCCTCCTCCTCCTCCCTCCTCCTCCTCCTCCTCCCCTCCTCCTCCTCCTCCTCCTCCTCCCTCCTCCTCCTCCTCCTCCTCCTCCTCCTCCCTCCTCCTCCTCCTCCTCCCTCCTCCTCCTCCTCCTCCTCCTCCTCCTCCTCCTCCTCCTCTCGCCTCCTCCTCCTCCTCCTCTCCCTCCTCCTTCTCATCCTCCTCCGTCTCCTCCTCCTCGTCCTCCTCTTCTTCCTCCTCCTCCTCCTCTTTCTCCTCCTCCTCCTCCTCCTCCTCCTCCTCCTCCTCCTCCCTGCTGCACCTCCTCCTCCTCATCCTTCTCCCTCCTCCTTTTCCTTTTCCTCCTCCTCCGTCTCCTCCTCCTCGTTCTCCTCTTCTTCCTCCTCCTCCTCTTTCTCCTCCTCCTCCTCCTCCCCGTCCTCCTCCTACTACTCTTGAGAAGGTATCTTTCGTAGGAACCCCATCACATGGATTTTGGAGAAAAACAGTTTTCAAACACTTTTTTTAACACCCAGGGGCCCGCTCGAAAAATCGATATGATTTCCGCTCAGCCCTAGCGGGGCGTCCGCATCAAAGGGGGAGATGGGGAGACATGGAGGCAGAACAAGGATAGGTGATGGAGGGCAGAGGCGTTCTAGGATCTCTGAGGCTTGGGCTCTGTGAAGCCACGCAGGAACCATTCTTGTTCTCGTAACACAGGCTTTCAGCCAACACAGATCCCGCGAGGAACCAGCGCCCTCTGGCCCCCAGAACAAAGCAGAGGATTCATTACGTAGAGCACAATTGCTTGAGCCAGTAAGTAAGTGTTGCTGGGCTCCCATTGCGCCTCCCAACTACGCAAATGAACGGAGATAAACAAGTAACAGTCATGACCAAGCGAAATCAAACAGGAGCAACTGAAATCAAAGTTGGCCGCCCAATTCGCAAGTGACTCCAACAGAATAAAACTACTATTTGGGTGTTCCGGAATCATATAGGCTCAGCCATGTTGGCAATGAGCGATCCCAACCTCAATGTAGATGAGTGGCTGGCCGCCGCTGAAGGCGAATCCAGCGATGATGAGAGCCTGTTCGAGCCAATCGATGTGAGTCCGTTTGGCTTAGATTCGCTCGGGCATGTTGCTGCGGAGGCAGACCCGAGCCAAAACGTGGATGCGATGTTGGCTGCTTGGGTCTCCTTGTCTAGCGACGGGCTGCAGGGAGACGACGAGCGGCCAGCCGCTGCTTTCGCCGAGCCCGAGGACGCAGTGGTGGCAGCCCCTCCCTCTCTTGTGGCCGAGTCCTCTGCAGCATGCTAGCCACCTGATCCTGCCCCAATTGATGCCATCACCGTTCGCGCTGCCAGAGCACAGCTTCGGACGATTGCGGAACATGCGAAGCGTCTTGGGTCGAGTGCGTCTGGTCGAGCTTGTGACGGTGTGGAAGCACTCGAGGATGGCGACATTGAAATCCCGCAGGCCTCTGAACGGCCCGCTGGAGAACCCCCTGGTGGTGCCCAGGGTCACGAGCTCGACGGCCAGACGCTCATCCGAGGAACTCCAGAGGTCCTCAGGCGCATCGCAGATTTGATTCATACTGGAGGCATCGACCGCATTAGAAAGGATGTTATTTTCAGTAGGGTCGCGGATGATATTTTATCTAGACGAAGGGCATGGTTGAGAGTGAACACGTACACCGACCATGCCCAGCGACTGATGGTACCCATGAAAACGTTGCTTCAGACGGCATCGAGATTGGCATGTGTTTCTTTGTTGTTGTATTGGCAAGTGCGAGATAATATTAACACGTTGTGCGAGAGAGTGACGGCTCCCAGCAACGGCATTCTGCACACTCTCTCGACGTTGTGGCGTTACGACGAGACCCCAATGTTCATGACATTGATCGACCAGGACACCATGTTCGGTCTGCCAGACGATGTCTTGAAGAGGCTGCATACACTACCACCACACATTGTCGATGGGTGCGCTGAGAGAGACACGGGAGTTGCGAAGTTGTTGCCGTTAGAGATTTTGTGTCGGAGTTTTGTCTCGCATGGAATCGAAGTGGATACTCTTCCATTGGAAGCCTCTGTTGCCTTTTGCTGTGCGTGGCCACGACAACGGCATCCAAAATTATATGTGTGCTGAGCCGTTGCAGGAGTAGGTGGACTTATCTTCGATTGGCGCCAAGTTCAAGAGCCTTCAGAGCTGCGTTGCCAGTGATGGCGACGGCGCCATCGAGAGAGCTGAACGGGCGCGAGCAGCAGAGTCTCGCGACGATCATGAGCAGCCGGCGCCTCTCCGCACGCAGTGTCTCGTCCATCAGCGTTGTAATGCAAGAGAGGAAGTATGCAATTTGATGAAGTCAACGATCTCCAGATTGAAGCATGCGTCATTGTCATTGGCAGTTCAAAACCATTTGAAGTTGTTTCGTGGCGCAGTTCGCCGAGTTCGGTCTACTGCAACGATTCAGCGATCTGAGCTTCTCGTCCGTGAGTCGTTGTGGAACGCGCGCGCCTTGCGCCGAATATTGCCAGATGCACCTGAGAGCGCGCTTCGGAGGAACGAGTTGCCGGCAATATTCAGTGGCCCCCGGCAGCAGCGCGGGCGCGTAGTTGCGCGCCGCGTTGGGGGCGAGAGCGACGACGCGATCCTCGAGGAGGTCGCGACCAGGGGCGTCAGAGTTCTTGCATGGAGTGGGCCCGGGTCCTTTCCCATCCGCAGTTGGACACATTGTGAAGGTTGCGTCCAGTGGCGCAGCATCATGGAGCTAGTGTTCGGCGCGTTCTCCCGCGCGTATGTGGACTACGCTGAGACCTGGTGCAGTGTTCCCGCGGGCGCAGCTGCAGCGCCTGCCGTGGGCGGCGACGCCGATGGCGGCAACTTGCCGCCGCCGCAGCCTCTGGGGGATTTCCGCGTCCACGAGGGCGGCGGCGATGGCGCGATGGCGGCGCCGACGACGGCTTCGACGCTGCCGACGCCGCCGCGGGGCCCGAGGTCAGCGCCGCCGAGACACCTTTGGCTTCCAACGTCGAGGAAGAGAGAAAACGGGAACAGCACAGGTTTCGTTTGTCGGTATATTCATGGGTCAAGTCTGGGAATTTCTTGGCCGAGTGCGTATGTTTTCATCATCCTGGCTCCGCGTGTCCAGGTAATGGAGACGCTGCCGTGCACTGCCGGTGATAAGTAGGAGGCTAAGCAGAGAACGATCGAGATCCAAGCTGCGCGCCAGGAGGGCCATGATGCTGCCGATCTTGGTGTGATGCCGAAGCGAGAGTCGAGGCTTCTTTTGGCGTTCCAGGGCGTCGTCGAGAGCACGTTCTTTGATCAGACTAGGGAGCTGATGGCGAGTCCTGATGTCTGGATTCTGCTGCCAGGCTCGCATCGCACGAAGTCTTGGAAGGCGGCAGTGTTTACCATGTTGGCTCCAGGTGCTTGTATCATTCGCGAATTGCGCACTGCGCGCGCGAACTATCCGCATAAACTTTTCGGCGTTCTCTGTCGGCCTGAGCTTGCAGCTGAAGTTGTGAGCGATTTCGAGTTTGGGATGCGTTTAGACGAAATGGTCAAAACAGCTTGTTGCGTTCCGCGACAAAGATTTGCTGTCTCCCAGTGCTCGGGCCGACTTGCGGAGCACGGCGCTCCTCGCGGCAGATGAGACAGTGCAGAGCGAACATCGCCATCAGAAGAACAGACGTTTTATTTTTGGCTGGCCCTTGCAACGACGAGTAGTTGATATGACTGGGTTGGATGCGCACTGGACCAGCGAGCAGCTGGGGGCTCTATCCAGAGAGCGACGGGGACATGAGACCATCGCACGGGCACCCAGGGCCAAGCGTCGAGGCGCACCTGCAGTTGCAGGCAGCGACGGCCCAGGCGATCAGCCAGAGCCGACAGCAAAAGCTCGCAGGCTATCAGCTTGGGTGCTTTTTGCGGTGAGCAGACAGTCGGGCTCACAGGTGATGCTCGCCCCTCGACGCAGAGGCCGCCCGACATGCACTCGAGACTCGATGCTGAGAGCGCGCAGAAATACACAGACTTGGCTGACCAAGCAAGCGAAGCGAAGGCGGCAGGGCACAAGAGGCTTCTCGTTGGCAGCGGTGCCCCTCAGTCAGCGTCAGTTTCGTCGTCGAGGCCTCGCCCGTCATCAGCAGTCCAGTTGTCACTCCTCGGCCCGCCCCAGCTCGTCGAGAGAGGTCGGCCTGCGCGGCGCGCGATGCGGAAGCGTCGGGCCTCCGTGATGGACGCGGCCGAGGCTGATGCAGCCAACGACGCTGCGTTGGAAGGGGTCGCCGGCTGGGCCCCTGGCTGACCTGGCCACGCGCGTTCCTCCTCACCTTCAGAGAGATCATGATCGCAGGCGTGTTGATGAATGGAACGCTCCATTGGGTTCGCGCTCGCATTCGTTGTCTGCGAGGTTCCCGAATTGCGAAGCAAGTGGTAACCGTGAAGACGCACGGGGATCACAGAGCTGCACGCATTCTTGGAATGTTTGACACTGCGTGTGCAACAGTATGCCGAGTTGCGCAGGACATCAGCGTGCCCTGCGTTGACTCTGCAGGGCCGCCCCCACTGCAGGATTCCCTTTGCGCGGCTGCCAATCGTTGCTTGCGCGATGCAGTCGGGGAGAATCCAGAGCGCTTTCGGACAGCACTTGGCGCTGTATCGAAATCGTTCCAGAAGGATACAGGTGGCGCGACTTCCGTGGCCCACGGCGAAGCCGTTGGCATGTTCATTGGGGGGGCCGTTGGCCCAGACTTCCCGAACCAATTCGAGGGCGCGGTGAGTTTCTCCCTCTGCCACCTCGGGCATATGAAGGCCGAGCCGCACAGGCTCGGTTATGACGGCGTCGTCCAGGGGGGGGGGGGGGGGACTGCGTTGTTCGGGAAGGGTCTCAGCAGCAAGCGAGCACGCATCACGAGCGAAGGGGGCCGACGGTGGGGGGGGCGCGCTCGCTGTCAGTGGGTCGATCGACCCAAGTACGGCGAGTAGTAGGGGGGGAAGGAGGGGGATGAGGGCAAGAGGAAGGAGGCGCGAGGTCGCATGGAGGACGCGCGCGCATGCTTCGGCCCTCGATTTGCGACCAACCGAGTGCATGTCATGTCGTTGGTTCATGTGGGGCGTTGCTCTCCATGACCATGCGTGCCGCTCTCTTATATCATGCCGCAGTATATTCCGCCGCAACCCGCGCGCAATCGCCCCCGCCCCCCCCCCCCCCCCCCCCAAACCCCAGCAAGGCGAATATGAACAAACGTTCAACGGTGGTGAGTTCCACCACGCAGAATCAAGTCAGCCCATGAAAGAGACATTCCGAGGGGGCTCTCGGGCAACCCCTCTCTCCGCCTTGCTTCATTTCCCGCGGCTAGAGCACCGGGCGCCAGGGCCCTTGGAGCTCGGGGGCCAGACCCCCGGGCCATCTTTCCACCGGAGCACAGCGGCCACCCTGTAGGGGGTCTCAATGTTCATCTGTCGCCATTGGCTCCTCGGAAGGGTCGACCCCCCGAAGAAGAACAGGCAACGGGCGAACGCAGGCAAGACCTGAGATGTCTCATGGCACCCTTCGCTCTTGAGAGCCTTGGCGCCGAAAGCCCGTCGCGTTGCCGCTCCCCCTTGGGGGCCTAGATGTGAAGCGGCATGTTTGTACCGTTTCCCCCCCGGGAGCCTCGGTCGCGCTAGCTTGTTCGCGTCGCCGGTCGCTGTTATTCGCGGGCCACTGCGTTCGCTGGTTGCCCTCGGCTCTTCTAAGGGTCGCCCCGCGGCAAAACTGCGGGCAACCAGTGAACGCAGGGATTGCCTGAAATGGTGATTGGCACCCTTCGCTTTGGAGGTCTTGGAGTTCAGAGCTTGCCGCGTCGCCGCTCGCCCCTTGGGCCCTTGGCGCGAAGGGCCTTGTTGTGGCTGTTCGCTATTGGGTGCCCTTGGTCGTGCCAGCTCGTTTACGTCGCAGGTCGCCCCGACTGCTCGGGGCGCGTCAGCGCTCGCTGGTTGCCCGCGGTTCTTGGGGGGGGCGACCCCCCGAAGAACTGCGCGCAACCAGCGAGCGCAGAGATGGCCTGAGATAGCTCATGGCACCCTTCGCTCTTGCGAGCCATTGCGATAGGAGCTCGTTGCGTTGCCGTTCGCCCTTCGGGCCCTCGATGTGAAGAGCACCGTCTGCGGCCGCCGTCCGCTCTTGGGATCCGCGGTCGCATGAGCGCGTTTGCGCCGCCGGCCGCTCCTAGGGAGCCATTGCGCGCACTGGTTGCCCGTTGTTCTCCGGGGAATCGCCATGGCGCCCTTCGCCCTCGACGGCATTAGCGTTCAGAGCTTGTCGCGTTGCCGCGGGCCTGCGGGGGCCTCGATGTTAAAGCATTTTTCTTCCGCCGTTCACTCTTGGGGCCCTTGGTCGCATCGGCTTGTTCAATTCGCAGGTCGATATTAGGTCGCGGGGCCCTCAGTGTTCACCGGTTGTCTGTGGCTCCTCGGGGGGTCGCCTTGCCGAGGAGCCGCGGGCAACCAGCGAGCGCAGATGTGGCCCGAGATGGTTCATGGCAGCCATGGCACCCGGCGCTCTCGGGGGCCTGGGCGTGGAGAGCTCGCTGCGTCACCGCTCGCTCTTGGGGGCCTTGATGTTCAGACACTGGGTTTTTCGCCAGTGTGCTTCGAGCCTCGTCGCCCTTGCATAGAAGCGCGCGCCGCGCAGCGCGCGCGCGCCGCGGCGCGCGCGCAGCCTGGCGCTTTTTTTTGTTTACATATTCCTTCTTGGCATGATCGCCTCTTCTGCTCAGGGAATGAATGTTCACATTGGGTTTTCACCATTGGGCTTTCGCGTTCACGTCGCCGTCCTCGCGAGGGACATGTGCGCCATGCGGCTCGCGCACGGCCTCGCATAATAGTTTCGGTGCATGCAATATTGGCATGAGCGCCTCTTCTGTCTGCTCGGGGAATGGATTTTCACTTTCGATTTTCACCATTCGGTTTTCGAGTTAACATCGCCGCCTTTGCATATATATATATATATATATATATATATATATATATTATATAATATACTAAATATTATATAATATATAAAAAAAAAAAAAAAAAAAAAAAAAAAAAAAAAAAAAAAAAAAAAAAAAAAAAAAAAAAAAAAAAAAAAAAACGCGCGCGCCCCGTGCAGCGCGCGCGCGCCGCGGCGCGCGCGCGCAGCCTTGGGCACTGGTTCTTTATGTTCCGCATTGATATGATCGCCTGTTCTGCCCAGAGAATGAAATTCTACAATGCGTTTTCGCCATTGGGTTTTCGAGTTTGCATCGCCTTCTTTGAGTAGTATAGAAACGCATGCACCATGCATCGCGCGCGCAGCCTGGTGCATTTTCTTTGTTCCGTCCTGATATGCTCGCCTCTTCTGTTCAGAGAATGCGAATTTATATGGGGTTTTCACCGTTGGGTTTTCGAGTTAACATCGCCGTCCTTGCATAGAATCGCGCGCGCAATACAGCGCGCGCGCCGCGCGCGCGATTGACATTGTGCGTGATTTCACCTTGTCGTCGGCGGTGTGATTGCATTTTGCATTTGGAAGACAAAAGTGCACGTGCGGTTTTCGTCATGCGGCTTTCGAGTCGGCAATGGATCATCGCCAAGGACTGTCTGCGAACAAAAGCCAGCACACTGCGCATCGCGTACGCGCGCGAGCAAAATAATCTTTGAGTGCGTATAGTATGTCGCACAATCGTCGGTGCTATATCCATCTCTTGTCATCGAATCACTGAAGTTTAGATTCGGTGTTGGGCTTTCTAGTTAACATAGTCCATGACTGTCTGCAAAACGAGCCAGCAGCTAATGCCAAACTAATCGTTCGAGTGCGCAAGCGAACAACACTGCGCGTGCGTTCACGCATGCGTCTTCGATGCGGCCGCTTCCCCCGCCAGAGAGCTGAACTCTACATTTGTATGCTAACGCTTGGCATTTGAGCTAACATCCTCCAGTGTTGTGTAAAGCACACTAGAGAGAAATACTGGCGACACGGACCAATCTTTTGCATGCGCGAGCAAACCGATTGGCCTCGCATGCGGATTCATCTATGCGTCGTTGATATGGCAACCGCTTGCAATCATAAGGCCGCGTGTTTTTGTATACAAAATGGTGTTTGATGCAGCATCGTTCTTGGGTGTGCGGAAAGCGCATGCGCCATCGCGCGAATGCTGCGCGCGCCGCCCCAGTCGGCCATGGCCAAGGCCGCCGACCTCTTCGCGGGCTGTCGCCGCCGCGAGCCCAAGCAGCCACTCGTTCGCAACGTTGGCAACCGCTGGCGCGCGCGTGCTCGGCATCTTCGCCAGGCGCGCGTCAGTGTGGGCCCGCCGTCGGCATCCTCAAGATTGTTCTCCAGCGAAGGCGCGTCGGCGCAATCCAGCGCTGACGCGGCGCCGCCCGCGGCGCGCGGGAGGGGCGCCGGCGCGCCGCGACGCGCGAGATCGCGCCCGCCTCTTGATGCGGGGATGGGCGGGTGGATGGCGCGATCGGCAGCGCGCGCGCAGCGCCGCTGCCAGCTGAATCACGCCGAGCGGTTGTCTTGTCTAAGCGCCGCGAAGGTCGCCATTGGGCGCCGCGCGCGCCAGGGCGCGCGCGTCGGCTGTGTCTCGCGCCCGCGCCGATCACCGCGACCCGTTTACTTCGGGCGGCGCCGGGGCACCGCCATTCCGCCACTTGCGCACAGCAGCACGTCGCGCGCGGAGTTGGGCGGGGAAAGGTCGTGGAGGGGGTGGAGGGGGGGGCGCGGCGCCGCGCGCAGCGTCGGCGTAGACGCCGAGTCCCACCCGACGAGCTGTTCTAGGCCACCGCGCGCCCATATTGCATCGTCCAGGCAAGCACATGGCGCTGCCATCCGCAGTCATTGCCCGCCGTCGGCGGGCCCCGCGAGGCCGCGGCCGCCCCGATTTTTTTGGTCGACAGATGGTCGAGGCAAAAAGCCGACCCGACTTCCAGCAGAAAAAATTGAGAATCCAATGGGGAGTTGAAAAATTCGGCTTCAAAATGGAAAACCAGAATTTTTTCAAGCTCTGAGGGGGCCAAGTTGACAGTCGATATTTTTTGGTCGAGGCAGTTTGCCGCCCAGGTGACCGCCGATTTCTTTTCGTCTAGGCGCCAGCTCGGTCAGTCAGCGTTGCGGCCACGCGCTGCCGAGACATTCTTACACAGACCAAGCGAACTGCTCTGAAAACGTCAATCTACCCCCCCCCCACTCGCTGTCTTTCCGCGGTCGGCGTCTGTGGACAGATCAATCGCGCCAGCCAGCAAGCGCCATCGGTTTGAATCGGCTGGTCGCGCTACCAACGCGCGGGATACGCGCTGGCAAATTGGGCAACTTCGGCGCAGAGTGCCGCGCAATCTCCGCATGTCCGCCATGCCGCTTGCCCCGCGGCGCGAGCCTTGGCAGCGCGCTGGCCCCGCTGGCGCTGGCGCGGGCACCGAAGCGTTTGCGCGCCAGCTCGAACGGCGCGTTGTCGGCGCCGACTCTTATAGCGCAGACCTGGGCGATGCCCGCGCGCGGGCGCCGCCCTGCCGACGCTGGGCCCCCCTCGCATGCCAGCGGCCTGCTTTGTGTAGAGGGGCTGCCCAGCGCAGCAGCGTCGGCCCGTCCAACTGATCAGCCGCGTCGCGCGGGGTGGCGTCCAGTGGGCGCGCCGCGGCGTCGACGTCGGATCGCCGAGATGAGCGCGCGTCCGCGGGTTGGCGTCGGGGGGCTCCTCGGGAATCTCGCACAGGCGCTTCGCTCGAGGCCCCAGGGCGGGGACGCCGATTCCGCCGCCGTTGAGGAGCTGGTTGCGGGGCGTCGCCGCGCGCTGGCCCATTTGTGGCATCGCCCTAACTGCGCCAGCCCAACAATGTCGCGCGCTGCGTTTCTCATTCGGCCTCGGCTCTGGCATCGGTCGCTCAGGGCCCCAGGCGTGCCATTGCGAGAAGGCGCGCCTCTCCCGCGGCATTATTGAACGCCTGGCCAGCGCCCGACGCAGCGACGACGGGGGGGCAACGCAGTCGCCGACGCGCGCGCGGCGAGTGCCATGTAGACCGGCGCGCGCGCGGCCCGCGCGGCACGTGGCAGCGGGCGCTGCGCCGCGTCAAGTCAGAATAACAGATCGCTTCAAGTTGCTGTCAGCTGCCGAGCTGCTCCGAATGGCTGAATTGATTTGCAATGCGCCGCGCCGTCGTTCGCGCGGCGGGGCGCCAGCGCTGTCAACGCGCAATGGGGTTGTCAGCGCCGCGTCCGCTGCGGGCGAGACGGCGCCGCTGCGCTCTTCGCTCGAGGGGCGTTGCCTGGCGTGCTCGGGGCGTGGGCCCCGACTTCTCGCCCGAGGCGCATCCGTCGCCAGAAATCGCTCAGTTGGCAATGCATCGTCGCCTGCGCTGCGTGATTAGCACCAGCGTCGGCGACGGGCGGCGTCGCAGCGTCGAGGCGTCATCGCGCCCAACGTGGGCTGCGGCCTAGCTGCAATCGCGGTCGCTCAGCTGAGACAGCGGTTGGGTTGCACGCGTGGAAGTGGATGCAGTTTCGAGTCGGGAGGCGCGCGGAGCAATGGGCGGTGGCCGCGGCGTTAGCGAGAGCGCGCGCGCGCGCGTGAGGTGGAGGCAGGGCGAGGTGGGCGCGGGCGGGCAGGTCGGCGTCGGCAGGGCAAGGGGGGTAGGGTTGGGACTCGCGCTCCCATCGCGATCGCATGGGCTCGTGTCAGCGCGCGCTTCCAGTAGGCGCATATAAGGCGGGCGCCGCTGTCATTGGAATTGCCCATGGGTACAGTTCCCCGAGGAAGGCGCGCGGCGAAGATCGCAATTGCGCAGTGCGCCATCGCGCAGTTCACCGAGAGCATGAACATGCCGGGAGCGCAACGGCACGCGAATTCAACCACTCGCGCGTTCGTTGCACGCCGTCCATTTTTTTGCGACTTGACAGCGCGCGGCATGTTCGGCGGCGCCGCTTGAATGAACGTGCAGCGCCGCCGTTTCGCATGTCGAGCACGTGCCAGTTTGCCCGATGCTGCGCCCAGGGGGGCGCTCGACTGCTAGGCCGCTAGGCCCCCTCGCCAGGTCCGACGCCGTTGCCCACGGTCGGGTGACGTCGGCGCGCGCGGGGCGCAGGGCGAGGCGCGCTGGCGCGGTGGGGAGTTTTCGGGGTCGGTGGGAAGGGCGGTGGGCAGGCGAGCGGGGCAACGCGCGGGTGGCAGAGCGTGGGTGGCGAGCGGGCGGGCGGGGCGGGGTTTGGTTGGGGCGCCTCGGTGCGGTGCGCAAAGATGCAACGGCGTGCGCATGTGTCCCCGCGTTTGCGCCCTCTCGATGGAAGGAGACGCGCGACTCGCGTCAGCGTTGCGTGCGTTTATACATGCATCGGTCTGGCGTTTGGCGGGTCGCCAGCGATCTGCGCTTGCTCCGCGCCCACCATCGCGCCGAATCGCGCGCCCCCCTCTCCCGCGACGTCGATCGTGCGGGCGTCGCCCAGCAACGCAACCTGCGCGGCGCATCAGCGGGGGGCTGCCTGGCGCCTCCCCATCGGGGTTTGCCAACGGGGCGCGTTCCCATGCTCGTCCGACCTGGGCGCTGTCCGAGCAGGCAGCTCGGGCGTTGCGCGCCCGTTGTTGGCGTCAATGCCGTGGCGGGCTTGCGGCTCCAGGTCGCCTCCCACTCGGGAGCTGGGCACGTCTGCCAGGCGGTCTGCCCGTCGCATGTGCCCAGGGCGGCGGGGGTCGGAGCGCGGCTGCTTCCAAGGGCGCAGCTAACTTGGCGCCCAGCAAATGAATGGCGCCGCCCCTCACAACATGGGCCATTTCAGGGATGGCGTTCGTTTGTCGCGGTTGCGCATGTGCATCAGGCGCGCAGGCGCGCCCGCCATCGCAGCAGAAAGCAAACCAATACTTCTGTTGGGGAGGCGGGCGGCGCAATGGGGTGAGGGCGCGACGTGAGCTAAGAGGCGCGCTATCCAAGCAGCGCTGCCAACCTTATAAGCAAAAGCCTCGCGCCTGAAACGGCTGGCCCTTGCCGCAACAGCCAAACTTTCGTCGCGCCGGCACGAGTCGCGCGCGGGGCCCTTGCATATATGGCCAGGGGGAAGCACGCACATCGGCCAAGGCGACGCCGTTGCCCCCGCGCAAGCGAGACTCCATGTTTGAAAACGAACCGCCGTCGCCGTCTAGGGTCTAGGGTTTGGCTTGGATCCTTCCAGGGGTTGCGCGGGCCTTCTTCTGGTTGCCATGCGCGGCCCGCCTTCTGGACCCCCGCCGTCAAGGCGCCCCCCTCAGGGCTTCCCCCATCCAGAGGCCTCCAAGGAGACGCCTGCGCGCTGGAGCCAAGCTTTGAAAACGAAGCGCTCTCCATTCAAGGGTCCCCTCCAGGGGTTGTGCGGGCCTACTCTTGGTCGCCCTGCGTGGCCCATCCTCTGGTCCCCAGCCGTCAAGGCGCCCCTCTCAGGGTTTCCTCCTCCAGAGGCTTCTAAGGAGATGCCTGCGCGCTGGAGCCAAGCTTTGACAACGAAGCGCTTTCCATTCAAGAGCCCCCTCCAGGGGTTGTGCGGGCCTTCTCTCGGCTGCCCTGCGTGGCCCATCCTCTGGTCCCCAGCCGCCGAGGCGCCTCCCTCAGGGTTTCCCTTTCCAGAGGCCCTAAGGAGATGCCTGGGCGCCTGGGCCAAGCTTTGAAAATGAACCGCTCCCCATTCAAAAGTCCCCTCCAGGGATCGCGCGGGCCTTCTCCTGGCTGCCCTGCGCGGCCCATTCTCTGGTCCCCAGCCGTCAAGGCGCCCCCCTCAGAGTTTCCTCCACCAGAGGGCCTCTCGCGTAGCCCTGTAGGATGTCCCTGTGGGCCGCCCGACATAGGTCGGGGTTGTTTGCTCATCCTTCGTCGGCAACCAAGTTGCATTCCAACTCTCGGACGCATTGCGATCGTTTTGGTTCAAAGTTGCCATCGTTGGCCATTTGGGCACCTTTTCTCCCCGCGGAGAGAATCAGCGCTGCGTCCTACCATCTTCTTGCGCTAAGGACATCTGCGCCGCGATGGATGACTCTCAGCGCCCCGGAAGGATTGCGGCCTCGTGCGCTTTGGAGCGGAAGCGGCGTCGCACAGGAGAGCAGGGCGAGGCGCAGTATTCCGCAGCAGGGTCAGATCAGGTATCTACACGGGGGCGTGATCCACTGCAGATCGGCGGCAATGCTCCAGGGTTGAATGCATGCATTGATTTTCCTGGGGGTGACCTGGGTGAGGGGTCCTTCGATCGCCCCGGTGCTGGTATTCGTTCTGCTCCCAGCAGTGAGCATGATAGCGGTGGTCGTCGTCTCCCTCCCAGCGTTGGGCATGATGGCGGCGGCGCTCCTCGTGGCCTTCCTCTCGACCTCGAAACTCGCAGGCCCCACTTCGGCAACGGGATGGCTGTGCTCGATTTCCCGCGGCGCGCCCGCAATGTCACTCATGCCACCCATTTCAGCAGCCTCGACCAGATGCCGCCGCGGGCCCAGCGTTGCTGGCCGATCTTCCGCGCAGGCGGACCGATGGCAGTGGCGCCGTCAGAACGCGTCCGGTTTCTACATCGCGTTCACCATGCAGGAAAAATGAACGGGGCCGCTTGACCCCGACGACAGACCCGAGTGCCACGAGGGTAACTGCTGGGATGTGGGCACCCAGACTCCGACGTGATCGACCCTCGGTCCCAATGCGATTTTTACTGCTCGGCGAGGCCTCTTCTCGCTGAGGGTTCGTCGCTTCTCCGGGGCTTTCGGCGAAGTGTTCGCCCGGGCATCGCGCCGAGAGGCGCTCGCCCGGCGCCTCGAGGTTGCCCGGAACGCCAGTCGTGATTCGTGTTCGCGCCCCTTTCGTTTCTCAGTGCTGCAGTTCAGCGCTGCTCTCAGCGTCTGAACTTAAGTTGCCCAATGGCTGTGGTGCCCGAAAAGCTCGAGCCAGCGTGGCAACTTGAGGGGCCGTGGGCTCGCGGATGCAAGAATGCGCCGATGGCGATGAGGATGTTGGGGGGCGGAAGTGTAGTTATGATTATTATTACGAAACGATCGATTGCGATTCGTTGGAAGAGACTTGTCAACTAAAACACCCCAGACACCAGGCACCTTGGAGCGCAGTGACAGCAGGTCACGCTCGGGCCACACACCCATGGGGCGGGCCGTGCAGGGGCCGCCGTGGAATGGGGGAATCTGATCGTCGCCATGGCCGATCGCGGGGTTCGGATCCTGACTGAAACGCAGCGGGGCGAGTCCAAGGATTGCAGTCTCGCCGGCGCGCCAGCTCTTCAGAGCACAATGCAGTTGGTTGACATCTACGCGGTTTTCGTCGACGGCTTGCGCCGCGCTGGCTTGAAGGTGAAGTCGCAGCGGGGGCCGGCTTCCGAGTCCGCGCGCGAAATTGGGGCGCGCGCTGGCGCAGTGATGTCCCGCGAGATCTCGAGGCCTTTCATGCGCAGGGTGAAGGGCGCTGATATAGTCAACAATCAATCTTCCAGGGGCGAGCTCGTGGCCAAGCTTGCGTCGGTTCTCGCGCCCCCCGACGTTTCCGACCTTTGCAGCGAGGAGCTTTCCAAGGACGTCAAGCGTGTGATTCAGGAGATCTTGGGCGCCTCGACCTTCGAGAACGCGGGCGGCGCCGCGCGGTGCCTGGAGGCTGCCCTGCCCTCGGAACTCGACAAACTGACGGAGCTCTTGCCCGGGGGCGGCGTGGGCAAGACAGCGCGGCACAACGTTTCAACATTGATCGAGGACGCGGCGGCAAAGGTGAACCATCGGGCGGAGATCACCAGCTTAGGCGGCAGCGTGGCGAAGAGGATGCAGGCGCCTCGTGGCCACGAGCTTCTCACAGCCATTGCGTCAGGGAGCAAGGGCATGCAGGGTGCCGCTAGTGACATTGGGGGCGATGCGACCTTGCCTGCCGCTGGCGACAAGCACATCGCCGCGGTCGCTCGGTTCGCGCAGGATCACGCCCCGTGGCTGCGCAACGACCTCGAGAAGGAGATCGCCGAGTTTGCCGGCTCCCCGCGCGGCAGGGTCGGAGCCCACTCGGAAGGTTACACGCGGTGCATTGCTGCAGGGTGGCCATCAGAAATGGTCAGACGCATTTACCTCGGGCACCGATGAGGACATCAGAAATGTGGCGAAGCTGAACCTCCTGACGATCAAAGTCGACCCTTACCAGAAGGCGCGCGGTGAGCTGGGGCTCAAGCTAGCAGAGCTGGAGCCCATCCGCCAGTCTCACGATCTTCCCACGGGCGCGGCGTTCGAGAATGATACCGCGAAGCTCTACAAGAATATGCAGATCACAAGCAAGGAGGGCGCGTTGGCGGCCCTGCTCGTCGCGCACAAAGGCCAGGGCGCGAAGCTGAAGGCGGCGCTCAACAAGGAGAAGCGGGCCGTCCAGAAGACGAAGCAGTGGGGCCTCCTCGGCCCCAAGCTGCGGGAGGTGGTGGACATGGCGATTGCCTTGCTGCTTTGAGCAAGGCGCTGGCGAGGCCAGCGCGGGTGGTCGAACCACCCGCGCCAGCCGCGGTTCTCGCGGCAGCCAGAACCTAAAAACAATATGAAGGACTGCTGTGGTCATCATTGCCATCGCACCCGCCGCAATATGTGAATGCAGCAATGGTTGTTTCGTCATCATGGCCTTCGCCGCTCATCGTCATAGTGCTCATCATTGCCATCATCATGTCGAGAGTGAGGGCTGGCTGTAAGTAGGAAGGGGCCACTGATGATGAAGGAGAGTGTAGGGCTGGGCTCAGGGAGGAGCGGGACGGCTGCCCCCCCCCCCCCCCCTTCCTTTCCCCTTCCCCCTCCCCCCGCCCTTCCTTCTCCGCCGCCGCCCGCCGCCTCCTCCTCCTCCTCCCCCTTCCCCCCCCGCTTCCTCCCCCCCTCCCCCCCTCCTTCTCTTCCCCCTCCGCTGCCATGGCTCAGGTGCTACATGTGTAGCAGCGCCCTCGCAGCCGACTGCGGCGCAGTGGGGGCGACTGCATTGCTGCTGATCGCAGTCGTTCGGTCCTCGGGCAGAGCGTGCGTCGGCTCGTTGTGCCGACGCTGGGCAGCGCCTGAGGCCAGTCCTGATTCGCCGACCTGGGTCGACGCTGGGGCTGGCCTGGTGCTCTGCCACGGCAGGGGGGGCCGACCCCCGGGCCGCGTCTCCGTCCGCGCGCTGCTACGCAGCGCGGGGGGGGGGGCGGGGGTGGGGGGCCAAACGCGTGGCCCAAATGCAGCGGCCCGTGGCCCGTTGTAGCTACATGGGAAGCTGCGGGCCGCGCCGTGCGTCGTGCAACTGTGGCGTTGGTTGACATTCCTTTTCGGTCGCGCCCCCTTGTCCGAAAAAGGGGGGGGGGGGGGGGGGGGCGACTTCGAGAAGTTTGTGCCATGCAGCTCGAATGAGCAGCGCTCGGTCGAGACGTTGTTCGGCGTCTCCGCTCAGGGAGGGCCTGTTGCCCCCGTTCCCCCCCCCCCGTCTCTTGCTCTCCCTGGCGCAGCGGCCTCCGCCGGCCGTCGCCGCGTGGCCTGCCGCGCAGACTGCGCCCCATCGGCGCGCCGCCGCCGCTCTTGCCCCCCCCCGCCCGCCCCCCCCCCGTCGCAAGTTTGCCCCGAACGGTTTGCGCTCAGCTGATGGCCCGGGCGCGCCGCGCGCGCGGAAGCGCCGCTGTCACCCCGGCATAGGGCCGATCGCATGTGCGCGGCCCGCCCATCGCGCATCCCACCCAGGCGCCGCGACTTTTCGCGTCGCATCCAACCGCTGCCTCTTTGGCCCCCCCGCGCGCCGCCAAGCCCGCCGACGCCGCTCTCCAACGCTGCAGCGGCGCCTCGCACGGGGCGCACTGCGATTGCGAAACGTCCGTTTCCCCAGCCGCTTCGCGGGGCCGCGACCGACGCTTCCGACGGCGGCCGAAGCCAATGGCGCCCCGTGGCCGCTGTCACGGGGCGCCGCTGCTTGCCCAAAGTAAAGCCCGACGAGTGGCCCCCGCGCGCCAGCAGACGCGCAATCTGATGTTCCGCGAAAGCATGTACGCCAGCCCCAACGCCCGTGGGGCCATGCGCCCGCTGCGCTTCCTCTACTTGCACGGCGTCGTTTCGGGGCCGCGCTGTTTGCCATTTGCGCCGTGGGTGCCCTCGGCGATTGAGGGTGGCAGCGCGCGCGGGGTGGAAGGCTCCGCCGCGCAGAAACTTAGCGCGCGTGCGCGCGCCAACGCAACGAACGCGCATCCGCCCGCAACGCGTCGGGCGCCTCAGCCTCCTTGACAAATGCTGCTTGCCTCGGCAGTTGGGGATGCCGATGGCAATCGGGCCGCATTGCCTTGCCGCGTTCAGCGTTAGCGCCTGCCCCCATGATCATTACGCCGCGTGGTCGCTGCGTCGCGCGCGCGCCCTCGCGGGCGCGCGCGCGCAGTCTGCGCGGCGGCGCTGGCGAGCGATCGAGGGGCGCATCGGGGTGGGCGGGCCGCGTGGCAGCTCCGATTCCGGAACCCATTTCCAACGTGCATGTTGTTGTATGTTTCGGAAGTGTTTGAACAGCGTTCAGGATGTGTATTTTTTGGTGTCCATCATGACAGGTCGAGTTCTTGCGGAAATAGAACTGTTCGTTCAATGCTACTCCCCCTACTCCTCGACCTCGTCCTCCTCCTCCTCCTCCTCCTCCTCCTCCTCCTCATCTTCCTATTTTCCTTCTTCTCCTCCTCCTCCACCTCCTCCCTGCCCCTTCCCACCCCCTCGGCCGCGCTCAAGCCCCCCCTCGGACTCCTTTGTCGAAGCGGGGTTGTCGCTGGGTTTCCATCGAACTTTACGACCCCACCTTATCACATTCTTTGGTTCCGTTCAAAGAGAAGAGCCCCCGCCTGCATTGCGGGCCCATGTGGTGGTTGATGTTCAAGGGGTGCGTTTCGCGCAGTGCGTAGAAACCCGCGTGCAGGGTCTAATGAGGAGGGCGATCGGGGCGGGGGCGTGTTGTGCGACATCGTTGATGCATCTTGCGTTTACTTGGTCCTCGTCGTCCTCCTCCTCTTCCTCCTCCTCCTCCTCCTCCCTTCTCTCCCCCCCTGCCCAGTCTCGGCTCGGAGGCGCTCTGCGCCAAAGGCGAAGCTGCGACGCGCGGCCGCCCGCGCCGCCCAGCCCGGCGAGACTGCAACCGCATCGACGTAACGGGATGTGTAATAGACGCAAACCCATCATCCCGCGCGCGCAAAGGCTCCGAAAGGCCTGCGCCCGGCGCCTTCTGCACCGCCGCAACGCAAGCCACCGGGTAGAGGCTGCCCACCAAAGGTTGCCCTTAACGGATCGACTGGATACCGACCTCAGTCGAAAGGAAGCCTGCGTCGCCGAACTCTAGGGCAGCGGTGGCGTCGACCGAGCAGCCGGCGCTTACATCGGCATTACTCACAAGCGCTAGAACGATCTTGGCATCTTGCACCGACGGCGCCGCTGTGGCCAGCGCAAGCTTACAGGCGACTCGATGGAATTGCGCGGGGCGACAACATCAGCCACGCCATGCTGCGCTACCCCCTCATGCACGAGGTGGGTTTCAGCCGCGACGCACCAGATGTCCGCGGTGTCCACCGGTGCCCGCCAGAGTGCCATTACGGCCCTGCTCACCATCTTGGATGTACGAAACCGGGGCGCCCCCGTAGGTGGGACTCGCCCCGCGGCAAGTCGGAGGACGATGCGCCATGCGCCAGTAGCATCTCACCCCAGTCGCTAGAAGAGGGCGACCATCTACTGCAACAGGTCCGTCAGCAGGACAACCGTCTTGCATGAGCAGTCCCGGGGCCGATCAGCTCCGATTGCAAAGGGAGGGGGCCCATTCAGACCCGTCTTCCGACGGATGGCCATGGCCACCAAGCCCACGCTAGAGCACGTAAAGGAGACCATCCACGAAGTGGACTGCACCGAGGTCAATTGCTTCGAAAACGCGGCGCAGGTCACCCTCGACCCAGCCGACGGCGCCAGAATGATCCGCGGGGCCGTCTGTGAGGCCGAAGCCATTGCAGCCGCGACAGCACTGGGGGGCCTCTCCACCACCAAATCTTCCGGATTCGTCCTCATCAACGGAAACCGCGCATCAGGCGGCGTAGGCACGGCCCGGCAAACAAAAATATCGCCTCAAGTCAGCCAAGGGCGGCTGCCGCGGCAGCAACTCGACGATGAACTCGCAGACGCCATCACGGCTATCTTTACCTCCTTCGGGCCGTCCAAATCCAAGGGCCCATGGAGCTCCTGGGGCGACGTGGAGCGATCGCGGGTGCACGCGGGCTGACGGCCACCTTTGGCATCGAACCGGCAGACGCGCCATGGGCCTTTCCGCGTTGGGGCAGTGGGGCGCCCAGTTCGATGTCAGCTACCACGGTGCAAAGGGGGCCACCGCCCAGTGATTACGCAGCGGCGCGGTGCCCCGATGGCCGCCAGCACGCGCTCCAAGAGGGCCCTGGCATCGGCGGGCCCAGGGGCCCATGGCGCGGCGCCATCCAGCTTCCCGCTGGCATCCAAAGCCAGCGATGTCACCGTGGGCTGCGGAGCCGGGTTAGCGGTCCACCAGCGCGCGAGCCACCGAACCTCGGACTGGATCGCATGCGACGTCCGCCTCGACGACGCGGACGCGGTCGACGACCACAGTAAGGACATCGACTCAGTCGGCGAGGCCGACGAGGCGGCCGCGCAGGCCCACGTCGGCGCGGCGCCAGGCGCGGGAGCTGCCGCGACCGAGCGCATCTACATGCGCGGCCACTCTTGTTCTCGCTTCTGCCATCGGTTTTGCTGGCAGTGGTGTCGACGGCGGCGTCTCCCCCCGTCGCGCTGCTCACCGCTGCCACTCTCGCGCCAGCCGCCGCCGCGTCGCGGCTCTCTCGGCGCGTCCTCAAGCGGCCGTCAGCTTCGTAAAACCTTCCTCGGCGTGGTTATTTCTGGGGGGGGCCAGTGCGCCCCTGCGGGGGGGGCCGCGCCATGGACTGCGCCCTGCAGGGCGCGGCGCAGAGGCAGCGCCGAAAAGCCAGAGTGGCCCCGGGTCCTCTGATGGAGACGGCCCGCGGATGGCCCTTCTCGCCAGCGCCGACGACGCCAGCCTTGTCGCCAGTTGGGGCGTGCTCACCAAGCTACGGGAGCACTACGTGGCCACGATCAGTCCTATCTCTCCAAGAGCACCGCCACCCCGCCGACCGCGCCCATACTTTCGACAGATGCATCCGCTCATCCAAAACGGAGCCTGGCTACCTGCATGGGGCAGCCCCGCGGGCGACTCCGCCCAGCGTTAAGGGCGCGGACGAGGCGCGGGCCGCGGAGTCCGCTCCACGACCGTGCAACGCGGAGGGGCGCGCATCCCTGCGCAAGGCCCGCTGGTAGATCTATCCAAGGGCGACCCAACTGTCGCCGTCCTCCTCGCGGCCGCGCGACGGGCGGGAGCATTCTACCTTATCCCTGCCCCGACCACCGCCACCGGGCGAAGGGATGCCGCCGGGACATCACCGGAGGCATCTACGCCGCGTCAGTCTACACCATGTCGTGGGCCGACGTCACCGCCCTTACCAGGCAGTTCATGGAGGCCGCCAGCGGGGTTAAGACCACACCGCATTTCATTCGCATGGCCTCCCAATGTTGTCTAAAGGAGTTGGTTTGCCTCGCTCGCTTCTTAAACCTCGATTGGACTCGCGCCGCGGCAGGCTGTCCGGGCGAGCGAGCTTGCGCCTGCGGCCAAGACCTTGTCTGGGACCGAGACGCTGCCAACACGGGAAGTCACGCATCGATTCCTTGTTCGCCAACGCCCAAGCGAAACAATTCCTCACCAATTTCGTCATGTTACACGACCTCCCAACGAATCAGCACCTCGGCCGCATGGTATTCCTCAACAGCGGTCGATGCTACCAGGCATCAGTGAGGACATTGAACTCGGTCGCGTTATGCCCGCTTGCCTATTCGACGATGCACTGGAAGAACAGGAAGCACTTGAAGACCGCATCGCGCGCTTGCTCTGCGCGGATGGATGAAGCTGACGCCGCCGGCGACGTCGACGAGACTTTCGACGTGGCTAACCTAGCGGCGCGCGCATCTCACGATTTCAGATGACCGCTTCAAGACCAAACGGAACATTCAATTTTATGTAGTCAGACACGGTAGTTTCACGTCTTCACGTGACCGCCGTTCCAGAGCGTTTTCGCCGCCCTTCTCGTGCGACCCAAATTTGGAACAGGTAGTCGGGACATCATTCCCCTTTGACAAAAGATCGCGGCAATTCGGAGTCATCGTGAGGGGCTTAGCGCCCCGCCAGGGATACCTAGCGGTGACCTAGCGCGCGCGGCGCCAGCCATTCTTGTCGAGGCAGATGGATATGCTCGTCTGGCACGAGCTATGCGCCATCCGGCATCTGGGTGCAGATATGGAGCGCCTGGGCCGCGGCCAACGCCCTTGTCAGACGCCGCCGACCCGCCGGTCTGAGGGGGCCCCCGCGCGTCTGGGATTGCGACGACCCGCCCCCGACCTTCAACTCGACAACCTGCTGGTCGCCTCGATTGGCGCCCAGCTCAGGAGTCGTAGCCGCGCCGACGAAGCCAGCCGCATCAAGGGTCAGAGCGGCCAACAACTCCAACGCCGTCTAACGTCCGCGCCCCGCGCAATGGGCCCCCGCGCGCGCCGCCAAGCACTGCCCCGAGCGATACGAGGAAAGACAGCTCCCCGGCGGAAGGCGCGGATGGCGCCGACGCACATTCACGCTCTTGAGACGCGTCTTCCACCGCCCCGAGCGACCCCGTCTCGGACAATGAAAGCGACGCCGATGAAGTTGCACCGATGCAGACTTGACAGATCGCTATCTTGGCCAACACCAGAGCCACGCTCAAACTCATGACGGACACGTGGGGGCCCATCTTGGGCAGATGCCGAAACTCTGGGCCCCGCTCCGACAAAGCCCTCCTGCGCGGGAAGGCTTCAAGGCGGTGTGCCACCAGGAACTCCCCGAGCTGGCACCAGCCCAACCGTTCGTCTTGACCGACGTTGCCGCCGTCCACTTCGCGCGGGCCCGGCCCAGCCCCAGCGCTGGAGGCTTGGGCGGGTGGACCACGAGTGAAGCCAAGGCGCCCCCTGGCAAAGGCTCCCGCCTCTTCGCTGAAGCGCTGGGAACTATGCAACGCGCGGGGCGAGTCTCCCAGTCTCTCCTGCGCGCGCCGAATCCATGCCTTCGGAAAAAAATGTGAGCTCCTTACCGTCGAACAGCTCGTCTCCGCCATGCCCATCTGGGTGAGCGCCTGGGAAGCGCCAGTTTGCCGCGGCCTGGCGCCCTGGAGAGTCTCCGGAGAGCCCACCGGGCCCGCCCCGCGAGCTTCGGCGCGGTTCCTCGCGCCGCAATAGGGGACGCCAGCGCGACTTTGGCATTCAAGGTCGAGCATGCGCGCCACCTCCACGCCCCCCTGGCCGGGGCCGCTCTGGACCGGCGGAAATGTTTCGACTGTCTCGTCGCGGGCATTTGCCCCAACCTGGCGCTTCGCGCGCGATGCTCGCCCGGCGCTGTTCATGCCGGGCGCTATCTCTATGACAGCCGCTCGAGGCAACCGCCCGGGCGGCGCTCACTCCAAACTCTTGGCGCGCACCAGCGGGCACCTGCAAGGCAGTTCTTCCTCCCTTGACGACGCGGAACTCCTCGCGCGCGCTCGGTCGAAGCGACAGCGGTGGCACGCGCCCCGCTCGCTGAGCACAGCGCGCGTGGGCGACGGCAACTCCGCGGCCCCCGCGCCGCGCTTCGTTCGACGAGACCGTCCTCTTTGACCCGGCGTCTGGCCGCAAGATCCACCCTGGCGATGCGATCGGCTGGGCCGCGGGCGATGAGCCCCACCACCTCGTGGCCGCCCTTTTGCGGGCAGCCGATGCAAGCTTGCCGCCGGGTAGAGCTCGCAGGGAGCTACGTGAAGGTGGGCGCTCGTTGCGGACCCCGGGCGACGCCCGAGCTAACCTGGGCGCCGCAGCTGGCGCCGGGGCACGACGGGCCGTCGCCAGACCCCCACATGTCGGTCGGCCCCCCGAAGGCACCCAAGCGAGGGCTCGGGCGGGCAGGTCCCTCGTCGCCAGCACGTGCACCAGTGGCGCGGGCATTCAAGCGCCCAGCCAGAGAGCCAGAAACCTATGCAACCACATTGTGTTCGTGGCCAGTCGGCTCAAGGAACATCCTGGATCTCGCAATTGGCTCACTGCGCCCTCGTTGTTCCAGGTTGAGCGGTCGAACCTGGCGCTGTCGTGCAGATGGAAGCTGCGCGCGGGCTCAGAAGGCAGGTGCGGCGAGGCATCGGTCTCGACAACGAGTCCAAATATCTGCGGGGCGATTCGCAAGCCGTCAAGGAGGAGGCCCAGTGGGTGGATTCGGGCAAGCCATTGTTCAACTCGGCTGGAGCTGGCCAAGCTACCGCACGATGAACGATGACAGGGGCACCCGCCTGCCATGGGTCCCTTCGCGAGCAGGGCTGTTCACACAGACGCTCGGCGCATCGCAGAGAAGGTCCTTCCTACGAGGCATACCAACCACTAGACACGACCTGTGGGCCGTCCCTGCAGTCAAACAGGGCTTTGCTTACTTCGCAATGTGGCTGCTCCGCATGTTGAAGCAAGGCCAATTGCACTGCTTGGCAACCCGGTCCCCCCCAAGAACCTCTGCGGGGGTTGGCCGCGACCGCTTGAGAAAAGCGCGGGCGGGCACCTCGGCCGACCCGCCCACATGGTGCGACCCAGAGGAAATCAGGGGCACTCCGTCTAGACATGCCCATGTTGGGAACCCGAGAGGACTGATATGAAATCCAGGCTCGCCGAGCATTTGTGGCGAGACTTACCGCCGCGCGACAGACACTGCGGCCTCCCGTCAGAAGCTCCCCAGCGCCTTGATCTCCAGGTCGGGCTCGCCGAGCACGGGCTCCCGCGGCCGCTCCCGCGGCCGTCGACAGATGACGGTGACCTTTGCGAGGGCTGCGCCGACGGGCGCGGGGGCCTTCGGGTCTGCGTTGCCACCGATGGAGTCTGCTCCCGCCGAGCCCACCCGCTCCTCGCCAGGGCTGGTCTCGGTGCGCACTGCGGCCCCGACCGTCGGCCCAACCACTCTGCCCGGGTGCGCTGTCTGGCGCAGTCCGCGCAGAGAGTCGATACGCAGGCCGCGCCTCATCTCGTCGCCACAGCCGAACGGACCGTTACATCTTGGTTGTCAGCCAACCTGTCGCAGACGGATCCGAGGATTTCCTCGTCGGCAAACCGCCGCCTCGCGTGGGTGATTAGGCCGGCCTCGGTCTCGATATCCACCGGGTTCGAAGGGCCAAGCCTGGCGCGTTCAGAGCCCAGAAGTTCGACGGCCACCAGGGCGAACCAGGCATCAACGAGGGGCGCGTCGCGCCAATCGTAGATGCTTTAAGTCGCCACGCCGATGAAGCCGCCACTGCCCGCGCGCGTCGCCACGGCCTGCCGCGAGGCCTCGCCGACGCCGCCAAAGGCCATTCCAGGGCGGAACCCAGCAAGATGAGGCCGAATCCGCTCGCCACAGGCCATGGCGGGCATGGGCCACCGGGCCCAGCGGGCGGCCCCGACCACCCCAGCGGCCCACCAGGACCCGACTAGTCACTTCGATCACCTCGATGGTCCTTGGTCGGACCTGCTCGACGATCTCGGCGGCAAGGACATCGACCCGCTCGGGCTAGGCGCCTCAATGAAAGTCGACGAAGGCCACGCGCCCCCCCCCCCTCTCACATGGTCATTGCAGAGATGACCACAGCAGCCACGACGACCATCATGTCGCGAGCCAGGCGAGCATTTCCAACGAGCACGATCAAGCCGCCTTCGGTCTCCGAGACCAGGTCGCCGTCAACAGCCCTCGCCGACGCCAGGCCAGTTCCTCCTCCCACGAGGCAGCGGAGGGTAGCGAACGGCCGCGGACCGCCAGGTGCCCATCGGACCGACCGTAGGCAATCTTTCACGCAGCACCTTTCAGGTGGCCTGCCGGCAGCCTGGCGGTGACCGCGGATCGGAATTCATTTAAAGCATCAACGCATTACATTAGCGAGCCAACCGCTTCGCCCAATCCCTCCAGCACGTCGCAGTCAGCCCACCTGCTATGCAGATCTCCGAGCTTCCAGGCTTTCCTTGCTGCTTAGCGCGCGGCGCACCAGTGCTAGCGCTTTCCCCTTCGCAGGCGGTTCCGCGAACTGTTGGCTCCTGCTCCGTGGCTTTATTTCTGGGCCGTCGCGGGGGGGCGGGCGGGCCTCAAGGCGGCGCCGTCAATGTTTGGGCGTCGTATCGCGCATGCCAGAGTGTGGGTGCAAGCCGGCGTCTCTCTGTTTTGCGGGTGTGGAGAAGGGGCGAGCATCGTCTTTATCGCCACGTCCCGCCTCTGCTTTCCGGTCGATGTCTTCGCAGACCGCGCCATGGGGGAGGGTAGTTTCCACGCCCTTGATCGCTCGCGCGGCACCTTCCGCCACGTGAGGTTGACGCGGAGGGTACTTGCAGCCCTCGCGCCAACTTGACACCGGCCCGCCGAATTGTAGCGATCTCCTGTTCCCTCTCCTGCTCCCCCCTGCCTCCTCCGTCCTCCCTCCCTCGTCCCGTTAGTTTCTCCCTTCCACCTCGTTCGGAAGGGCCGCCGATGTCTCAGCTGACCCTCTTCCGATTCGCCCCCCCCCCTTCCGCCCTCAACCTCCCCCTTCGCTTTCTCCCCGCCCGTCCTTCGTGGGGGACGCGACGAGAAGGGGGGAACACAGGGTTAATTTCGATGTTTCCAGGTCCGATACGATTCGGCTTCGACGGGTTAAGAATGCGATTCGACTTCGACTTCAGACTCCACTTTGGAATTTGTTTTCGCAATGGAGGCTTGGGTGGCCTGCCGATTTCCGCCGATCCGATTTCTCCCGGCTTGGCTGCCGCATGCCGCTGGTCGAACTCATTCCGCTCGCCGATCCAAACTTATCGATCCGATTCTGGGCTCTCCTGGGGGGCGCAACGAGGAGGGGGGAACTCGATTGGCCCCCAGGTCTTTCTGGGAAACTTGCCGACGGGGGCCTCACGGGTGCTCGCGGTGTGGGGCTCCCGCGAAATCCTCCACCCCGTCGGTTGTCCGGCCCGCCATGGCAGATTCGCCGACGTTGCACCGGATCACCTCTTCGGCCTTGCTGAACCCCGACGTGGTGAGCGAGGCCAAGAACACCTTCGTCAGGCTGGTATCGGGGGAGTCGACCAAGGAGCAACCAGATGCTCCCTCTCTGCTGCTTCTCGCCTGTCTTCCTCGACTCTCCTCCATCGTCCCCCCTCCTCCCTCCTCATCCCGCTCCCTCTCCCTCCTGCTCCCTCTGCCTGCCCCGCCTGTTCCCTCTTCATGTCCCGCCTGCTCCTCCACCCTCGTTGAGGAGGACCTCGCGGTCGAAGGTCCTGGCGGCGCAGCAAATGATGAGTTTACAAGGCGGCGCTCGACCTCTCCGAGCGGCCGTGGGACGTCGCAGCTTGAACAGCAGCCTCTGGCACCAAGGGACGCTCGCCACAGCCGCCCATCCAAACCAGTCCAATCTAACCCAACCCCATACGATAATCCGATCCGATCCGATCCGAGTCAGTCCTCCTCCCTTCTCCCCCCTCCCCCTCCTCCCTCTCTGCTGGACCCTAGGCCCAAGTGGCCTCGAGAGTGTGTCCAGGGGGGTTCGGGGGGGGGGAGGGGGGCTCCTCCTCCTGCCCGTGCTACCCCTGCCTCCTGCCCATCCTGGTCTTGCTCCCTCCTCTTCATCTCCCTACCCTGCCCTCTGCATCATCTCCTTTCTCCTCTTCGCTACGCCCTCCTCCTTCTCCCTGCTTTTCCCTCGTGCCCCATGAGGCAGGGTTGGGGAGGAGGGAAGATCGGGTGAATGGTCGACGCGATGTACCCCCAAGGCAGCCGGGGCCAGTGACAGGACGCCGTGGATCATAGTGGGCCTCTTTCTGGGCTACGCCTACTACAACACCCTGCGCGGAGCATTCCCAATACAGATGCGCAGGATCTCCAGACATCTGGCGCCACAAAATATTACGACGGCCAGTTGCTTCCTTATTGCTTGGCCTCTGCAGGGCCGTGTTGGGCCTCAGGCCCTACAAACAGAACCTTTGACGCAAGCCGGCCGGGGGGATGGGTCGGGCGGGGCTAGGACGGGGGCCGATCTGTTCCAAAGCGTTCCGGAACGCTCTCAGAGCGTTCCCGAGCGCTCTGAGACGGCCGCGGCGCTCGATACATCCCGCAGAACCGCCGCATCTCATATATTCCCCATTCATCCTCACCCGATGATGCCCTCGTCATGGCTGCGTCTTAATGGGGTCTAGAACAGGGCCGGTGGAGGTAAAGGGAAGGGCAGGTCTGCTGGCGGAATCTAGGCGGACATAAGTGTTTACCGTTTGATTCCCCTAAAGAGAGAGGTCGGCGCCAGTGACCCCTCTTGGGCAGTTCCCCGAGGCAGCCCTCTTGAAAGCCGGCAGCTGTACGCTGGCATTGGTACTTGTCGGGCTCTTCCTGGGTCCTGGATGGGTGCACGTACAGAGCCCTCAGCAAGTCGTACACCAATCATCGGCCCAGGAAGGCCCCAGTCCCCAGGATCGCAGAGGAGTTGAAGATTCCCGTCAGCAAGATTGGGTTGCCGAACTCGGTTTTCTCCGCGGCCTACGGCCTGGGGAAGTTCTTCGGTTCGATCCTGACTGATTACCTCCCATGCGCTGAGTTCCACACACTGGGGATCTTGCTCTGCGGCATGGACGTCGCGGCTGTCAGTCTCTGCCGGGGCATTGGCAGCATCGCGGCTGCGTGGAGCCTGCAGGGTGCTTTGCAGGCCCTCGGTTGGCCCTTTCTGTCGCGTGTTCTGCTGGACAAGCTTCCCAAGGAGCAGTGTGCGAAGTATTGGGGCGTCCTATCCATGGCTGGCAATGTGGGCGCGATGGCGGCGCCCTATGGCACACTGGCAACGACCCGCCTCGGCATGTCCTGGCGTAGCACCCTCCGCAGTTTTGGAGCGAGCTCAGCCTTTGTCACGCTTGTAGTCCACGCAATGCTCCGCCGAGGCGGCGCGAGCAAATCCTCGAAGGCCGCCGTGGCCAGTATGAGGACAGATGACGGCTCGAGGGCCGAGAAGGCGCAGGTCGAGGTGAAGGCGGCCAAGGCCACCTTCCGCGCTGCCATGCTGAAGATTCTGCGCAGCCCGGCGATGTGGGCCCTCTTCTTTTGCAACAGTCTCAGCTTCGGGGCCTCCAAGTGCACCAAAGAGTTCGAATCACAAAAACCGGCATACCTATACTTTCGCGCGGATTTCCTGGGTCGTCGCCTGAGCCTCCCTGGCGGCGCCTCTGGCGCCGCCCCTTGCGCTCTCCGCGCGCCAAGGATGGGGTCCAGCGCCGATTCAAGACATCCGCGGTGACCTCAGAGAAATCATGCTTTAGCATGTGCTCGTTCCTCCAGGAGTGGGGCTCCATGTACCTGCGCGGCACCGGCCTCGCCGCCACGGAGATGCAGACGGCCACCCTCTTGTTCTGGGCCGAGATCGGCGGCTCCCTGGGCGCCGCCTTCTCGGGCGTCGTCTCCGCGAGCCTGGGGGGGCGCCACGCGCTGACCTGCACGCTCTCGGCCCTCCTCGGCCTGGCCTCCACTTCCGTGCTGGCGGTCAGGAGCTTCGCCTGGCGGGGCCGCGGCGGCGCCCCGCTCTCCTTCGGCGCGGCCTGCGCCCTGCAGGCGTGCAGCCTGGCGGGCATCAACGGGGTCAGAACCCTCGCTGGACCGCGGAGCTGCCATGGGGGCAACGAGAGACCAGCGAGGTCGCATCCTCCTTCCCCATCCGCCCCTCCCCCCCCCCTGTGTCCACCTCTCCCCCTCGGGGGAGCGAGGCGAAGGGGGAGGACTCCAGGAGGGAGATCAGAGGAGAAGGGGGTGAGGGAGGAGAGGGAGGGAGGAAGGGTGGCGGGATGCAGGAGGGAGGACGGATAGATGATAGGGAGAGAGCGAGAGAGAGGAAACAAAAAAATGCAGGGTTGAGGCAGCAGGGAGGAAGGATGAAAGGGTGTTGAGGGACGAGGGAGGAGGGAGGAAAGAATTTTGAGAGAGATGGTTGGAGGAGAAGGAGGAGATAGAGAAAGAGGATGTGAAGGTGGGGGGCAGATGAGGATGATGAGAGTGAGGGAGGAGAAGGGAGCAGGGCGAGGGGAGGCGGAGGAGGACCAGAGTAAGTTCAGGATGCACCAGCGTGCTGCAATACACCCTCTGGTATCACGCCCCTTCCTAATCAGTTCAAACATTCCTTTTCGGTGCGCGAAGCGCTTTACCTGAACTACGAGCGTGCTATGGGCCCGAAATCCTGACGTGAGCTCCGTGTTGAAGGACACTGCTCTCCATCCTCCGCGCTGTATTAAATGCGACAAGGTGGCGTCATACAGTTCAAGGAAGTGCTCCGCGACAGCCCCGCTTTGAAAAAGAGCCGCCCTGCATCCTTGTAGCTGCTGCGCAGTATCAGGGCCCTGCTGTGAAAAGGAGACAACCGCCAATAATCTGCGGAGTTGTTGCACACGTCTAGAGTTGCGGTGTTCGTCTGAGGAAGTGTCGTGCGATATGTCCGCTCTGAATACGTGCTGGCCTCCATCTAGGTAAAGATCTACATTGTCTGACACGCATGTGCGTGGCGCTGAAGCGAGGGAACCACATGTTGCAAACGACCAGCCCTCCATCATTGTACGTAATTGTCCGAAGGTTTTTCAGACGAATGCGCGCGGCGCCAGGGCGAGAGGCACATGTTGAAACAACTGGCCGCCCATCCGTGTAACTGTTTGGATGTGTTGGCTTCGGGATAGGAACTTGGAAGGACGTCTCAAGCGATCCCCAGCGCCTGGCATACGGACATACCTGGCGGTTCAAAAGGGAGGAGTTATGTAAACGGAAGAGAGGTGTAGGAGGAGGGGTGACGAGAGGGGGGGTGCAGGGGAGAACCGGCAGGACGGACAGCAGGCGGAGGGAGCTTGCAGGGAGGAGCGAAGACGGGGGATGGAGCAGGGTTGGGGAGGGGATGGGGGGGGGCAGGGCAGGGAGGGAGGAGGGCGGAAGGCAAGAGGGGAGGTGGCTCGAGGCCGAATGACGGGAGGAGGGAGAGAATAGCGAGACCCATGATGCTGAGTGGGCAGTTGGACAGGAGGGGGGAACAGGTGGAGAAGCGGGAGGAGGAGGAGGAGGAGGAGCAGGATGAGGAAGATCAGGAGCAGGCACAGGAGCAGGGGGAGGGCCAGGATGAGAAGCAGGAGGAGCAGGGGGGGGGTAGGATTTACACGGTGGATGAGGGGGGGATGATCGGAGTATGGAGGGCTGGACGATGGGAGGGATGAGGGAGTAGGATGAGGAGAAGGAAGAGAATAACGAGGATCACGAAACGGAGGAGGAGGAGGAGGAGCATGAGGAAGGAGGAGGAGGAGGAGGAGGAGGAGGGCGGATGGCTGAGGCAGGGAGAAGTTCAAACGCGGAGGGAGGAAGGAGGAGGGCGGACAGAGGAGGAAAAGGTGGGTTGAGTGAGGAAGGAAGCAAGGGCAGGGAATAGGGAGGCAAAGATGGAGAGCCGGAGGGAAAGGCAGAAAGGGAAGGACAGAGAGATACTATGAGAGAAATGATGAAACAGGAGGCATCCAGAGGGGTGAAGGGACAACAGCATATCATAGGGATCGGAGACGGAGGAAGAGGAGGAGGAGGAGGAGGAGGAGGAGGAGGAGGAGGAGGAGGGATTAGACGCAGGAGCAGCACGGTCAGCACTCAAGCGTCCGAACGCGCCGAGAGAAGGAGTAGGAGGGTGAGGAGGAGCGGAGCAGGAGAAGGATGACGATGAGACGAACGAGGATGAAGATGAGGAGGAGGAGGAGGCAAGGCAAGGCAAGGCAAGGCAATACCTGGGCCGCTGCTGTCTCCTGCTGTGGAGGCTCACCTTTACTGGGCGAGTGCTCTAGCCACGACAATTGCTGCTGGTAACTTCAACGCACTCTCGGGCAAGCCTGCGGGACCAAATGACCCATCTCGGACCTTGAAGGCCCGCGTTAGCACGAAGGCGCAGGAAGGCTCAGAGATCGGAGGCGTAGAACTCTTGGGCCCGTAACCTCCACCTCGGGGCTGTTGAGTGTGAGTGGAGGCCCCAGGGGGTTCCAGGGCCTCTGGGGAAAACTCACAGTGAACAAAAAAGCAGTGCAGCTGGACCACTTCGGACCCGTGCTGTGTATGTTGGTACGCCTCCGTGCTGCTTTGAGTGCCCTTCTCCACCCTCACACTCCCCCCCCACTCCCACCCACAAATAGCAAATAATTATGGAAAAGGTGCGGACACTCTCTGTCAACACCTAGCTGACCTGTGCTGTGCAGGTCGCGAGGTGCGGAAACTGCCGATCGGCTTGGAGCATATGGACGTTGAGCGACCTTCACAGCTTAGTCCCTCAGTCCGCACATCTGGCCGCCCGAGCCGATTACCCATTCCAGCTCTTTGTCGGTCTTGCCAACGATGCCAATGTCCTCCCACTCCTTCGCCGGGCTGTCGGGAAGGTTCAGCGCCCATTCCTCCATGTCGGCGCACGGTGCTTCCATCCCCTTCGCCGCTAAGGACACCAGCTGGTCATACACCATGTCGGCGAATGCGGTGGGCTTCGCAGCGAAGGCGTGCTGCTGTTCATCAGAGGCATTATGCTCTTTTAATGCGTTCAGTTGTCCTGAATGTCGTTGTGCTGCTCCTGGAAGGTGTGCTGCTGCTCGCTGGTTGGCCGCTGGTCCTTGAAGGCGTGCTGCTTAACGAAGTCGCGCTGCTCCTCAGGGGTTTTCTGCTGCTCCTCGACGGCGCGATGCTCCTCAGATGTGCGCTGCTTCTCCTCGAAGGCGTGCTGTGCCTCAAACTCGTTCTCCGCGAAGGCGTGCTTCTCCTCGAAGGTCTGCTGCTCCGTGAATGCGCGTCCCTCCACCGCGGTGTTCTGCTGACCCGCGAAGGCGTGCTGCTCTTCAAGGCGTGCTGCTTCTCCTCGTAGGCGTCCTGCTCCTCGTAGGCGTGCTGCTCCTCACAGTCGTGCTGCTCCTCCTCGGAGGCGTGCTTGTCCGCGTAGGCGCTCATCTACGTGAAGGTATGCTGCGCCGTAAGGGCGTGCTGGTTCTCGAACGCGTTCTCAGATTGCCCCGCAAAGGCGTGCTGGTCCACGAGAGCTCTCAGTTTGTCCTCGGGGCCACGCTGCTCTTCGCAGGCGTCCTGTTTCTCCTCGACGGCGTGCTTCTCCGCGAATGCGTGCTGCTCCTTGCACGCGTTCTGCTGCTCCTCGAAGGCTCGCTTCTCCTCAGAGGCATGCCTTTCCTCGAAGCCGATGTGCACCGCGCGCGCCATGTGCAGCCTTAACCTCTAGTCCGTGCGGCGGCGCGCCTCGGAGCGGCCCAGAGAGGGGTGCCACAGCCCCAGGCGGGGCGGGCAAGCACTTCATCTTGGAGCACTACCTTCGGCCTCTCCACAAGAACCTCCCCTCAGTCTTTGTGCTTCTCATTGCCCCCAGGCCGCCGTCGGCCCGAGGAGCGCCATGTCCGTCTGGTGTCAGGACTTGTCGGTGGTGATTGTGCGTACGTTGCCTGGAACTCCGTCGGGCCTCTATGGCAGCTGTAGGAGGAGGAGGAAGAGGAGGAGGAAGAGGAGGACGAGGAGGAGGAGGAGGAGGAATGACGAGGACGAGGAGGAGGAGGAGGAGGAGGAGGAAGGAGGGGGAGGGAGGAGGAGGGAGGAGCAAGGAGGGAACCCCGCGGCGCAGACCTCCCGCCCTTCCCCCCAGGACTGCACCTCTTCGAGGCGGCCCGCTCGCTGCACGCGCGGGGGGAGGAGGACGGTAGCGACGACGACGGCTGCGGCGACGACAACGACGACCAGCGACGAGCGACGAGCGACGGACGGACGGAAGACGGGACGGACGGGCGAGGACGAGGACTACGATGAGGACGAGGACGACGGCCGCCTCTGAAGGTCACCCGATGTCTCTGGAGGTGATGATTGTAGTGATCATGGTGGTGATGGTAAAGATTGCGGTGACGAAAGCGTTGACGTTGGTGGTGATGGTGACTCTGGTGGTGGCGACGCGGATGGTGGTGGTGGTGGTATTGGGGATTGTGATGGTGATGGTCACGGTGATGGCGATGATCGTTTTGGAAATGTGATGTGCACATGTTGATGGGGATGCGTTCGAGGATGACGATGCTGCTGATGATGTGGAGCAGCAGCAAGGAGAGGAGAGCGATGGACGAGCCCGCTGACCTCCGCCCTGGAATGGCGCGTCCCTTGCCTTAGCGCCCACCTTCGAGCCAGCCGCTGAACTTGAAAAGCTCCCACTCAGAATAAAAAATGTGGGGGATGAGGAGGACCAGGACAAACCCAGGATGCGTCAACGATGCTGCAGTAGACCTTCCAGTCCCAGAATCCCCCTCCAGGTGTCCCGACATGCACCCGTTGTTCTGCGGGAAGAGCCTCCTTGAAAGACGAGCGCCCATGGGCCTGCAGTTCAAGCGAGGGCCGCTCTCCATCCATCCGGCTGCAAGGACTACCCAAGAGCAGGCAGGATAACACAGGTCAAGGGGGTGTCTAGCGAGAGTCCCGTTTTGAGAAGATAAAGATTTCAAGCGTCTGTTCACGAAAGTCTTTGAGACCTCAAGTGATC
Source organism: Prorocentrum cordatum (assembly GCA_963575745.1). NCBI lineage: Eukaryota > Dinophyceae > Prorocentrales > Prorocentraceae > Prorocentrum > Prorocentrum cordatum. The sequence goes on from CAUYUJ010000436.1 coordinate 365,180, forward strand.
GCTCCATTTTGCAGGGGAGCCGCCGTCCATCCGTTTACTGCTGCGACTTGCGGTATTTTGGTGGTCATTTCTTTTACGGTCATGCAGTTTTGGTTTGCGTGTGGCCCCGCCAGTTCTGGTCCACCACGCTTCGGCACTACACGCGATCCACTAACCGGCCCCCCAGCGTCAACGTCCCGAGCTTGTCCGAGCCTCCCGCCCCAGAGAGCGGAGCGACACGCTGTCCACTCGCAAGGCATAGCGTGTCGCCAGGGCCGCCGTCGCTACACGCTGTACACAACTTTCTGACCACATGCGAGACGCATGTGCCCGGGGGCAGCAGCGAGCCCCCCCCCCCCACCACGGGCACCCCGAGCGCGCGCGCCCCCCCCCCCGTCAGGGGCAACGGGAAGTGGGGAGAGGCTCAGGGGGCATGCATCGACCCACAATCGCCCACTGATCGCCCATAGGGGCCAAATAGCCCTACCCCGCCCAGGAATGTGCGGACTTGCTATCAGGGGCCAATCGCCGATCTATTGTCGATGTATCGTCGATTCCAGGTCGATGTCTCCCCCCTGTGTCAGTCTTCGTACCGTTTCTCCCCCCCAAGGAGTTTCCGAGAGCTCCCAAAACAGCCTGAGTGCCCGCCTGCATAGTTATCGGAAGATGGGCCTCGCCTGATGTCGTAGAGAAGCCAGGACGGCCCAAGAGACTTCAGGATGACCCCGACCGCCCCCAAGAAGACCCCTCAAGAGCCAAGAGGTCCTCCAGACCGCCACTACATGTCAAATATGTAGCAGAGAATTGCACTTGCTGCGTTTTCTAAATTTGAACAAGTTTAGCCAGTGTGGACCCCAAACAGGGTGTTTCTGGCAAACTATGTGGTGCAATCTACGTTGTGCAACGTATTGCGTGCAATATATGTTGTCCACTACGTGGTGCTACCTACCAGGTGCAATATATGTGACGCAATCAACGTTGAGCAATAGATGTTGTGCAATCCATGTGGAGCAATCGATATGGTACAATCTAGGTTGTGCAATCCACTTTGACTGTCTTGAAGCTGTCCTCTCCACTGCTCGTGCAAACATCCCACCCACCCACCCGCAACTTGGTTTGCAAAACCTCTTAAGACCGACTACGACGACACCGACCACAACGACTAGGACGACACCGACGACGTCTCCGACGACTTCGACGACGACAACGACGCCGACGCCGACGACGACGAAGACGACGACGACGACGCCAACGAAGGCGACGACGAGGGAGGAGGAAGGACGACGACGGCGACAACGACGACAACGACGACAACGACGAGGGAGGAGGGAGGACGGCGACGACGCGAACGACGAAGGAGGAAGGACGGCGACGCCGACGACGACAACGACGAGCGACGAAGACGACGACGACACGACGACGACGACGAATAGGAGGGACGACGACGAGACGCCGACGACGGACGACGACGACGACGACGGGGAGGAGGAGGAAGGACGACCACGGCGACAACGACGACGGAAACGACCACGACGCCAAAGAGGACGACGACGACGAACACGAGGAAAGACAGAGGACGACGTAGGCGACGACGACGACGACGCGGGAGGAGGGAGGACGGCGACGACGACGACGACGACGACGCAAGAGCGCGCGCGCGCACGCTTTGTTGAAAAACCGTGTTGCGAAACCTTGGGTTTTTATAGGTTTTTTTGGACGCGCGATTTCGACATCCTTCCGAAACCGATGGGTTTGGAAGGATTTCGGCGTACGCGCGCGACGACGCGCGCGTCTGCACTTCGTTCCATTTTTTGCAGAGGATTCTCGCGACGGCACACGCGCAAGGGCGTTCGACAGATTTTGAAATGCGCGCGCGCGACGCCCGTTTGGTAGCATTTTGTGAAAATCTGGAAAAACCTATGGTTTTCTTAAGATTTTGCAAGAGCTCGCGCGGAAGCTTTTTTAGCAAATCAGTGTTGCGAAACCCTGTGTTTTTGTATGTTTGTTTGGAAACTCGATGGCGGAATACTTCTGGCGCGTGTGCACTTCGTTTCGTTTTTTTTTTTTTTGTTTTGCAAGGGATTCGCGAGAAATTGTTATGTTAGAACATGTCACCGCACAGTGTTTTTTACAAGGGAACCTCAGGGGGGGGGACCCGGCCTAGCTGGGATGATACGATTCCATATTTAGGATGGACGAGTGTGCTGAATGTATATATATATATATATACATATATATGAAATTATACTACCCCAGGGGGATCTGATAAGTCCGGGGGGGGGAGTAGAGTCTATTCTCTTCTTAGAAAGGAGAATATAGATTGTGCAATGTATTTGGTGCAGTCTACTTCGTGCAATCCACTTCGACCGTCTTGAAGCTGTCCTCTCAACTGCTCGTGCAAACATCACACCCTCCCACCCGCAACTTGGTCGCAAGACCTCTTGAGACAATACCGTGACGGTAGGTGCCACATGGCACTTGGCCACGACACCGACGACGACAGCGACAACGACGACGACGGCGCCGCCGACATCGACTACGACGACACCGACGACGTCGCCAACAACTCCGACGACGACAACGACGACGACGACACCGACGACGACGACGACGCCGACGTCGACGACGACGACGACGACGACGAGGGAGGTGGGAGGACGACAACGACGACAACGACGATAACGACGACAACGAGGGAGGAGGGAGGACGGCGACGACGCGAAGGACGAAGAAGGAGGAAGGACGGCGACGCCGACGACAACGACGAGAGAGGAGGGAGGACGGCGACGAGACGACGACGACGACGACGACGACGACGGCGACGAAATAGGAGGGACGACGACGAGACGCCGACGACGGACGACGACGACGACGACGAGGGAGGAGGAGGAAGGACGACCACGGCGACAACGACGACGGAAACGACCACGACGCCAAAGAGGACGACGACGACGAACACGAGGAAAGACAGAGGGCGACGTAGGCGACGACGACGACGACGCGGGAGGAGGGAGGACGGCGACGACGACGACGACGACGCAAGAGTTCGCGCGCACGTTTTTGTTGAAAATCCGTGTTGCGAAACCCTGTGTTTTTGTAGGTTTCTTTGGACGCGCGATTTCGAAATCTTTCCGAAACCGATAGGTTTGGAAGGATTTCGGCGTACGCCCGCGACGACGCGCGCGTCTGCACTTCGTCCCGTTGTTTGCAGAGGATTCTCGCGACGGCACACGCGCAAGGGCGTTCGACAGATTTCGACATGCGCGCGCGCGCGACGCCCGTTTGGTAGCATTTTGTGAAAATGTTGAAAAACCTATAGTTTTCTTAAGATTTCGCAAGAGCTCGCGTGGAAACTGTTTTAGCAAATCAGTGTTGCGACACCCTGTGTTTTTGTATGTTTTTCGGAAACTCCATTGCGAAACCCTTCCGGCACCGAAGGTTTTTGAAGGATTTCGGCATGCGCGCGCGACGACGCGCGTGTGTGCACTTCGTTTCTTATTTTGCAAGGGATTCGCGAAAAAGTCTTATGCTACAGCAACCAATGTCACCGCATAGTGTTTTTAACAAGGGAACCTCAGGGGGTGGGAAACTGGCCTAGCTGGGATGATATGATTTCATATTTAGGATAAACGGGTGTGCAGAATATATATATATATATATATATGTGAAATTGTCCTATCCCAGGGGGAAGCGTTAAGTGGGGGGGGGGGTTAAGTCTATTCTTGTTTAGAAAGGAGAGTCCACTCTGCTAAACTTGATTTCGTCATCTCCACTGCTCGCGCAAACATCCCACCCACCCACCCGCAACTTGGTTTGCGAAACCTCTTAAGACCGACTACGACGACACCGACGACAACGACTAGGACGACACCGACGACGTCTCCGACGACTTCGACGACGACAACGATGCCGACGCCGACGACGACGAAGACGACGACGACGACGGCAACGAAGGCGACGACGAGGGAGGAGGAAGGCCGATGACGGCGACAACGACGACAACGACGACAACGACGAGGGAGAAGGGAGGACGGCGACGACGCGAACGACGACGAAGGAGGAAGGACGGCGACGCCGACGACGACAACGACGAGTGAGGAGGGAAGACGACGACGACAACGACGACGACGACGACGACGGCGACGAAATAGGAGGGACGACGACGAGACGCCGACGACCGACGACGACGACGACGTGGGAGGAGGAGGAAGGACGACCACGGCGACAACGACGACGGAAACGACCACGACGCCAAAGAGGACGACGACGACGAACACGAGAAAAAATTGAGGAATACGTAGGCGACGACGACGACGACGCGGGAGGAGGGAGGACGGCGACGACGACGACGACGACGACGACGCAAGAGCGCGCGCGCACACTTTTGTTGAAAAACCGTGTTGCGAAACCTTAGGTTTTTGTAGGCTTTTTGGACGCACGATTTTGAAATCCTTCCGAAACGATGGGTTTTGAGGGTTTACGACATACGCCAGCGACGACGCGCGCGTCTGCACTTCGTTTCATTTTTTGCAGGGGATTCTCGCCACGGCACACGCGCAAGGGCGTTCGACAGATTTCGACATGCGCGCGCGCGAAGCCCGTTTGGTAGCATTTTGTGAAAATCTTGAAAAACCCATGGTTTTCTTAAGATTTCGCAAGAGCTCGCGCGGAAGCTTTTTTAGCAAATCAGTGTTGCGAAACCATGTGTGTTTGTATGTTTTTTGGGAAACTCGATTGCGAAATCCTTCCGGCACCGAAGGTTTTTGAAGGATTTCGGCATGCGCGCGCGACGACGCGTGCGTGTGCACTTCGTCTCTTTTTTGTTGCAAGGGATTCGCGAAAAAGTGCTATGTTAGAACAAAACATGTCACCGCATAGTGTTTTTAACAAGGGAGCCTCAGGGGGGGGAAACCGGCCTGCCTGGGATGGTATGATTTCATATTTAGGATGGGCGAGTGTGCAGAATATATATATATATATATATATATATATATATATATATATGAAATCATATTATCCCAAGGGGAGCCGATAAGTCCGGGGGGGGGGTAGAGTCTATTCTTTTTTTTAGAAAGGAGAATTAATTTCTGTTCGCTGTGACTTGTCCAATCCACTGCTCGCGCAAACATCACACACACGCAACTTGGTTTGCAAACCTCATGCGGCGGCGATTGCGATGAATGCTTGGCGCTGGCTGGCGCATCCATGCGGCCACGCCAGACCGCGCATGCGCGCGCGCAGCGGTCAGGTAGTTTGGCGCGACCGACGCGGCCGCGGTGGTGCTGGCCGCTCGACACATCCCAGCGGGCACTTGAGTGCGAGTCGGCGACTTGGGCGGGCGCGGTATCATGGCAACGTTGACTATTGCACACACGATGATGATAGTAGCGATGTTGGTGGCGATGCTGACAACAATGACGGCACGGCCAGTGACGGCGCCGATGCCGACCACGCCGACGACGGTGACGGCGTCTTCGCGTCGGTGATGAAGGTTTTGGAAGGACTTCGAAATGCGCGCGGAGTGGCTCGCATGGTACTATTTGAGCCGGATCGTGCCACCCCACCACGCGCGCAAAGGGCGTTCGAAGGATTTCGACACGCGCGCGCAAAGCCCGTTTGGTAGTATGTTTTGAAAACCTTGGAAGACCATGCTTTTGTTTAAAAAGAATTAGCGAAAGCGCGCGTGCCTTTGTTTCAAAATCCGCATGGCGAGAACCTTTTTTAAAGAGAAAAGTTTGTTCTTGACACTTGATCCTGAGATCCTTCCGACACCGAGAGTTTTTGAAGGATTTCGGCATGCGCGTGCGACGACGAGCGCGCGTGCAATCCGTCCCGTTTTTTTGCAGGGGGTTCTCGCGACTGCACGCGCGCAGGGGCGTTCGAATGATTTCGACATGCGCGCGCGACGCCTGTTGGGTAGCATGTTCTGAAAATCTTGAACACCCATGGTTTTCGTAAGAATTCGCAAGAGCGCGCGCGCATGAATTTGTTGAAAATCCGTTTTGCGAAACCCTGGGTTAAAAACAAAAAAGTGTTTGGACACTCGGTTTTGAGCCCCCTCCGAAACCGAAGGTTTTTTTCGAAGGATGTCGGCATGCGCGCGCACGACGCCGCGCGTGTGCGCCATTCGTCCCTTTTTCTGCACGGGATTCTCAATCATTTATGATTGTTGATAAACGAGTGTGCGCGCATAGTTTTGTTTTGCGCATTTTCTTGGGGGGTGTCGATATTGGTTTGGCTGGGGTAGTAGGAGTTCACACTTCTCATGGGCGGTGGGGCAGCATCATATGCAAATTGCAATACGAAACATGTGAAGTTTTAGCCCCGGGGGGGGGCTGAACCTAGTCTCGCTACAAAGTAGAATTTCTGATGTGCAATAAGGTTGGGCAATTTATGTTGTGTAATATATGTCGTGCTGCCGGTGTTGTGCAATCTATGTTGTGTACTATAGGTTGCGCAATATAGCTGGTGCAATCTATTTGGTGCCGTGTATGTGGTGCAATTCATTGGCTCAAAGAGAAGCTGTCCTCTCCATTGCCCGTGCAAAGTTCACACCCTCCCACCCGCAACTTGATCGCAATACCTCTTACGACCGTGACGGTGGGCACAACATTGCAAGTGGCAACGACACCGACGCCGCCGACGACGACAGCGACAACGACGACGACGACGACGCCGCCGACAACGACTATGACGACACCGACGACGTCGACGACGACGACGACACCGACGACGACGACGCCGACGCCGGCGACGACGACGACGATGACAACGCCGACGACGACGACGACGACGACGCCAACGACGACGACGACGAGGGAGGTGGGAGGACGACGATGAGGACAACGACGACAACGACGAGGATTTTTAGGATTGCGTTTTGATTCGCCGAGGAGACGGTCAGCTTATCGACGAGGGAGGAGGGAGGACGGCGACGACGCGAACGACGAAGAAGGAGGGAGGACGGCGACGCCAACGATGACAACGACGAAAGAGGAGGGAAGACGACGACGACGACGGCGACGGCGATGAAATAAGAGGGACAACGACGAAGCGCCGACGAAGACGACGAGGGAGGAAAAACGACCACGGCGACAACGACAACGGAAACGACGACGACGCCAAGACGACGACGACGACGACGACGACGAGGAACGACAGAGGACGACGACGGCGACAACGACGACGACGCCAAGACGGAGGACGGAAGACGGCGACAACGACGACGACGACGACGCAAGAGCGCGCGCGCACGGTTTTGTTGAAAACCCATGTTGCGAAAACATGTGTTTTTGTATGTTTTTTTGGACACTCGGTTTTGAACCCTTCCGACACCGAGAATTTTGAAAGATTTCGGCATGCGTGCGCAACGACGCGCGCGAGTGCACTCCGTCCCATGTTTTGCAGAGGATTCTCGACGCGCGCCAGGGCGTCCGAAAGATTTCGACCAGCGCGCGCGAAGCCTGCTTGGTATTCTTTGATTTTGAAAACCTTGAAACGCCCATTGTTTTCATACGATTTCGCAAGAGCGCGCGCGTACGTTTTTTTTTGAAAGGCCGTGTTGCGATACCATGTGTTTTTGTATGTTGTGTGGAGGCTCGATTTTGAAATCCTTCCGAAACCTACAGTTTTTGAAGGATTTTGGCATGTGCGCGCGACGACGCGCGCGTGTGCACTTCGTTTCATCGGTTGCAAAAGATCCTTAAAAACTTATGATTTTCATGAACGAGTGTGCTCGCATACTCGTTTTTTGCAAAGGATCGCGTGGGGAACCGATACCGGCTTGGCTGGGATAATATGGGCTCACAGGTAGGATGGGCATTGGGTCGGAATCCTATGTGTTTTGCATAGGTTCCCGGAGGTTTTTTTTTTAACCCCGGGGTTGTGAGGGTGGTAGAACCTATTGTTTGTAGTTGAAAGGAAAATCTAGGATGTGCGGTCGACGTGGTGCAATTTATGTGGTGCATTGTACGTTTTGCATCACATGGTGTGCAGTGTAGGGTGTGCATTTTGGGGTGCGATCTATTTGGTGCAATCTATGTGAACCAGTCAATGTGGTGCAACCCACGTTGTGCAACCTATGTGGAACAATCAGTGTGGTGCACTCTAGGTTGTGCCATGTATATATACACATTTATAAATATACATATAGAGAGAGAGAGAGAGAGAGAGAGAGACAGAGACAGAGACAGAGACAGACAGAGAGAGAGAGAGAGATCGTGCGCAATTTATGTGGGTGCAGTCTGTGTTGTGCCATCTAATATGTACAATGTACGATTTGCGGTTTGAATTGTGCAGTATGGGTGGTGCAATCTATGTGATGCACTGGTGTGTTGTGCAACATGCACTGTGTACTACAGGTTTTGCTATATCTGTGATGCAGTCCACGTGGTGCAATCTAGGGTGTGTAATTCACCGATGCTCAAAATGAAGTTGTCCACTCCACTGCTCGCGCAAACATCCCACCCACCCACCCGCAACTTGGTTTGCAAACCCCATGCGGAAGCGATTGTGATGAGTGCTTGGTGTTGGGTGCTGCATCTTTGCGGCCGCGCTAGCCCGCGCATGCTCGCGCGCGCAACGGCCAGGTAGTTTGGCGCGACCGACGCGAGCGCGGTGTCGCTGACCGCGCGGCACATCCCAGCAGGCACTTGAATGCGAGTCGGCGATTTGGGCGGGCGCGGTATCATGACAAGGTCGACAACGGTAGACACGATGATGATAGTAGCGATGCTGGTGGCGATCCTGACAGCGACGACGAGGCAGCCAGTGACGGCGCCGGGGCTGATCGCGCCGACGACGATGACGGCGTTTTCGCGTCGGCGGTGAAGGTTTTGGAAGGGATTCGAAATGCGCGCGCGGCAGACGCGCGAGTGTAGCTCGCATTATATTATTCGACGCGGATCGTGCCACCCCAGCGCGCGCGCAAGGGCGTTCGAACGATTTCGACATGCGCGCGCGCGAAGCCCGCTGGGTAGCATGGTATGAAAATGCTGAAGCAACTTAGAGTTGTCTTAATAATTTGCAAGAGCGTGCGCACGCTTTTGTTGAAAGCTCGTGTTGCGAAGCCCGGTTTTTTCGTATGATTTTTGTGACACTCGATTTTGAAATCTTTCCGAAACCACAGGTTGTTGAAATATTCCGGCATGCGCGCGCGACGACGCGCGCGCGCGTGCATTTCGTCCCGTTTTTGGCACAGGGTTCTTGCGACGGCACGCGCGCAAGGGCGTTCGAACGATTTCGACACTCGCGCGCGCGAAGCCGGTTTGGTAATATGAATGTGAAACTCTTAGAAAACCGATGGTTTCCTAGGACTTCGCAAGAGCGCGCGCGTAAGTTGTTTTAGCAAAGCCGTGTTGCGCAACCCTGTGTTTTCATATGTTTTCTGGACACCCGTGTTTGAAACCCCTTCGAAACCGAACGTTTTTGAAGGATTTCGGCATGCGCGCGGGACGACGCGCGCGTGCGCATTTCATTTGTTTTTGCAAGGGATTCTTGGAAATTTGTGATTTGTGATGAACGAGTGCGCGCGCATAGTAGTTTTTCGAAGAGGATGGCGGGGGGTGATACCGGTGCCCTTGGGATAGTGTGTATATATATATATATATGTAAGATGGATGATGGGGCAGAATCGCATGTAAATTGCAATGCGAATCGATAGATCTTTAAGTCGGAGGGGGGAGGGTGGTAGAACTTGTGTTTCTGCTAGAAAGTAGAATCGATCATTTGCTCAACTTGAAGCTGTCCTCTCGGTTGCTTGTGCAAGCATCCCACCTTCCCACCCGCAACTTGGTCGCAAGACCTCTTAAGACCGTGACGGTAGGTACCCAATGGCACTTGGCAGCAAGACCGATGACGACAGCGACAACGACGACGACGACGCCGACGACGACTACGACGACACCGGCGACGACTCCGACGACCTCGACGAGGACGACAACGACGACGACGACACCGACGACGACGACGACGCCGACGCCGACGACGACGACTACGACAACATCGGCGACGACTCCGACGACTACGACGACGACGACGACGACGACGACGACGACGACACCGACGACGACGACGACGACGACGACACCGACGACGCCGACGCCGACGACGACGACGATGACGATGCCGACGACGACGCCGATGACGACGACGACGCCGACGACGGCGACGACGACGCCGACGACGACAAAGACGAAAACGACGACGACGAAGTCGCCAACGAATTCGACGACGACGACGACGAGGGAGGAGGGAGGACGACGACGGCGACAACGACGACAACGACGAGGGAGGAGGGAGGACGGCAACCACGCGAACGACGAAGAAGGAGGGAAGACGGCGACGCCGACGACGACAACGACGAAGGAGGAGGGAAGCGAACCTCGAGGACGACGATGGCGACGAAATAGGGTGGACGACGACGAGACTCCGACGACGGACGACGACGACGACGAGGGAGGAGGAAGGACGACCACGGCGACGACGACGACGGAAACGACGACGGCGCAAGAGAGGACGACAACGACGACGACGAGGAAAGACAGAGAACGACAACGACGACGACGAGGGAGGAGGGAGGAGGGAGGACGGCGACGACGACGCAAAAGCGCGCGCATACGCATTGTTGAAAATCCGAGTTCCGAAACCCGGTGTTTTTGTATGTTTTTCGGACACTCGATTTTGAAATCCTTCCAAAACCACAGGTTGTTGACGGATTCCGGCATGCGCGCGCGACGACGCGCGCGCGCACATCGTCCCATTTTTGGCAGAGGATTCTCGCGACGGCACGCGTGCAAGGGCGTTCGAACGATTTCGACATGCGCGCGCGAAGCCCGCTTGGTAGCATGTTATGGAAACCTCGAGAAAAAAGCGCATGGTGTTTCTGAAATCCTTGAAGCAAAAACAGATGATGTTTGATCAACGAGTGCGCGCGCATAGTATTTTTTGCAGGGGATGGCGGGGGGGACCGATACTGGTTCGGCTGGGATAATATGAACTCACAGGTAGGATGGACATTGGGTCAGAATCCGATGTGTTTTGCATCGGTTCTCGGGGGGCCTTTAATCCTGGGGGGGGAGGGTGGTAGACCCTTTTTTAAAAAAGTAATAATAATAATAAAAAAAAACATTAAAAACATCCATGTTGTGCGTTCAATGTCGTGAGCAATCTATGTGGCGCAACGTGTGTTTTCACATATCTATTGCGCAATCTATGTTGTGCAGGGTATGTTGTGCAGTCTATATGGGGCGGCAACGGGGCGGCGACTGTGGCAACAAGCGCGGCGACCGACAGACAGGCCCAGACGACGGGCGGCGACGAGGCGGCGACGGGGTGGCGACGGCGGCAACATAGCCGCCAGACCGAGAGGCAGGCCCACTTCCGCATAGTAACAAGTCAGAGCCCCTAAGTGGAAGCACTGTTTGGGGAATAACGTTTTGAATCAGCACTTCTCGACTCAACATGGCTCTAAGAAGGCCTCGGTGGAGCCACAGACCACCCGAACAGCACCCAAGAGGGTCGCGATGTTGTCGCAATGTTGTATTGGACTGCCCCATAAGGGCCCCAAGATGGCCAAGAGGGCCTTCTCATTAGAAGCCCAGAGCGATCAAAGCGGGCCCCAAGACAACGCAAGATGGCCCAACATGGCCCGCGAGCGCCCCAGGATGTCCCAAGAAAGCTCCAAGACTGCCCAGCGAGAGCCCAATAGCGCCCAACATGGCTTAAGATGCAGCAAGGCTCCCCGAAGCGACCCTGAAACCGGCCTGCAGGGCTCCAAACCGGCCCAGAGATGGCTGCGAAAGAGCATCACCATGAATGCTGCTGCTGGTGATGATGATGACGATGATGACAGTATGTACTTATGATGGTGGTAATATGTACGGTGATGGTGATGATGACGATGATTAAGATGATACTGATGATGATAATGGTGGTGACGATGCTGATGAGGATGCTGATGATGATGATGGTGGTGGTGGTGTTGATGATGATGATGCTGATGCTGATGATGCTGGTGGTGATGATGATGACGATGACGACGATGATGATGCTGACGTTGTTGATGGTGGTGAGGATGATGATGATGCTGATGCCGATGGTGGTGATACTGATGTTGATGATGATGCTGATCCTGCTGATGATGGTGATCGGTGATCATGGTGGTGATGCTAGTGGTGGTGGTGGTGACGATGATGGTGATGCTGACTATGATTATGATGATGATGATGATGATGATGATGATGATGATGATGATGATGATGATGATGCGAAGGAGGATGATGATGATGGTGATGATGATGAGGATGATGATTATTATGATGTTGATGAAGATGCTGGACTGAGGATGAGGATGATGATAATGATGAGTTTGATGATGATACTGACGGTGGGATTGATGCTGATGATGGTGATGATGTTGACACTGTTGTTGATGAGAATGATGGTGATGATAATGATGGTGGTGATACTCATGGGGATGATGAAGATAATGGTGATGGTTATGGTGTGTGTGGTGATGGTGGTGGTGATGGTGGTGATGTTGTTGCTACTGATGCTGCTGTTGATGATGATGATGATGACGATGCTGATGCTGATGTTGATGATGATGATGATGATGATGATGATGATGATGATGATGATGATGATGATGATGATGATGCTGATGACGAGGTGGTGGAGGCGTCGTTGTCGGAGGAGGGGGAGGAGGAGGTGTAGCCCCGACCTGTTCATTCCCACCACCTGTTCATCCCTCGCCCTTGTCATCCCCATCCTCAATTCTGTCCTCCTCATTATTGTTTCTCCTCTTCATTATCGTTTTTCCTCCTCCGCACGCTGTTCCTCGTCATCCTCCTCATCGTCCTCATCGTCACCCTCGTCCGCCTTCATCTTGTTCGCCTTCTCCTGCACGTTCCAGGCCACCCTTCTTCGCATTTCGTTATGTTCCTCCCTCACTCTTGTCCCTCCCCATCGCCTTTCCTCCCTCCCCCCTGCTCGTCCCTCCTCCCCCTTGCCCTACCTGCCCACTTCCGCCTCTTCCTCCCCTGCGTTGGGTGGTCGAGAGCAAGGCGGCGGGGAAAACAAGCCAGGGGGACTATATCAGGGCTCGCATTTGCGGGCAAGAGTGAGGGGTCGGTCGGGCTGCTCTGCCAGGGCTGCGTGGGCCGAGTGCCAACGTACATGAGGTTGGGGGGAATGAAGAATCTGATGAGGATGAGGATGAGGATGATGATGATTAGGATGATGAGGAGAGGGATGGAAGATGAGGAGGAGGCGGAGGAGGAGGAGGAGGAGGAAGAGGAGGAACACACGGAATCTGACGAAGAAGGAGGGAGGGACGGAGGGAGGGAGGGAGGGAGGACGGAGGATGTCGTGGCCCTTCCCTTCGGAGTGCATTTGCATTCTCATTTTCAGATATGTATACAAATTTATATGTGTATATCGGTTCCACATTTATACAGACATGTTAACCCGCGTGGGCACCAACCAGTAGGTTCTTGCAGTCCTTGCGGTGCACTATGCTTAGTGCAACGTATGCGATGCAACCGATGTAATGCAATCTACGCGGTGCAATATATGCGAACCAGTTTATGTGGTGCAAGCGGTGCAGCCTATGTTATGCAATTAATTTCTGTTCGCGGTGAGTTGTCCACACCACTGCTCGCGCAACCGTCCCACCCACCCGCCCGCAAACTGGTTTGCAAACCTTATGCGGCGGCGATTGCGATGAGTGCTTGGCGCTGGCTGGTGCATCTCTGCGGCCGCGCCAGCCCGCGCACGCGCGCGCGGGCAGCGGCCGCGGCGGTACTGACCGCTCGGTACATCCCAGCGGGCACTTGAGTGCGAGTCGGCGACTTGGGCGGGTGCGGTATTATGGCAACCTCGACACTTGTAGACACGATGGTGATGATAGTAGCGATGTTGGTGACGATGCTGGCAGCGACGGCGACACGGCCAGTGACGGCGCCGATGCCGATCATGCCGACGACGATGACGGCGTCCTCGCGTCGGTGATGAAGGTTTTGGAAGGAATTCGAGATGCGCGCGCTGCAAACGCGCAAGAGCGACCTACGTGGTATTATTTGACACGGATCGCGCCACCCCAGCACGCGCGCAAGGGCGTTCGAACGATTTCGACATGCGCGCGCACGAAGCCCGCTTGGTAGTATTGGATGAACATGGTAAATAATGACGGCTTTCTTCTAAGAGTTCTCAAGGGCGCGCGCGCACGCTTTTGCTGAACATCCGTGTTGCGAAACCATGTGTTTTTGTATGCTTCTTGGGCACTCGATTTCGAAACCCTTCCGGAACTGGAGGTTTTTGAAGGATTCCGGCATGCGCCCGCGATGACGCGCGCGCACTTCGTCCCATGTTTTGCAAGGGGCTTTAGAAATCTTCTGAATGTTGATCAACAAGTGTGCGCGCATATTCTTTTCGCAGAGGATGGCGGGGGGGCGGGCGATACCGCCCCCCTGGGATAGTATGAACTCAGAGGTATGATGGACATTGGGTCAAATTCATTTTTAATTTACAAAGCGAAAAAGTGAGTCTTTAACCCTGGGGGGGAGGGGGGTGGAACCTATTGAATTTTTTGGGTAACCGACGTAATGGGAATTATGCGTTGCAGTCTACGTGGTGCAATTAATGTCTGACCGTCTTGAAGCTGTCCTCTCCACTGCTCGTACAAACATCCCACCCTCCCACCCGCAACTTGGTCGCAAGAACTCTTAAGGCAAGACCGTGACGGTAGGTACCAGATGGCACTTGGCCACGACACCGACGACGACGACACCGACGACGTTTCCAACGACTTCGACGACGACAGCGACCACGACGACGACGACACGGACAACGACAACGACGCCGACGACGACGACGATGACAACTACGACGACGACGCCGACGACGACGCCGACGACGACGACGACGAAGACAACGACGATGACGACGACAACGACGTCGCCAACGAAGACGACGACGAGGGAGGAAGGAGGACGACGACGGCGACAACGACGACAACGACGATGGAGGAGGGAGAACGGGGACGACGCGAACGACGAAGAAGGAGGAAGGACGGCGACGCCGACGACGACAACAACGAGGGAGGAAGGAAGACGCCGACGACGCAAGAGCGCGCGCGCACGCTTTTGTTGAAAATCAGCGTTGCGAAACCTTTGGTTTTTGTAGGTTTTTTGGACACGATTTTGAAATCCTTCCGAAACCGATGGGTTTTGAAGGATTTCGGCATACGCGCGCGACGACGCGCGCGTCTGCACTTCGTCCCGTTTTTTTGCAGAGGATTCTCGCGACGGCACACGCGCAAGGGCATTCGACAGATTTCGGCATGCGCGCGCGCGAAGTCCATTGAATAGCATGTTGTGAAAATCTTGAAAGCAAGATGGTTTTCTTAAGATTTCGCAAGAGCTCGCGCGGAAGCTTTATTAGCAAATCAGTGTTTCGAAACCGTGTGTTTTGAATGTTTGTTGGAAACTCGATTGCGCAATCTTTCCGGCACCGAAGGTTTTTGCAGCATTTCGGCATGCGTGCGCGACGACACGCGCGTGTGCACTTCTTCACATTTGTTGCCAGGGATTCGTGACCGCATAGTTTTTGTTTCCCCTACCTAGGCTCTGCCTAGAAGGGTTCTTATTCTCTTAGCTTAAAGGGAAAGGGCAGTGCAAAGCGCCTCGGGCGGTTCCCCCAGTCCCCTGGGAGCGGTTCCCCCCAGTCCCCTGGAAGCTTTAGCTTTAGCTTTAGCTTTAGTTTTAGCTTTAGCTTTAGCTTTAGCTTAGCTTTAGCTTTAGCTTAGCTTGCGCTTTCGATTTAGCTTTAGCTTTAGCTTTAGCTCTAGCTTAGCTTAGCTTTAGCTAAGCTGTAGCTTCGCTTTAGCTTAGCTTTAGCTTTAGTTTAGCTGTAGCTTAGCTTTGGCTTAGCTTTAGCTTAGCCGTAGCTTATATTTAGCTTAGCTTTAGCTTAGCTTTATCTTAGCTTTAGCTTAGCTTTAGCTTAGCTTTAGCTTAGCTTTAGCTTAGCCGTAGCTTAGATTTAGCTTAGCTTTAGCTTAGCTTTAGCTTAGCTTTAGCTTAGCTTTAGCTTAGCTTTAGCTTAGCTGTAGCCTAGCTTTAGCTCAGCTGTACCTTAGATATAGCTTAGCTTTAGCTTAGCTCGAGCTTAAACTTAGCTTAGCGTTAGCTTAGCTTCAGCTTAGCGTTAGCTTAGCTTTAGCTTAGCTTTGCCTTAGTTTTAGCTTACATTTGCCTTTGCTTTAGCTTAGCGTTGGCTTCGCTTTAACTCTGCTTTAGCTTAGCTTTCGTTTAACTTTCGTTTAGCTTTAGCTTATCTTTAGCTTAGGTTTAGCTTAGCTTTAGTTTAGCTTTAGCTTAGCTTTCGTTTAGCTTTCGTTTAGCTTTAGCTTAGCTTTAGCTTAGCTTTAGCTTAGCTTTAGCTTAGCCTTACTGTTACTACTAATGCCGCTTTCTTAGGGGTTCCAACTCCTAGGTCGGGTCGCACTGGGATAATTGTTTCCCCCTACCTAGGCTCTGCCTAGAAAGGGTTCTTACTCTCTTAGCTTAAAGGGGCCGGGCAGTGCAAAGCGCCCCGGGCGGTTCCCCCAGTCCCCTGGGAGCGGTTCCCCCAGTCTCCAGGGAGCTTTAGCTTTAGCTTTAGCTTTAGCTTTAGCTTTAGCTTTAGCTTAGCTTTAGATTAGCTGTAGCTTAGCTTTAGCTTAGCGTTTCGCTTAGCTTTTCGC